>JAIFZK010000014.1:11657500-11755000 GCA_027481765.1 Tenualosa thibaudeaui
AATTTGGATCAAAGCCAGGAAGAAGAAGAAGAAGAAGGAAAGGAAGAAAGCATGAGGGGAAAGAAAAAAAAATAAATAAAAACAAGCCCAGGCTAAATAAGACGTGCGTTTGGCAGAATGGGGGCTGACGTCTCTCAGATCTGGCTGACAGGCCGTGGCATTGAGAGTGAGCAGGGAGGGGTGGGAGCGCAGGTGTTTCATCTGATCTGATTGGAAGTGGCGTTATGATGGGCATGAGGGCCTAAGGAGGAGGGGAAGGGGAGGGGGTAGAGGTATTCAGATGAGTGATACCCAGTGAGGTCGACTGTGATCTATAGAAAAACAAAACCTGACCTGGCTAGCAGGGCTTTCACAGGAGGTTGCTATCACTTACTATTTTCTTTTAAACTTCACTTTTTGACTCTCCGTCAGTAAGGATAAACTCTAATAATCCTATAAAGACTATAATCCAGCAGGCGTGCCAATAAAAGTGTCTCAGACAAAGGGAGTAGGCTGAGACATTCTACAAAGCAATACTCTGCCCTTAAAATGGTGTGGGCAATCGTTTATATTCAGACAACATCTGCTTATGTGGGTATTGTCTTGCTTTAGCAGACACTCTCAGGTGCTCTTAGGGAGGGCTGGAGGAAGCTATTTGACATTTTCCTGACGTGCTGCCATTTCTCCTCAATTCTCCTCCCCCACAATGAACCTTTCAGGTGAAGGGAAACCCTTAGAGGCAATCTACCAGCAACAGAAAACAGATAATCAAACTGGGCTCCCATCGAGCATTTATGACATAAATCAATTCTGAGAGAAAGAGAGAGACAGAGAGAACAAGAAAGGGAAAGAGAGAGAAAAAGAGAGACAGAGAGAGAAACAATCAGGAACTGATTTTTTTGTGTTTCTGTGCTTGTGCATGTGTGTGTGTGTGTGTGTCTGTGTGTGTGTGTGCATGTGTGTGAAGCAAGGGAGACAGACATAAAACGACTGAAAAGGAAGAGATGGTATGGTCTGTGTGAATATAATTACTTGCAGGCACTGTGTGTATGCGTGTCTGTGTGTGCGTGCGTGTGTGTCTGTGTGAATGTTGCTGTTGGTATACGTGAATGACTGCATGCACAGGTGTCTTCTGGCACAAATGTACTTCCACATCCACACTCTCAGTTTAACTACAGTTGTGTCATATTCTGCAAACAATTCCCCAATCACTTTCCCAAGTGATAGTGTCTTTAATTAGGCCCCTAAGTGTGGCTGTGTGATCTGTCTAGATGCTAGCCTGTGGCACTGTGTGGGTGTTTGTGTGTGTGTGTGCATGTGCATGTGTGTGTGTGTGTGCGTGTGGTTTTTAAAGCAAAGCTGGCTAGTGTGAAACAGACGCCTGATAACAGCTTGTTTCAAAGTGATTATCTCCACTGTGACTGAGAAGAAAGGACAGCTTTCATATTGAAATGAGTAACGTGTCTCAGCCTTCTTAATACAGGAGTGCTGCAGAACAGCAGACGAGCCCAGCAGGAGTTTGCTGGCATCGGATTGGTCACTCACCCTTCCATCGGTGGTGACGGCGGCAAAGACCGTGGAGGAGTATGGCGACCAGGCTACGTCGCCCACCGCAGAGTTCAGGTCAAAGGTGAACATGGGCGTGCTGCAAGGAGAGAAAACAATGCGCTGTGACAACATCCATTGTTAACACACATTGACAAACAGACAGACAGTTCTACGACCAATGTTTATACCTAAAACATACCAAATGGATGCAAACATGAATAAAATGTGCTGTCAGGAGCACTATATCTCCCCATATAGGTCAAGCTTAGATCTTCCCAGAGTGCACTGCTAAGACTCATAGACAGACCTGGCCACTCAGTTTGTTATGGCCACTGCCTTAATGGCAGAGGGAAGAGAGCTGCTCCTGCTGTTGCTAATGCTGCAGGTGCAGGCAAGGACTAGACAGAGCCCCATACTGGCCACATTCAAAGCAGATCTGCACAGATGGTGTTGGGGTAGAGGTAAGGCAGCAAGACAATTAAAATGTGCAACACTGAGGCTGTGCAAACGAGTGAAAAAAGGACTGCTTAACAGAAAGCTGACGGCTATCAGTCCATTCATTTATTTAAAAAGCATTATCGGAGAAGAAGCCACTCCAAACTTCTCAGCTTTTCATCGTGTTCACAGCTCAGATTATGCCTGATCTGTTATAAATTGTAGCGGCTGCCATAAGATATCTTCAGTTTGCCTCAGATCTCATTAAGTTGTGGGGAAAGTTATAGGAGTGATTTAGTCATTAAGCCTGTGTTCAAACACAAACAGCCCTGTCTGGTGTCTGCATCAAACAGAAATTCATCACTGTGGTTGTGATTAAAATGCTAATGTGATCCACTTGTGACACTGTGACACGAGGCAATGAGAGTCCTTCTTTGAATGGTGCAAGTCTCTTAGTGCAAAGCCCCATTAGCTTGTGTAAATGCAACCTGTGCATGTTCATGTTGGTGTTGGGATCAGTGAATAGGGCATCATATGTTCTCTGAAGCATCTCCCAGCTCAAACAACTGTGAGGATGAGGCAATAATTGCAGAATTGTGCTGTAATTATACAGAGAACATCAAGTGCTTCACACCATAATATGTTTTGTTTGCAAATAACCTGCATGCCTGTAGACAATGCAAATTGTCTTTGTGTCTGTAACGACTATGCAATCCAGGAGTGTTTTAAAATCCACATGCACCATTTGTGTAATACAACTGAACACTTTGTCTGAAAATGACAGCATTCAAGACTAGATACTCGGCTGTCCAATGAATGCCTCCCTTCTTTTTCTCTCAGTGTAGGCCTAGTCCATGGGATGGGGGGAACAGATGCTTTGGATTCTGTTATCTGCTGCTGGATAAAGTTGGTGGGAGCACACAGAGAGAGAGAGAGAGAGAGAGAGAGAGACAAACAGAGAACAGAGAAGGCTCTGGCTAAAACCCACACAGCCTAAGCCCCAGATGCACACAGCTTCCTCTGTTCCCACTATGCTCAATGGAAGCTGTTGTTAGCACCAAGCATATGGAGAGAAAAATGCAAGTGGACTCCAACATGGCACTGAAAAGCGAAAAGCTCAGGGTAAGGCATGGGGACAACAATAAAAAGTAAAAGTGAGAGAGAGAGAGAGAATAAAGTGAATAAAGAAAAAGACATAAAAGCAGAGGATCTGATGATGATACCAGCAGGCTCCCATGGTGGCACTTCTGCAAGTGGGCACACACTAATCAAACAGGTGAGCAGACAGATGGAGCGTGCCCATGTGCCTTCCTCATTACGTCAACACACACACACACACACACAGAGAGGCACCTACTGCCCCTGCCCTCACCATCATTTCCCTCTGTCTTTACTGCACTAATGGCTGGCTCTTCTCTCCACCACTCTCTCTCTCAAGCCTTTTTTGGGGTTGGGGCAGCAGGTGGTGGGTGAGCAATTTCAGCCAGAAAAGTCTCTCTCATTAAAACCTTGTACGCGTCAAATATTATATGCGAACACACACACACACACACACACTCAAGGCTACTCATTAGCCAGCTTATTAAAACCGCTTTTATTTGCATGCTGTACTCTGTCTGACTTTGAGAGGTTCGGCAGAGGCGTGTGTGCGTGCCGGATCAACGGGATCAGGACAGAGTGACGCGTGTGTCGACAGATTAGCCATTTAAAATGGGACAATGCTGACAGCAAACCAGGAAAGCAACAGTGGGCCAAGGACCTCTCGCAGGTTCAGATGTGTTTACATGACTCCTCCATCCAAGGGCAATGAGACATCTTCAGAGGGGTTAAAATGACTCAATCTCGTTGTACCCCTCCCCCTCCCCCTCCCCCAAATCTCTTTTGGCTCTGGAAGAGCCATTAGTGGGATTCACACAGGTCTCTCATCCACTTTCATTATTTTAATTACGTCTCTCTCTTTAATTACAAAGCTTTGTTTACGCTGTGCAGTTGGGACTTTTTAATTGTTAGCATAGCGGCTGACCCTCAGGTTTTCCATGGAGCTGGTAACCCAACTATAGGTCACTCTCAGCCAAGCTTATGGGTATGGACTGACCCGTCAGCTCTGCGCTATATTCTGCAGTTGGGTGAACGCATACGCCACAGGGTCTCTGTTCTCCACTCCACCGGCAGAGTGACTCACTCCTCGATTTGATTGTTGGGGTTCTGATTTACATCAGGCTGCTTCGGGCGTGGAGAGTGGAGAATTACGGCCTAAAGATGCGTGTCAGTCCAGCAAGTCTCCCTCCCTCTCCCTTTTTCTCCCTCTCTCCCTCCTACACAACTCGCTCTGGTTTTGGTGCCAGGTCTGTCTCCTGAGTTAAAACATAAAACCCCATTCATCACCCTGAAGCAAGACAGTGTGCCAGTTCCCCAGCCACTAAATAACATCAGGGGTTAAGGATCTGGGAGAAGTAAAAGCTCTGGTGAAGCAGCAGGACTGCATTTGTCTTCACCATGACTCCACTGACACAAAAAAGAGAAGAACAGCTGTTCTGTGTGGGCTACTGACAGACAAGTATGACACTGGAGCATAATCAAATGTGTCATCATATCTGGATACAGGACAAATTGATACTGTGATGGTATCTTTTTTTTTCCGGATCCAATGTCAAATTCTAATTTTTGCGACTTTGCTTTAATTTTATTTTGCAACCATTTTGAATTCCCAGTTGAATCATCTCAGGCTAAGTCTAAACACTGCCAACGAATGGTATCAGTTGTGATGAGTAAGCTACCATGTCCAGGTCACAGTTTTTTATTACAAGTCTATACACCAATAGCGTATGTCTGCAGGAGTATAAAAGCTGTGATTAATTGGCGGCCCTGTAAGCTGCATTATACTCGGGTCCTGTACTCTGATGAAATGTCTATCTACAAATTGTTACAAGTGGCCTTTGAAGGTCCTCTGGAAGTAAAACATCATTGATTCATTAGCCTTAAAACATCTAGTTTTTTATGACTTGTTAAACCAATTGCAATTTCCATCATGTACACAGAGGCACTACAGATGAGCAGACAATTAAGCAAGTGATGTGATAAATCTACATGGGATAACATGCACAACAGTGGGTTCTTTTGCCTTATGTATAGAAAAACACATCCATTTCATCTGCTGTTAGATTTCAAATCATTATTCAGTGTCAAACATAGGATGCTTTTAGTCAGCACGACTCCATCTACCTCCCAACAGACACACACTCATTCCAAGAGAAGACACATCCAGAGATGAAAAGAAACATGTATCATCAGGACCAACACACACACACACACACACACACACACACACACACACACACCAAGTGGGATGTTCTCTGCACATTGCTCACAAAGGTATGAAAAGACATTACGGCCCCCTGCTGGCAGTCTGAGGTAGTGCATGTGCTCGATGAGGGAGGGCGTATTGTAGCATCACCAATCAAGCAAAGCATAAAGAGCTGTCTGAGAGACTGAATAATTATAGTGAGTCACTCATGGGTATTTCCCTTTTAAAACAATTAGAGTGACAAATTACTGTGACAAATAACTGGAGTGACAGCATAATTACATGTACTAGAAAGATAGGACTATGAAGGACTCCAGAGAGAGGAGAGAAATGGCAGGCATTTTTACCACATGCAGTGCTGTACCTTCACGCACATATGGAGGCAGAGTGTGTCACACAATGTCTTGGGGGAAGAGATTCCTACATTTTGAAGTGTAAGTGCACCATCACCAATCACTACTGAAAGCTCACAAACCTTTTGCTTTGCACATTCTAACAGTATGTACAAAAGTATCTACATAGAGATGTGTGTATCTGTGCATAACGTTGTAAGTGTGTATTCGGATATGCAGATATGATGTACATCTAGAGTATGGATGTGGGCGCAAATGTGTGCACATGTGTGTACGTATGTGTATGTGTGTGTGTGTGTGTGTGTGTGCATACATGATGTGGTTGCAGATCTATCTGTACATAAACCTTCACAAATCTTTTAAGTTTGTGTGCATATGCAGGTAAGCTGTACACCTAGTGTGTGTATGTGTATGCATACTCAATGGTGTGGTCCCAAATCTTGACTGTCCAGTCAGAGCTGCAGGAGATGAAGACTTTGGGGTGGAAGTGGTTCCACTTGACTGCATCCACAGCCATGTTATGGGCATCATAAGTTTGCAGGTACTGGCTGGAATATGCTTTAGAACACTGTGAAAGAGACACACACACACACACTCAGAATCATCACATGTGCATCACTAAGCCTTAAGACACTTTTCAAAGGAAGCCTGTCTGTCTCCAATAAGGCTGCACAAATAAAAGCTTGGATTAACTGCAGATGTGAAAGCATACCACTATCCTGTTTCAAATGACCACTTTAAAAGTCCTGATTAATGCCTAAACAACATTAAAGAAATGCATCCGGTAATGCCAGCATTTTGGTCATAAAACATTCACCAGCGCATTGAGCAACCTGAGCTAGACTTCCCCAACAGAGAGGATCCTAAAGGGCATTCATTCACACACAGTGTTCAATGAGCGCACTGCAGAAAACGCCTGGCAGCGCACCTGCAAACAAAGTAACAATTTGTTCAACTCTCAAGTGCAGCAGAGCGTTGAGACGTTTTACAGAGCCTAATCAAGCATTCAGAATTCCAAAATCTCACTGATGAGGCCCTGAGTGTTTCAAAGGCCCCGTATATAGTAAACATCTCATAATGCATGCCACATTACTGGGTCTAACGGTGAAATGATTCTGCATTCTGAGCAGACAGCAGCACAGCCAGTTGAAAAAGTTGTCCTATGGACTGACACTTTGGCAGCAGCTAAAATACTGAGATGAGTTAGGAGACAGACAGGTCTCTTGAAGGGTGACTGCAGACGAATGGGTGTGTGTGTCTCTCTCACGGGCTTATCTGGGCCCCTGTCAGTCTGCCGCTAAGCACCAGAGGCAGAGGCACAGCCCTGGGAGGAAATTGGAGGATAAATCTACTGTGGGATGCCTTAAATGACCTGTCATGGCACTCTTGGACTGGTACAGAATGAGTGACTGGGTCTGTGTGTGTGTGTGTGTGTGTGTGTGTGTGTGTGTGTGTGTGTGTGTGTGTGTGTGTGTGTGCGCGTGTGCGTGTGTGTCTGTGCATGGGAGTGAGTCTGACTCTCTCGTGTTTGGCATCTGTCCAGCAACATTCAATATAAATGTGTGTCAGTGCGTTGGCTCGAAAGTGAGGCAGAGAGATCTACTGAGCAAGTAGCCAGCCTCAATCCAACACTGACAGGAACTGGCCTAAAAACCTGTCGGAGGAGAGTGTAGTCCTCCTGGGTAGTGGTGGCCCAATGGAAGTCTCCACAGGACAAAGATTTTTAACTTCTCTGTCAAGCGAGTCAAACTTGGATGCTACCACTGACACAAATTGCCATAGGGCAAGTGCCTAAGTGTTATAGATTAGGGAATTTGCCATCAGACAACTGACTTACATTAACTATGAAGGTCACAAAAAAGTATGTACACATTTATGCACATATATATATGTGTGTGTGTGTGTGTGTGTGTGTGTGTGTGTGTGTGTGTGTGTGTGTGCATGTATTTTTGCCCATAATGCATATGCCATTGTGTCTTTTGAGCAGACAACTTGTGTAGAGAACACCCATGTGGCAATCATGTGGATATGGCACGTTTCTCCCTGATAGGAGGCTAAAAAGTGCACTTGTCTGTGAAGTCTGGTGAAAGTGACAACTTCAATGTGCCAACCTGTCTTCTCCGTGAGGACTAAGCATTATTAGGGTGCTGTGTGAGTGAGATATGGAGGCTTTTAGATGTGTGGATATACAGTATGTAACTGATCTTTGAATCTGTGTGTATGTGTGTGTGTGTGTGTGTGTGTGGACATTTGCACATGTGTGTATAAAGTGGATGTGTTGTACTATGAATATGTGTATACAGAATATTTCATTGTGTATGTTAAATTTGTGTGCGTGTGTGTGGGTCTGCTAACACTTTCTATGCACATTTTTATTGCACATTTAATTGTCTGTGATGCATGGGTCTTCCTGCCTGATTTCTAAGGGCAATTCATCTCTTGCCACTCCCTTTCTCACCATCACTCTTAAATCCATCCACATGCATATGTGTGTGAGTGTGTGTGTGTGTGTGTATGGGGATGGAGGGGTGGGCTGTGTGTGTGTGTGTGTGTGTGTGTGTGTGTGTGTGTGTGTGTGTGTGTGTGTTCGTATGATGAGATAAAAGTTGGAGCTTTTAGTACTACTAAACAAAGTGCTTCCTTGTATCCCCAAGGGGTTGATGGGCCAGCCCACTGACAGAACTAAAGCTGCTCTACTGCAGGTTACAGAAAACAGATGAAATGGTTCTCGCAGGGGACAGGGGAACACACACACACACACATACACACACTGAGAAGGAGAGAGACAGGGTGGTAATTACTGCATGCTGGGAAAAGAAAACAAAGGTAAAGGAGAGCCCTGCTCTGGCCAATTTTGTATCTGTTATGTTCCCTGAATGTTTCCAGATAATTGGTAAGCCCAGGTGCCTTGTCCTGTCAAAGACACTGTTACTACTCACCTTGTGGATCTTCCCCTCCTCTGTGCCCACTAGGAACAGATAGTCAATCTGCTTATGGAAGTCAAACGCTGTGCCGCAAGCTCCAGGATGCAAAAACATGTCAAAACAAACAAACACACATCACATAAGAGACAGCTGCTTTCCAAATATGTATCCTAACTGCTAACATTTGAAGATAATCTTGTAATGCACAAAAACCTCAGAGCTAGGTTACATTAGTCAAACCTGAGTCGAGTTGGAACATTTTTTTGTGCTAACAGCCAAATGGATAACTGTTCAAGAGGAAAGTTTGTGAATATTCAGTGATGATGCATTGTTACTTTGAGGTTTCTAACAACATCTAGTGAGTGTTGACAAGGAAATACAGCTCCAATGGAATGTAATCCAGCTCTTCAGGTGGCACTATGGTGAAAAAGACCCTGGGTTCAAACAACTCCAGAATTTGACTTTGAAGTTAAATGAAAACTGTTTATTCACTTGCATTTGCACTTGCAAGTGTTTTTTCACTTGCATTCGGGTGTTAAATGTTGCCCTGACAACCTTACATTCTAATCTCACATCTGATTAGAACCATGCAGATGCCAAATTTTCATGAATGCACATAGAATATGCAAATTAACTGAATGGTGCTGCAACTACGGAGGTGGGTCTGCTTCATTCCTGCAGGACTCAGCAAGAATGTAGTAACAGTAGAGCTATCAATATCATAATTGTCCAAATTAATTTAGGACCAGCCTAAAAAAAACTGACTTTCTTTTCAGCTTCAGCAATATGTCTCTGGCACTTGGCCAAGCCCATCTGTAAAGTATGGATGACAGAAATCCATTGTCAGTGCTGACGCTTGGTGTGGACCTCTCTTTCCATGGCTGTCAGCCCTGTGTCCTGTCAGTGCTCAGCAGCTCCCTCAACAGCAGCCCAGTCTGGATCACATCCTCTTCTCCCTGTCTACCTGAGCTTCCTAACACATACACCCATACACCCCCCACCCCCTGTCCCTCTCATCTCCCCTCTTACGAAGATTAAGCACCAAACCTGACCTGAATGAGGCTCACAGTGGGAAAGGAGTTCCAGTAAAAGAGCTGCTGAGGTTTCTGAAGGAGTGGTAATCCCCCAGTGAGTCAGGGGAGGGGAGAGATATCACTGGCTTACTGATGGGGTCGGTGAGGAAAACGGGCAACGTGAGGCCAATTCACACGCTCGTTTTAAAACCGCCAGCTCATCTAATGACACACATCACTGAGAGAGCTTGGCACAATTTTGCAGTCTTAATTAGAAACAGTTGAGTTTTACATGAGTTTTGTTGTCATGAGAGTCTGTGGTTGGATTTCCATTCACCTCACTGGCATTTTTCAAGCAAATTTATGATAATCTGGCTTAAAGAAATGAGTGTCTGTGTGAGTTTCCATCTGCTGTGCTACAGCAATTAAACATGGACATTCTCCTTATTAAAGGAAGAGATATGAACAGCTGTGGGCTTAAAACTTCAACTTGTTAGGGCTGTTAATGTGATTTAATGCAAATAGATTTATTTCCATCAACTTTAGTTACTTTATACCCTAAGCAACTCAGGAGTTAAGCTACCCACTTCGAGCAAATTAATTTCTTACTTGACATAGTAGATATTAAGCAAATTTGAAAATATTTCCACTCCAATTTGAATGGCCAAAATTTACACTAATAAGTTGTATGGAAACCTAGCTTGTGTGTGTGAGCGTGTGTGTGCTCATTTGTGTATACCAGTGTGTGCCCATACATCTGTCTTACCCATGGTAGGCAGCTGCATGCCTTCTGTGTCATCTAATGGCGAGCCCTCCAAAGATAGCTTAATGATGTCTGTATACACCAGCTCATTCTGCAGTCACATTTATAACACACACACACACACACACACAAATGCATCGTAACAAACTATTTAGTAGCCAATCTTTCCAAAAGGAAGCACACAGTGGTGGCCAGTGCTGGGGTGTGTGCTGACTCACCTTGACCAGTGTCCAGGACACCACACGTCCATCAGACGACACAGAGAAGAAGTTGTGATTTTGGTCCATGTCATCATTCTGCCAGCGCACCTGTTGGTACACAAAGAGACCACACAATACATTACTACATGCACAACAGCACAGATGTGTCCGGACACATTGCCTTGCACTGGCAAGGGGATGGCCTTTCCCTCTGTCTCCCATTCTCTCTCTCCCTCTAGGAAACTTGCCAAATAGCATCAAAAAGAAGCTGAAGCTGAACTTCTTCCTAAGATCCAGTTTGTAGTGTGTTGATGAGTTTGATTACAGTCAACTCAACACCTGAAGGACCATAAGTCCAAATGCCTTGTTTTTCCTTTGTTTTTGCTCTGTGTTCCCTTTAAAGATAGTTCACATTGTTTTTCAAGGCCATTCTTTTAATCAGGAGCTTTATCCACTGTCTTTATTACTTCAAACTGGGCAGGAACACCACAGTAGCTTTTCATGCTCTGATCAAAGTCAGAGAACAATGTTTAATCTCGATACTAATGGGGTAGCACAGAAACTAGGGCCATCTGGATGACAAACAGATAAATGAAATTAACCACAGGCACACCTGCACACACACACACACACACACACACACACACACAAACTGATGTGCTTTGGGTACAAAACTGCACACACATACACACACACACACAAACACACACACACACACACACACACACACACACACACACACACACACACACACACACACACACACACACACACACACACACACACAGACATACACGCACCTGCCAAACAGGGTCTGTGTGTTTGCCAGATTTGGCTGTGCTCTTGTAGATGGGCTGGGTGCTCTCTTCCTTCAGACTATAGACCCCCACACAGCCATCGTAGAAGCCCACAGCCACCAGGTAGGAGATGCGTGGGTGGATATCCAGACACATGATTCCAGAGGTGGTGGGATAGGTGTACTCAGGGTAGGTGGGGTTCTTCAGGGAGTAGAACAGCAGCATGCCTCTGCCCTGTTTAGTAAAGTCATCTGCCAGAAAGAGAGAGAGAGAGAAAGAGAACGAGGGATAAAGAGGGGGAGGATGAAGGAGAGAGCGAGGGAGAGAGAGTGGCATTTGACACCGGAAGTCCCTCTCATAAAGATGATGTTTCCTTTCTATATCAATGAGCTCATTTTACCATAAAGTGCCTATGATAAATTTATGCGCCCTAAATGAATAAAACAACCATTGCAAACACACGTTATTGCATATACTTTACCAGGAGTGATGCTGCATTTGACTTACATGACCCAAGGCCCACAGCAAACAAGTCTTGGTAATTTTCATTCCTATGGGATGATAAAAAATTAATACAATACATAAAGGTAGTATGAACTTTCAGCAGTGATTTATGCATAATAGTCATTTGGTATATATAATACTTTCACCTTCAGTATGTTTAATATCATCCAGAATTATACAAGTTATGAACATAGGTCTGCATAAGGCTGGCCATTCACACATGCATGGGATTTGTTGTGATTGTGTAGACTTACCAGCAGAGGGCAGTGACAGCCAGTCTCTTAGCCTTATCGTACTGAAACTTCCACAGGGGCAGCAGGGTGCCCTCCTGGTCTCGGAATTCATCCGAGGCATCTTCAAAGTATTTGAAGTCTAGACACACACACACACACACACACACACACACACACACACACACAGAAGAGACAAACAGCACTGACTCAATGACTGAAGTCTTCCAGTAGTAGCACATAAGGACAAATATTCAGTGAAACATTTCATTTGTCTGTGCCCAAGGGAGAATAAACAAAAGGGGACCTGCCCTGGGCGATGTCATCAAATGTGTTCTGGTTGACCATGCGTTCCACAATCTTTACAGCCTTTGCCACTTTACTGATGTCATCACTCTGTCATTGGAGAGAGAGAGAACAAATACCAATCACTATGTCAGAGAATCTCGTATTTGCCTTTTTCATTTGTTTTCCAAGACTGTCACAGCTTTAAGGTGTGTGATCTCCACACATCATGCAGAGCTGATTACTTTATATAATAATCTTTAGTTCCAGTATGGAAATGGCTATAGCTCCTGAGTGCTGTATCAAAAAGTGTTCATAATGTTCTAAAAATAACTTTTGCATGTTGACTTTTCTGACCATTGGTAACACTTTCTGTAACATAAATCGTTCAATTTCAATGGACAATTTTCTTAGGCCATAAGACCTTGGGCATGCACTGAGAAAAACTGTAAGGGCTTGCAGTGAATTGTGTGATTTTATGTCTTAGTTTTAGGTTCACTGGCATTAGGCAATTCTTGGTTCTCTGGCAATTTCACAGTTTGCTGTTAGCAGCCGAGCATCAACTTGACGCATACAGAGAAATGCAGCCTCGTGTTTCATTTGTAATTTTACACTTCTTTCATGCTGATTCCAGAATGACCTCGGGGGAAATACATGCTGAACTTTAAAGAGATTTATTTCATAGCCACTCAACATTAATCAACTCAAGTCCCTTGAGGTGAGGTAAAACATTGTAGAAAATTGTAGAATCAATATGAACACTAAGAGACACTAATGCACCCGCAAACACACACTCTTTCTCTGTCCCTTTCTTTCTCTCTCTGTCTCTCTCTCTCTCACACACACACACACACACACACACACACACACACACACACACACACACACATTCACCCTTAAATATAACCCAGAGGACAAAAAGACAGACAGGCCCAAATGCGTGCAAGCCTACCTGCATGTCAACCATCATCATCTTCTTCTTGCCTTTGTCTTCATCTTTCTTAGTGGGTGCAGGTTTCTGCTTCTCCTTATTCTTCTCTTGTTTCTGCAGCTCTTCCAGGTACGCATCATAGATCTCCCACTGAGGACAATTGGGAAAGTCCATTGGCTAATGCAGTAGTGTTATCATGGAATAAGACAACTTATAACATATGAAAAATCCATAGTTGAAAATCATTGGAGCAAAGACCAGATCCCTTGCAGATAAGATCCAATACATCATAATTTATCATCAGTCATTACTAAAACTAAAACTGAAGCAATGCTTATTTCATGCTCTATTTTTAAAACACTAACACTACCACTGGTTTATTTGATTGGATGCAAGATAAGATGATGATGATAGACTCACCTGATTGGCTGTGGCTGAGAAGTTTGCACGTGGAGGGGGTTCTGTCTGACATTCCCTCTCCTTGTAAGAATGGAAAAAAAAAGACTTAAGGACATCTTGGTTCTTCAAACATTTCATGAATGTCATATATATTCAAAGCTCTGCCAATACCAGAGAGTACGTGAAGGAATCCATATATCAGCCTGCAACAACAGTCCCAATGCACACCTTGCCCGACAAAACAAACTTTTACAAGCCAGTAGTGTACTTACAAGGCAGTATACAATAATTTATTTTTTAGGACAATCTTGGTGCAAAAACCTGGGGCATTATTCCATCCTATTTCAAGCTACTGCAGCATAAATCATGTGGATATGTGTCTCCGTTATGTCACAGATGGCTTAAGGTGTATAGAACAGTCCCTTCCTCATCGCCACCATTCTCCTGAGCATCACTTGCTGCTAAGGACTGGATGGCACTGCTAAATCATTCACATGAATATGTATGGATAGTGATGTTAAATGTCACTGTCACCTCTCTGCAACCACTGTATGCATAGAAATGAGATCTGGGGCAGAGAGAATATTCTGTCCCGTTGAGAAAAAATATGAAGTAGGAAGTCTCTGTCAGCGCTCAACAGATGCAACAAAACCACTCTTATTTGCTAGACTCAACGAATCACACCCATGGCTTACATTACATTTACATTTAGGCATTTAGCAGACGCTTTTATCCAAAGCGACTTACAAAAGAGGATAACATTCAAGCTACGACACAATGAAAGAACAAACAAGGGGTGCATATTGCTAACATAGAAACTGCACCATTTTAAGTTGAAAGTGCAATAGTGCAGAAAAATTAAATTGTTAAGTGCATTCTCAAAGTTTACGCCAGGAGATATTCTTGGAAGAGCTGGGTCTTCACGAGTTTCTTGAGGTGGAGATCAGTTGATCTGGTAGCATTTGGGAGTTCATTCCACCAGCGCGGAACCAAATATGAGAAGAGCCTGGATTGACCTGCACAAGGTGTTGGCCGTGCTAGAAAACATTCCTTAGAGGAGCGAAGCGGTCGTTGGGTGACATAGGGCTTCAGGAGAGAATTCAGGTAGATGGGAGCAGAGCCATCATTCACCCTGAAGGCCATCATAAGTGCCTTGAATTTAATGTGAGCAGCCAAGGGTAACCAGTGAACCAGTGAAGTTCAATGAACTGAGGTGTGACGTGTACTCTTTTTGGCTGGTTAAAGACCAGACGTGCAGCTGCATTCTGGATCATCTGTAGCGGTCTCACTGCACGGGCTGGTAGGCCTGATAGGAGGACATTGCAGTAGTCAACCCGAGAGATAACCAGGGTCTGTACCAGGAGCTGGGTTGCATGTTGGGTTAGGTACAGCCTGATCTTCCTTATGTTGAATAGGGAAAAGCGGCACGGCTGAGCCACAGAGGCAACGTGATCTGCAAAGGTCAGTTGGTCATCAATCATGACACCTTCTTGCCACTTTGGTGGGAGAAACAGACAGGGAGTCGGTCTTGATGCTGATATCGTGATGTATGGCTTGTTTGGCTGGGAGGACCAGCAGTTCAGTTTTTGAGAGATTTAGTTGGAGGTGTCCTTTCATCCATGCAGATATATCAGAGAGACAGTCCGAGATCCGTGTTGACACTGTGGAGTCATCAGGTGGAAAGGACAGATAGAGCTGGGTATCATCAGCATAGCAGTGGTACGAGAAGCCATGGGAGTGGATAACTGAGCCCAGCGAGGTGATGTACAGGGCGAAGAGAAGGGGCCCCAGCACAGATCCTTGGGGTACTCCTGTGGTGAGTTGGTGAAGTGCCGATGTCTGTCCTAGCCATGAGACACTAAACGACCGTCCAGTAAGATAGGACTTGAACCAGGAGTGCACTGTGCCATCAATACCCATGTTGGTCAGCTTGTCCAGTAGGGCGCGGTGGTTGACCGCGTCAAATGCTGCTGATAGGTCCAGCAGGATGAGCACTGAGGATAGACCTGCCGCTCTGGCCTCTTTCAGTGCTTCCGTCACAGACAGAAGTGCTGTTTCAGTGGAGTGGCCACTTCTGAAACCGGATTGGTTGGAGTCGAGGAGGCTGTTCTGGGTAAGAAATCCTGTGACCTGTTTAAAGACAGCTCGTTCAATGGCTTTGGAAAGGAAGGGAAGAAGAGAAACAGGCCGGTAGTTCTCCACTTGAGTGGGAGCAAGGGATGGTTTTTTGAGCAGTGGTGTTACCTGGGCTTGTTTGAAGGCAGTGGGAAATGTACCCCTAGTTAGTGATGCATTGACCACATGTGTGGTTGCTGTCACAATGGTGGGGGTTATGGCCTGAAGAAGGGTTGTTGGGATAGGGTCTAGAAGACAAGAGGTGGGCCAGCTGTCTGTGAGAAGCTTAGACACCTCTGCTTCAGAGAGGGGGGTGAAAGAAGAAAAGGAGGCAGTTGGTTTAGAGAGGCTAGGAGAAGGAACCTCAGTGGATTGGTTTGAGAACTGACTACTAATAGCTGCAACTTTGTTAGTGAAGAATGCAGCAAAAGTGTCAGCTGTGAGGTTAGTTGGAGGAGGTGGTGGAGGTGGGTTTAAAGGTCGAAAAGAGTTTCTTGGTGTCCGTGGCATTGTGAATTTTGTCGTGATAGAAAGCCATTTTTGCAGCAGTAACACTGGATGAGAAAAGTGGTTTTGTATTCCTTTGCCATTTAAAATCATTACCCAGAGTTATATGGTCATAAAAAATGAGAACAATGTTAAAGTTTTTTATCTATAGAGGTTTTCACAACTTGAAAAATACTGTCTATACGAAATAGTGCTTATTCACGTCCTAATTACTCTGCGACAGTTCTTGCAGATAAATCTCATTTAATCAGTACAAAACTGTCTGTGGCTGTACTGTTTCTTTATGAAGGGAAATGATTGGGGCTGACATACCCTGAGGGGGTTGTTGAGTGTCTGGGAGGCACGCTCGCTGAAGTTGAACTGGTTTGTAAGCTTGCGCTCCTTCTGGCTGCCTTTCACCTCCTCGCTGTCGGGCCTCTCCTCTGCGCCTCCCTCCTCACCCGCCTCCTCTCCTGCATCACCCTGAGAACAGGTTTGACATCAACTCAAACTGATGCAAGAAAATACATGACAAATGCAGAGAAAATAGTGCTTTGACTAAGAAAAACTGTATATGTCTTATAGCATAAGATGTGTCACTGGAGTTAAATAGCTAGCTTCTGTACATCTGGCACTAGTCCTTATTTTCATTGTAAACTCTTAATCAAACGCAGTAGGCTCCTCTGACAGGACCCTACTGTTACAATTATTTTCATTTCAGTGTGCGAGAATTACAGAGACAGGGTGTCTTTGTAAAGGTCAGACTTTAATTGTATGATATATGAAGTGTCAAGTTCATTTGGGCCAACAGTCATGTGCTTAATTCTGTGGATTTATGATGATAAATGGTTGCTAAACTAATGTGACCCCCCACCCCCACCAACCTCTTTCCTTACCGGAGTCTCTGCCTTCTCTTCATCTGTCTCTGTTGCAGCAGTGTCCACTGGTTTCTCTGTGTGTAATATATAGCTGTATTATTCCAAATCAGTCACACCCAAGTTAACCATTAACATGACAAACCTATACATCCTATATTCTTAAGCCTTAATGCTGCAACAGTGAGTGAGGCTAGTTAAGCAATATAGGATATAAGATGCAATACTTAGTAATATTTTTCATGCTGACTACCACTCTCTCAGTATTTATCTCCTCTCTCTGTCAGATTTAACATCCTGTGGAGAAGAGCATACCTTCAGGGAGGCCTTGTTTGGCCCTTTGCCTGCGGGCCTCATCAGAGTCCTTGTGTAGAAGATTACCCTCCAGGACAAAGTGAACTGCCAGTTGGTCCACACCGCTTATGGGTTTATATGAGCGCTCCTGGAAACGCAGAAATGTATCTTTAATTGCGGCTGTCTTTTCTCATTTGTCCTTTCCAGATGTACTTTCGCAATGTGATTTAAGATATAGGGAAAATAAAACACTGATATACTTTGAAACTGTAGCGGACAATATTTTGTGGAGCGTGTGGATTGTTGGCCGTCAGGATCCGTGTGAATTCCTCCTTCAGTTCCTGAAGAACAAAGAAAATTAGGAAAAGTTGTAATCGGTATCAGTCTGTGTCTCTTAAAGATATGTAACAAATGTAGGAAACGTGACACTCTGCAATACGTCACATTGATACACAGTACTCACAGCTTCAGTCAGGTCCAGCTGTTCAGGGGGTTTCATCAAAGTTTTCCCTTGGAGCCAGTCATCACCCCCATCACCCAAGTCTGGGCCATCTTCGTCGTCCTAATCCACACATCACAGAGGACCATCATAAGGACTAGTCATGGAAACCTCCAATGCCACAAAATTAGGCTGGCCTACCTTTTTCTTGCTTGCTGCTTTGGTTCCCTTTGAAGCAGTTGCCTTGGACTGAGGCAGGGAATTCGACCCCTAGAAAAATTATTGTTATTGAGTCACCAATTTCCTGCCTTTGTAATATGGGAGTCCAAGAATGTCAGCTGTTTAAGGGCAGGCATACTTGATGGCGAAGTGTGAAAGCAGCTCAGCCATTTAGGAACGAGTTTCATGCCAGTGCGTTTCTTGCAAAAAAGACGTAGCTAAGACTTTATACGTTAAGTGTAGTTAATTTTCATATTCCTTCAAAATACTTAGGAAATTAGAAATTTGAAATTACTCTGCTATGTAATTTTAGCTTCTGTCAATCTATGCTAACGCATGCAAGCTAATAAAGTTAATGTGAACTTACCTGTTTGGCTCTAGCAGCCCCAGTTTTTTGCGCCACAGGCATCGTTTCACAGTGTTTATTTTCGTGCGTTTTATGTAAAACAAACTCTATTCATACAATCAACATTAAGAGAATGACAAATAATGGAACCTAAAATTGTTTAGATGCACTGAAAGTCAGAACACCAAGAGAGGTCAGACAAACAGCAAAACTGTCCTGCCTACGCAGCCCCCTTCAACTGTTTGCCTTGGTTGCTGTGCCAACGGCTGGGCACGAGGTCATTTCACACGTTTAGACCCTCTGCTTTGGTGGAGCCCATTGGTTGAGCCAGTGCAAGTGTCTCTAGCCAGAACCATAGAAAGCCAACCAGCGCTCATGGTTCATGAGTTACAGACTTATCAAACTGTAATATTACAAACTGTGATGATAACAATTAAACGGACCAATAAATATACACTATAACAATATAATATATATGTTATGGTAGTGTCATATAAATGCACTAAATGTAATCTGCCTCAAATGTCTTTTTTATAAATCTTAACTGTGGCACTACTTGAATCCATTATGGTTGAAAAGTTGTTTGTCTCACTATATACAGTGCATATGATTGAAAAGACAATAAAACCCACTTGACTTTACTTAAGAAAACAATGACTTCATGAACACGAATAAGAAATTCATGCCGTCAAAACTGATTAAACTGATCTTGCAAGATATGTTTCTTTAATAGCCTAAAATAAAAGATCTGCAGTTTTGCAGACTGCTGAAACACTTGCAATTGGCGTGTGTGAAAAATCTAAGCCAATACCTTAACACTTGACTTACATTTAGGTAGAATTGAAATCTACAATCAAAACTTCACCATTATTTTTCACAATGTTACTCTGCACCAAATAATACACGCGTGCATCATTTGATTAGTACTGTCAAATAACTGGCACCACTGATGTGTTCATACAAACATGCTTTTATGGTCATTTGTTGTCTCACTTTAATGTCATGTTTCAGCATGCCTCCTACATAGGCGATTGCCATTTGATTGGCACCCATCAGATTACAGAAAAATTACTTAGAAGAAAGCGGGTAAAGAGATGGCTTTTGCATTTTTATAGAAATGTTTTAAGGTTTTAAAGTATGAAAAAGTAGTATTTTAGTGTGTTGCAAAAAGTGCAAGCAGATAGTGTGGTTAAGCTATAATTGCCACAGTGCTTTTAAGGTGTATCACAAAAACTTGGAGCTTTGGTTAAAACATTATTTTGGTGTGTAAGTAATGAGCAAAAACTGAAATGTGCAGAGCTGTAATTTCTGAGCGGCACATCGTATTCGGTGTTTCAGAAACCTTTATCATCTACAACACTTCCTGTGAAGTTGCTCATGTGTTTCCGGAAGACGTTGCTCGATGTTTCCATCTTCACAGTGGTGACGGACGGACGGGAAGCTGCAAACAAACTGGGATGATGCGAGCATTTTGTAGCATCCTCCGGTCATATTGATAGAGGAATAAATGCGTGTTTAAATACCATATTCAACATATCAGCCTTTAAAAGTTTAAAAACTACGTGGTGTCAAAATGATGGAAGAAATTGATAGATTTCAAGTACCAACAGTGAACGACAACCCGGAGATGCAACCGCTGGTAAGCAACCCGTTACAA
Source organism: Tenualosa thibaudeaui (assembly GCA_027481765.1). Lineage (NCBI taxonomy): Eukaryota > Metazoa > Chordata > Actinopteri > Clupeiformes > Clupeidae > Tenualosa > Tenualosa thibaudeaui. The sequence goes on from JAIFZK010000014.1 coordinate 11,677,597, forward strand.
TTACAATTTATTCGGTCAGATTTTCAGTAAACTTGTTAGCATTGTGAAACATTTGTGAAAGCATCAATGGTGTTACCAAATAACACACCATCTAAATCTGTCAACACTCGCTATCAAAATCAGGCCACTGGAGAATAGACAAACAGACACCAGAAATATCCTCGAGCTTGCCACCACCACCACCACATACGTGTTGTTCTGGATGACATTTTCTCAAATGTCTCCTCAGTTTAACAGTGGTTTCAAAACAAAGAGACGGTACTTCTTGTAATTTCTCAGGATCACTCGGGTCGGTTTAGATTTCCGTATTCTCTTAAAACATTTGTATAATGTTACTTTACTAACGTGTACCCTAGGCTACGTCATCCGGCTAGCTTCACTGTGCTCACCCTTTCATTTGACAGTAGCCAACGTAACAGTTATCGCAGATGTGACGAGTGAGTGAACTGAACGATTACGTTGCGCTTGTTTATGGGAAGTAGCCGCAGATGTTATTTGTCCGAATTATTAAAGGGGCGTGGCGTTTTGTTTCATTGTATCGTTTCAGTAATCCATAATAACAATTTGCAGCTGAGGCGTTGTCAAATCCCACAGTCAGGGCTGAGTAGAATGGGCACCCTGTTAAGTCATTCCTGCTAATGTGCCAGTAGTCATGCAGCGCCTGAAAGCGTCTTCCTTGTTACCTAAACACACGTCTAAACCATGATAAGAGACCTTCAGTATATCAAGATAATATTGGATGAGGCTATGTGGACTCTCGCTTCGTCCTGTTGGAAGGCGCGGCATGTTGTCATTAGGCAGCAGGAAGGCATTTCCATATGTTACTTTTTCAGCACACCACTGTGTTATTTGTGCACTAATTTATTCTAGTGATCATTTACAGATAAGGGTGTCCTACCATATCGTTCAGTTTACTTGTTGATAAGTTGGAATTATGTTTATGGTGGCTCTGAGCCTAATTATGAGGCCAATTATGGGTCAGGCCTGTTAAATACCAGTGAGCTGTGAAGCTTCAGCTTCAGGCAAGCTTTGATGAATGCTAAGGAGAAGTTGTAAACCTGGGAAATGTTATATTTGTTGCCTTGTTAGAGGTCTGTGTTTTGTCAGCAGTGTATTTAGTAAATATAAAGTTGTCGCTATACATGAAGGTGGAGAAACTCAAAAGAGGAAAAAAAATACATAATACCCCTCCACCACCACACTCCCCAACCCCCACCCCACTGATGTCAATGATAAGTAGCTGTTTTTTTCCTACATCCATCCTATTGCCTCCAGACAGGCTCTTGATCCTGGGATAGAGTCAGCTGCCTCCGGACAGCCATAGGAGCTCATTATTCATGTCTATGTCTATGGTCTGGGTTTTATGTCACTCAAATCAGGCACTCGCACTTGCCTCTCAGTTGCCTTTGATGTCAACTTGATTAGTTACTGGTACCTTAGACATTATAGTGAGCTATTGGATGGGGTTTGAATGCCTTTTAACTTTAAATGCATTCTGAAAAATAGGCTTATTCAATATTATAAAATGTGCTGACTACCTCCACTGTTGTTATAAAATAGTAAAATATCAGATGTATGCCACCATGCCTTTGTGTGTCTAATTATAATTTCATGTGCCATTTATATCATTGGTACAATTTAGTACATTTTGCAGCTATGGTATGACAGCTCTTTTGGTGTCAGCTATTGTACATGTGTATGGCAGCCTACAGTTTCATTTTTCTCCAACTCAAACAGCTCTGTCAGCCTGAGGACCCAGCTGTTCTAGGCACACACACACACACACACACACACACACAGTCCATGCTTTCTCATGCTAATCATCTTTCCCTCAATACTGCAGCCCAACAATGAACGGGCACCTGCCCCGCTACAAGCGATGGGGGGAGACATTATATGCAAAGAATGGCTTAACCTCTGCTGGTTTTCAATTGCTCTTTTCTATAGCCCCACGCTGAAATCAATAGGGGCTAAATAAACAGCCGCTTCTGCGTCACACCCGGCGGCTGCTGGAAAACGAACACTTTCATAGTGCATTGATCAAAACTGAAGAGAAAAAGAAACACAGATTGAAGGGAAATTCTAATGTGAGTGAAGCTACCCTCCACCCACCTACCTACTCACCACCTCCCCCTACCCATCAACTCTCATGTGCTTGTCCCGGACCAGTTCTGAACAAGAATGGTAACATTGTAGCTCTTGCGTAACAGCAAGGGGCTCCCTGATGACGTGAGTGTTTTTTTTTCCTTTTGTGTCACGTGACCCAGATTGTCTGATGATTTTCCGTGTGAGAAACGGACAGCGGGAGCAGCAAGCTGTCTGAGCGCAAGCACTTTTTATCTATAGCTCGTCTGCAGTTGGTCATGTGACCCACCAGCCTGAACACCCATTGGCCCGACGGGGGTGAGGGGAGGCAGGAAGAGATTGATAATCCCACGGATGTCCCAGCAGGTTCAGCTGCATCAGCAGCAGCAGCAGCCATAGCAGCCGTCCCCACAGCATAGACAGCTTGACCAATGCCAGATTGATGAGGCATGGCGACCGAAGCAGAGGGGTTGTGGCCGAGACAGAAAGGTCACAGATCCATAATCAGAGTTGGGGGCGATGTATGTTGAACAGGAATGTTTATAAGTCACATTCCCAGTGACCATACATCCACTCCGAGCCGACGAAAGTCAACGAAATTGAGCAATTTCCTCTTAAGTGACCTCTTAAGTGGCCATGTGCACACAGTGACATTTATTTATTCTGATTCATTACACACACCATGTCTGAAAGTACACACTCCACAGTGCTATTTACCCCACATACACTACACACATCACCATATGAGCCATTTCTGCTACTACACTCAACACAGCAGTGTAAGGCTAGGTTGTGCTAGCTCACACGTTCGTTTTATTTCATGTACTGCAGACGTATTTACAATAGCCCATGTTTATGTGTGATTGTAAAAAGACTTGTAAGGAGAATTTAATCCGGTTCTCTGGATCCTCTCTATGGATTACTCCTGGATCATCACCCATCCCATGAACCTTTGGGGCATCACACCACCTACCTCAGCAGGGGGTTGGGGGGGTATTTCGATGCTCTCGATGGCACGTGGTGAAATTAGCATAACCCTCCCTGCCTTGAGCTGTCCCTTTTGAACTTGTCCGGATTGCTTTGAAGTTTTATTTTGTTGTCGAGTGTGAGACTGTGTGTGTGTGTGTGTGTGTGTGTGTGTGTGTGTGTAAGCCAGTGCTCAACAGTGAGTGAGCGATGTTTGGAGGGCTGATCACGTATTCCATTCAAGGCTTGGATTTTGAGATGTGTTTGATATTGATCTGAACCGGCTTGAAGTTAGCCCCATAGAACCTGTTTCGTTCTCTTACCTCTTGACATTGGCATCATTGACAGCAATCATCTATCATCTAAAGCTTCATAATTCAGTGGAATGTTTCAGATTGGAATGAATTGTTATGTGCATACTGCCAGGAGCAGGTCTTTTGAGAGCAGTCTAATCAGAAGAACATCGTTGAGGCAGCCTATTAAATACAAGGTTACATTTCCAGGCATTGGACTAGGCAAGTGGTCATACTGAGACGGCTGTCTGTCTGTCTGTCCATCAATACACACACACACACACACACACCTTCTCTCTCTCTCTCTCTCTCTCTCACTTTCTATGTCAATTCATCTTTCCAAGTTGTCCTTGGCACAGGGCCTAGCTTTGCCTAGGCAGAGGACACCACTGCTGCTTTTCCAGGCAGGCTATGGAGCGCTGGAGCCCTTTTGCTTTGGTTCTTATAGAGGAGTCTGATCTTAAGCGCCCCCACTGCTAAGCCCACCATTGCGGCTGGAGGAACACTTGCAACCCTGCTTCCCTACCTGCAAGAGAACTGTTGGAGGCGATTCGTTTCAACACTGAGCACCCAACTACTAGTAAATCAGATCATCAGGCAACAGGCTGCCGCTTCCTCCTCGTTTCTCAGAAACTCCGTGTTTTTTTTTCTCCCTCACGGCCATTTCCCTATTGATCTGTCTGGTCAGCAGGATCCCATTACCTTTCCACCGTCCTCACCAGCAGCGTGAGCGTCAGTGACTGACCACCTCAGTCTGTGAGACTTCACCTATCACAGCAGGCAGCTGTCTGAGGCCAGCAATGCAGTGGCCACTTCCTGCCTGCTTCCAGACTCCTTCTGTCAGTCTAATGGTGACCTGCCAGCCAGAGTAAATCAAATATCACATTGCACTTCCTTCCTCCTTGTGATTCTACTAGAGGCTTGTTAGGCTGAGGTACTCTTAGCCTAACTAAAAATGTTGACTGGGGAAAAGTATGGGGACTTACATGGTCCTACATTATTCTATTAGGTCAGATAAGAATCATATAGCCCAACAGGACTCAACAGGACTCCTCCATGTGGGTAGACATTTCCTTTAGATTGAAAAGGAGCATGTCACCATTGTTTAGCGAACTTCATTTCTGCTGAAAACTTTGGCCTGTGGGATTGCAGTGTTGGTATTGTACACATCCGTGATGCTTTGTGCAGTCTCTTAGTAATTAGCACTCTTGAAAAAGGACCACAGCTTGTTGGCTTTTTTTTTTTTTTTTGGTCGTCTTCAGTGTCCTGCAGGTTAATTGCATCTGTTGGGTAGTGGTGTTTTTTTTTTGTTTTTTTTTTTCTACACACTAGCAGCAGCATGTAGGTTGATGACTGCAACAGTAATTGTTAGCTAGCTACAGCTCCACTGCTAAAGGTTATTGTCAGCTAGCTATAGCTCTAGTGCTAGAGGTTATTGTCAGCTGGATATAGCTTTAGTGTATCTTTTACAGTAGACTTTCATTGTTTTATACCCAGACTTTTACTTAGCCTTATGCAACAAGCAGACATGTCTCACATAGTACTGTGCAAGCCTATAACCTCATCGGTGAAACACACACATTCACACTCGCCAGTTGACTTTTTTTTTTTTCCACAGAGCATGCTATTCACAAGTCGCGTTTGTTGTTGTAGATATAAGCCAGGGTTTCAGTGTAATGATGTGGGGTTTATTTATGTCAGATGCACAGCCACAATGCCCCCATGTGACTGTGGGAGTCCCACTCTAGGCGTGGCTCGAGATTCAGTCTCTTACACATTACTCACACAGTAAACACTCACAAACACACACACACACACACACACACACACACTTACACACTCTCATGGGGTGTTCCAGAACTCACCCACATGCCTCTGCTGTGTTCCCACCCTACTGTCCCCTCTCGGCCAGAATAAGGGCCCACTTGTGGTGGGCCATAATGAGTTCTCTGTATGAGCCCAGAGAGTTCTCAGCCCAACGCACAGCAAGAGGCCTGGCTTACTCACTCGCTCGCCCAGCCGTGCTCCCACAATCCCCTCTGTTCAGACTCTAGCAATGCCAACAAACATTGCCCCACCTCCCCCTTATCCCTACACCTCCTCATCTCTCCCCTCCACACACACGCACACACACACATACACATGCACACACAGAAACACACCCACACCCTGCTGCTGGATCTCCCCTGGTGTAGTCACTGAGGAGATTTCATCAGTAGATTTCATAGGCAGTAACATCTGACCATAATGCTTGCAGTCCTATGGGCCAGCTGTGGTGGGGGAATGCCCCCTGGTGAGGTAGCATTAATGCCAGTCTCTTTTGCTCTGTGCCAGATTATCAGTTTGTGAGTGCATATTTATGAAGGACTTTTTAATGGGTTTATTGCTTACTTTTTAGAATGTAGTCTAGTCTAATAAATATGTATTGATATGAATGTAAGAGAGGAAAACAGGGCAATAGTCACCCCGATGGTTCTGATGGGGAACCTTTTTTAAAAGGTCAGGTGTGTGTGTGTGTTTGTGGGGATGCACTCAGAAGATGCAGCCACATCAGTACCAGATATGTTTTATTGGTTTTCCCTTTGAAATTGCTGTGTGTGTGTGTGTGTGTGTGTGTGTGTGTGTGTGTGTGTGTGTGTGTGTGTGTGTGTGTGAGTGGGTGAGAGAAAAAGAGAGAGATAGAGATAGAAAGAGAGGGAATAAGAATAAGTGTATTTGGGCTTGGGGGCTGAAACCTGAGCCAAGAGCATCAGATGGGCTGGCACCCCAACAATGCCCAATTTGGCAGCACAGGAATTTGATGGCAGAGACAGCATTTTAGGAAGGTCTAGACAACAGCCAGACTTTGCAAAGATGTCATGGTTTGTGTACTGTGTGTGCATGGTGTGTGTGTGCATGCATTTGTGTGCATGTTTTTGTGACTGCACAAGCATCATTTGCTTTTCCGCATTCCTTTTAGCAGAGATATTTTGTTTAAAAAATAATAAATTAATAAAAATAAATTAGAAATTAATAAAGTGGCCTAGGCTACTACACTATTACTTGATTGTTAGGCTACTAGACTATTGCTTGAGAATGAAGAGCTCTGAGAAAGAGACATCCTCCAAACTCGCAGCTACTGTATGCAGAGAAATAAATTTGCTGTGTCACTCTGGTTTACATCTCTCTTTTCCTTCACCGCCTCCACTGGCTCTCCACAGTGGTCGCTCTCATTGTCTTGGTTTCTCTCTCTGTCTCTCTCGCTCTCTCTCTGTCTCTCTCTGTTTTTGTGTGTCGTTCGTTCAGTGTGTTCTGTTGAGTAGGGGCTCGTAGGCAGGTCTCAAGCCTTTTCAGCTTGTCTGTGTATTGTCTGTGCGGTGAGTCAGAGGTGCTCTGATACAGCTGACGCCTCTCTCCTGGCAAACGACGTCTCCGAGCCATCACTCTCTCTCTCACACACACACATAAACACATAAACACACATGCTTCAGATGCCAGAGGCACTTGCGTTCGATCGGAGCTGCACACACACACACGCACGCACGCACGCACGCACGCACGCACGCACGCACGCGCGCCGCGCTGTTGTCAGGTGCGAGATGACTCACAAGCACAGACGGACATCTGAGTTTGGCCGTGTCATCAGGAGTGTGTGTGTGTATGAGCTCATCTCCCTTCCCTCTTTCTCTTCACACACACATCCATTTGTGTCCTGACAAAATGGCACTTGGGCTCACTGCTACTTTTCAGTTTTTGAAAGCAATGTTCTATGCAGTACACTCTAGTGAATTAGTCTGTGGGGAAGCTTGGGGTATTCTGTCGTAGGCTGGGAAACAGTTCTTGAGCTCTGTTATATGGTGCTTGTGTATCCTGAGCAATAAGGGAACATCTGTTTGTATGTGTTTCTCACTCTCTCCCTCTGTGTGTGTGTGTGTGTGTGTGTGTGTGTGTGTGTGTCTCTCTCTCTAGGACCCTGCTGCGACTGCCACCTGTGAAGCGGACACAGACACGAGAGAACCGGAGGGTGTGGCCATGAACTACAAGCCCTCCCCGTTGCAGGTCAAGATTGGTAAGTTGTGTGTGTGTGTGTGTGTGTGTGTGTGTGTGTGTGTGTGTTGTGTATGTGGTGTGGTTTGACTGAAATACAGGCCCTCAGCAGGTCACTACCAGTGCCACACTTTAAGTGCTCCCCACTATTGTTACGTCAGAGCAGTGTATGTATGAGTGTGTATCTCTGTATGCATGAATGTGAACTAAATTGAATAACACTATTACATGGCAAACACTCATGAAGGCCACAACAACAGAAGCATCCTTTTCGTGGGGAAAAAAATTACAAAAACTGTGTGTTGGAGTGTGAATTTGAGTGATGGGTCGAGTGAGTTGTGTGTGCATGTGTCTGTCTCTGTCTGTCTGTTTCCTGTGTGTGCGTGCGTGTGTGTGTGTGTGTGTGTGTGTGTGTAATATGTGTGATGCCCTCAGGTCATCTCGTCCAGTGGCTTTAGATCAGTGTGTGGGTGCAGTGTGTTGTCTGGTGTCCAAAGCCTGTCTGAGAATGAGGAGACGGCCTGTCATTCACACCAGCAGTCAATGGAGCGGATGCACTCTGATGAGTTTCCACATAGAGGGAGAGCACAGCAGTGAGAAGAAGCGGGGAGGGGGAGGGGTGGAGGGAAGGGAGAGAGAAAGAGGGAGGGGGACTGAGGGAGAGAGAGAGAGAGAGACGGAGAGGGAGAGAAAGCCACTGATGGATTGATGATGTCAGGGCTTGAGAAACAGTGAGCTGATGAACCATCGAATATCCACTTCTTTTCCAGCAGCTTAATCATTGCTGGAGGAAGGTCACCTCATCTCTGTCTTCCTTTCTCTGCCTTTGTCTTTGTCTTTGTCTGCCTCTCTCTCTCTCTCTCTCTTTCTCTCTCTTTCTCTCTCTCCCTCTCCCTCTCCCTCTCTCTCTCTCTCTCCCTCTCCGGTCTGGGTTTGTCCTCCACAGACGCCATGGCTCTGATGTTAATTAAAGTTTGTATTGCAATAGTGCAAGTGGCAAGGAGAGGTTATTTACAGCCAGACAGAAGAAACACACACACGCATTCACGCTGGGGACTCATAAACTCAGTAGAGGTCATCTAAAAGTTGCACACAAATCTCCACTCTAAAATAAGCAGGCAGAGTGCAAGCTCAGCCTTTCCGGATGGTTCTCGATGCGCAGGGGGCTGCACAGAGCGGTGAGCTGGCCCTCGAGAGTAGGTCAGGAGGCCAGCCACTTTGGGTTTCAGCCCAGGAATGCTGTCCACAGGGACCGTCAGAGAGCGTCACTATCAATATTTTCATCCAACGTCTTTCAAATCTGGATTCCTTCCTTCTATCAGTACCATATTCCCATTGCACAACCATCCACTGGGAAATCTGTTCATGAACTGTCATGTTGGGAAAGCTATTTTGAAAGAAATTGAATTGAGAGAAAGTACCAAGTTGCCTTTCATGGAACTGGCAGTAGTAATGTTAGAGATGTTCCGTAGTTTAACCTGAGCAGACAGCTTTGTCTGTGTCATCCGTTTCCCAGGGTGTGTGTGTAATGCTCTCGTTTTGAGAGTTTATTTTCTGCTTGTCTGATGGAAGGTCTGTGTGTTGGCTGTCAGTGTCTCGTCGGCATCGTGGGAGGAATGAGTTTTTGGGTTACTGTTGTGATTGATGTCGTCCTCTCCCCTCCCCGCGGGTCTTGATTGACAGAGAAACAGAGAGAGCTGGCCAGGAAGGGGTCGGTCAAGAACGGAACCGTGGGCAGCCCCGTCAATCAGCAGCCCAAGAAGAACAATGTGATGGCCAGGACACGGTGAGACAGACAGTCGCACACACACGCATACGCACACACACACACACAAATACACATACCTGTATACACAGTCACAGGCATGGGCACATTACAAAAACAAGTAATTTGAGATAAGACCTCCCTTTCCCCTTTAATCTCATCTGGAGCCAAGCCAGTCGCCTTCAAGCGATATTCCAGCGCATTACAACTCAAAGCCCTGTTGTTTGAGGTCACCAAGTTCCAGTGGTAAGAAGACTAAATAGTGAATTGACTGCTAACGCTAACTTATAAAGGCAAGAGAACTTGGTCTCAATTTTATTTACACAGTCAGTTCAAATTAGCTGCCGGTTCGCAAAATTTGGTCTATGTCACATATTTTCTTGTCCTTTTCCTTTCAACAGCATTACTATAGGTTGAAATGCACCAGAATATTACTTTAAGGCCTTAAAACATCATTGCTGAGCAAAGCAAGGTTTTTACCCAAGAGTTCAGGTACATCCTGTCCCCCAGTATCAATCCCCAGTGCAGTAAACCTCAATGAGATGAAACTCAGAGCCTGAGTTAGGGCTAAATCTGTTTAAGGATAAAACTGATAGAAAAATTCCTGCAGAAGCGTCAGTTCAGCTGGGAAGGGGTCTGTAGGTGACCGCTAAGGAGTGTTGATATGAGAAACTGTCAACTTGATTTCACTGATGCACTCTCATTCTCTAAAGCTGTTCCCAGTCGAGATTAACAGGCATGAAACAGAAGGTTGCAGATACGGTCTGAATATCTATGAAGGGTGGAAAGATCTTCAAGGTTACAGATTAAATGCCTCAGAGAACTCTCTTGTTCACAAGCGCATGCACACATAAACACACACACACACTCATTCACTTGCACACACACACACAACCACAGGCAAGGCGTCACCAACTTTTGTTACTGTATCTATTTGCATGTAAATCAGTTGTATATATCTGAAAAACACACCAGAGATGTCTTGTCCTTCCTCCCCCTTCCCTGACGCCTGTGCTGAATTACCCTGGTGGTGTAAAGCTCTTTTATTCTAATATGTACATCTTATTTGTTCTATTGATGCAGCTGTTATGTTACATTTTGCAGATCCTATTCAGTTTGATGTGGTAGACTATGGATGATCAGTGACAAACCAATCATTTCTTCTCTCTCTCTCTCTCCCTCTGCCTCTCCCTCCCTCCCCCTCCATGCCCTATCTCTCTCTCCTTAGGCTTGTCGTTCCTAACAAGGGATATTCCTCTCTAGACCAGAGTCCAGACGAGAAGCCTCTGGTAGCGCTGGACACAGACAGGTACAAACCTTCACCTCCTGCTGGGCACCCAGCCATCAATATCACCTCAAGGGCATCATTAAAGCTTTGTTAATGTTACTGCAAATGACCAGCAAGCAAATAAACATCACTAAGGGCACCTAAGGGATTTGTACTGGCACAAAATTTACATTCCTCTTTCCATCTGTTAATGTAAGTTGTATGTGTATATCATATGTATATTACAGCACGTTGTGTGTGTATGTGCGCGTGTGTGTGAGTGTGAGTGTGTGTGTGTGTGTGTGAGTGTATGTGTGTGTGTGTGTGTGTTGGGGACAGTTGATGAAGTTGTCTTTGGAGGTCTCATTAAAGGAGGGGGATGAATATTTTGGGGGCTCCTGGTGTGAGGCGGGCTGGCATCTGAGTGTGAGCGCCGGCGCTGCCCAGTCATTTCATTTTTGTAACTGGATTAGGATGACTCAATTATTGATGGCAGACGAGTTGACGAATGAATCGCCTCCAACTTAGACCCATATCTTTGATGCAAATGGCTTCTGAACACCGGCTTTCTCACAGATGCAACCTCCAAAGTAGCCTAATCAACTTCTCCGGAAGCTCTTTTCTAAAATTCCTTTTCTGTCTTTTTGGTTGTCTTCTGGGGTGACAGGAGACTGGTGTCACGTAACCACCACATCAGTTGGGTCCAAAAAAGAAAACATCAATTATTCTTAGATGAGTCCAGTCTGGTCTTGACTCAGTTTTGTGTGGTCAGCGTTAAGCACACACGGCACAGCGATCATAGCCTTGTGGTCATAGGAGATGTGGGCACCCGCAACGAAAACATTTTCCACAAAATGGACCTGCACAGTTTTAAAATGCAGAAGTAATCTGGTTTAGAGACAAAACCTACTGGCAATTTGCATCTCAATGCCAGGTGGTTCCTCGCCTTTCAACCAGCAGCAGGAGAAAAGCTGAGGTGCCTGCCACTCATTATGGTGTTTAGGGAAGCGCTGAGTCATTACAAATGAGCTCTGATTACTTTTATTGTATTCTGGAGAAGGTGGGCCTCCATGTCTGCCTAGGCCGCATACAGACAAATGATATGGGGTGTTTGTGAGGATCGTTGTATAGGATTGCAGACCAGGGTTTAGGATGAGTGGTTTATCAGGGTGTGTGTGCAATATGGGGGGGGGGCAATTGCTCCTCAGAGCTGTTGTAGCCCAAAGAGTTGAGCTTCATTAAACATGAAGCTGTAATTACTCGGGGAATCAATAGAAGGTTCCAGATTGCCTCTGCTGGTTTCTCGTGATTAATCAATTCAGCTGAAATGCCATCTCCTCTCTCACACCAGTGTCCCACTGCAGGATACACATGCGCACACATGCACACACACACACACACAGAAATGTGTGCACATCACTGCTCTGCAGTCCCCTCCTGCAGCCCATAACCACACTCCACAAAAGGGTATGCATCATGCTGTATGCATGCTTCTTTATGCAAAACACACAGTAAGTAAAAATGGGACACAACAGAGGTTATACTCTTATTAGCTTGCTCTTACTGAAAACAAGGGTCTGCCTCCAAAATGATAAATGCCAGTAGTACTTGTATAGTTTCACACCCACAATGTTAGAGGATAGGGCAAAAATGGCCAAATTGCTCCCCCTCTCCAGTGAGCAGCCATGTAGGGTGAGACTTGTAAATGAGCGTGTTTTGCTTCTGCTCAGGAGCAGGAAGTGTCCTGGGAGTCCCTGATTAATACGCCTGGGCTCATCTCCTCTTTTCTCCTCGCGCTTCCTAAGAGACGATTACTTGACATTAATTTCACGGGAAGATCCCTGCCGGGAAGGTAGACATTAACTTTGCACAGAACACCTGAGCACCTGTGAATGCAATGCAGGTCCCTGAGTGTCCTAGCGTCAGAGTTTCCTAGCAATAATTAGCTATGGCACAGAATATCAGATGGATAGAAATGTCTCATAAGATGGTAAGGTTTGATCATCACACAGTCATGGATTGATTTCTGTTCGACTGGCATTCTGTTCTATTCCAGTCCGCACTTCTATTCCAGTGTTCGTTTAATAACCTGGAAAACAGTACTTCAACCCTGCTCAGTAGCTGCCCGACTGCAAAAAAGTCATGAAAGGAGATTGTTCATGGATGATCTTCAACAGCCCTCTGACTTGTTCTAGCGCTGGGGTGTACTTTGTAGCATCTATTTGTTAGTTTCTAATTGTGTGCATGTGTGTGTGTGTTCTCTTTTAGCGATGATGATTTTGACATGTCCAGATACTCATCGTCAGGATACTCCTCAGCCGAGGTGAGATGTCTGAGGGAGCAGGTACTTACACGTTCTGACTAACCCTGTCTAACCCTGAGCAACACCCCATGCTTCTGATCCATCTAAAATGCACTACAGACTCACACTACATTCACACACACCCCAGATGAATGCTCTTAACCTCATAACGCACCTTAGCTGCATATAACCACATACCTTAGCCTTGCAGGGCCAGGATATCCATATGGGGATATTTTAGAGCACCAAGAGCTATGTTGCAAACTGGAATGACTTTCAGTTTATGACTTTCAATATAAAAACCATGAAATTTTAATGTTAAAGTAAACCACCTTACATCCCCACATCAACCTGTCTTAGCCCAGGTTTGGTCCCTGACATTGACATACAAATCTGGCCCCGCTAGGTTATTGTTTGCAATAATTCATCACAACCTAACCTCTACATAGTTTTTGTCTCACATTATGGTCACAATACACACGATAAGTGTAAAATGTAACATTAATTACTCTTAACATTACTCCATGAGTGGGTGTTGGACCTTGAAGTGTTGGACCCTGACCATTATATTCATTAATGCGGTTTCAAATGACCTCTTTCTTTAACTTCAACCCTTCAAACAGCGACTTTTTCTTTGCATCTTTTTGCATTGCTGTTTTTATTTCACTACATTGTTTTTTGAAGCGGCAGTAGTCTTACACAACAAATTTACTAACAAACTTTTCCTTTGTGTTGTAACTTCTCTGAGAGCTGTTTACAGTCCCGCTGTGCTTAGCGATGCTGAGGCTGATCACCACTCTTTCTCTCAAACTGCAGCAAATAAATCAGGACCTGAACATCCAGCTCCTGAAGGATGGCTACCGGCTGGACGAGATCCCAGACGACGAGGACCTGGACCTCATCCCCCCGAAATCCGTCAACCCCACCTGCATGTGCTGCCAGGCCACCTCCTCCACAGCCTGCCAAATCCAGTAGCACTCTCCTTCTTCTCCTCTTCCTCCTCCTCCTCCTCCTCCTCCACCTTTTCTCATCTCTTCATCCCTCTTATCTTTGTCCCTCTACCCATAATCCCCTTGTCTCTGTTGAGAGACAAAAAGTTACAAGTTCTGTAAATGGAATGATGACTAAACAAATAGAAAATGGCAATGAGTTAGAATGTTATATTACTGTAATTAATATAAAATGAAGGGGAGGAAAACAAGGGAAATGCACAAAAATAGAGTTCCTAAGTGGCATTGGTTCCTCCTATGGTAGGACGTGTGTCTTTCGTGTGTCCATCATCTGCGGCGGGGAATGGAGCTTGTGTACGTTTTGGGGTGTGCTAGACAACCTGCTGGGGTTACAAAATGCACAGAGCCAAGGGACAAATATATATATATATATATATTGTATGTATACACGGAAAACAAAAGTGACTAGACACTAAATGTTCTGTGTTTGCACAGCCTCTCACTCCAATGTCTGTTGCTTATGTTCTGGGTGAATGTGCATGTCAAGACAGCCAGAGGGACTCAGTCTCGTGAGTCATAGACAGCTTTTGGGCTCTTCCGCCAAAAAGTCATGGTTAAACTGTAACAATTGCGAAAAAGGGACTAACATTTACACTTTTCTGAAGTCCTTACGCTCTTTAAAATGTTAAATGAAAACAGCTTGACTTTCCCCGTCAAACCCAGATTGTTTACATTGTCTTGTTTTGTTCTCATAGTCTTGGGTTTGTGTGAATCTAATATTCCATTTTCCATGTTCTATGGGAAAACACAGATTTGAGAAGCATGTGTCAACAGCAAATGATATGGACAAAATATTCTTTTTTTTTTTTCTATTGGTGTTATTTATTGCAGTGAAATGTTACTCACTGTTGCTGCGTGCTGCTGCCTCTAGTGGTGTCGCTGGGGCATCGGGAAGAAGGTAAAGTAAATGGTGTGTCAGTGTGTTATCAGTGTAATGATAGGACTCGGGTTCCCTTGATTGTAATTGTCCCGCAGCATTCTTGGTGGAAGTTAGTCGACAACCAAGCAGACAGCAGACAGAATGGTTGCTAGATCCTGTACTGAAGGTCATTGTGAACCTATTTCACACCCAGGACTTTCAAATACTTTGTTTGAGAGGCTGGTTTTCATTTTATCCAAGGAGAAAACATGACATGACCGCAAGCTCAGCCTGTTCACTGGTACCAGGTGTGTTGTGATGAAGCAGCCCTTTCTGTTGTTGCTTTTTGTCATTCCAGTCTGAGTAAACTGGTCACTGCTAATTGTGTTCGCATTTTTTTTACGTTTATTTATTTATTTTTGTTTCATTATTATTTTCTTTTTTTCTCTTTCGAGAATTAGTTGGCTTGTTTTCTAGTTTCATGCATTAGTTATCGTGTAGTTATTGTTGGAGATCAGAAATAAAGAGAGGCATTCATGAAGATGTAGCTGCGTTGTCCTCTGTCGTGGTGTGACACCACAAATATACTCGTCCCAGCTCTCTACTTCAGTTCATGTTCTTTACATCCACATCCCACCACTGGGTTGGCTTTAGTTTAGCTGGTCTTTTCCATCTCTTCCTGTTTGTACCAAACTATGTAATAAGACAGAAATAGTGGCGTGCTAGAACTCAAACTCCAAAAGCCAGGATTTTATTTTTCCCATACTGTGTGGCCAGATTAAAAAAATAAGCTGAAATCTGTGTTAATGTGCATAGTTGCCATATTGTGTAGTGCTACATCATGGAAGCTAGCATGAGTAGCTACTTCTACTCAAACTAATGTGTCTCTCACTGCTGTTGTTCCCTCACATGTAAGATCACACACAGCACCATTTCTTTGCTTTAGTAACCAAAGACTGACAAACCTGTAAGATCAATCATTCATCTTTCATCTCCTCTGAAGGCCCGTATGCCTGAGAGTTGAGTATATTAGTGTGAATTTTGTCAAATAATATTTTACATGATCACTGTGTCAGTCACAGCAATGAAAGGGATTGTTGTTTTTATTTGCCCTTTAAAGCAAGGGGGAAAGGTATGTTTTTAGCCATGGTGTCTGACAGGTTGTCATCACAGTTGACACCCATCTCTGTCCCAATGTCTAACACCCCTGTTCTACCACACATACTGTGTGTAAGCCTGACAATGAAATTCAACCTCTAAAAACCTAGCCGAACCCCATGTTTTCCCATTGAAAGATGGCTTAATGGCCGGTGTAAGTTTAAAGAGATCCTGAGGTACTCGTGGTGAGGAAAGGACATTGTGCCAGTTTGAATCCATCTCTGAACATCTGCCACTGACAGGAATAAACTAAGGGGGACCGTGCCATTTACCGTTTACCGCAATGCACCGCAGTGCACATGACTCCCTTCAACACTATAGTTATGACCTCATACAGAATTATCACATTAAACACTCCAAATCACACTACTGTGCTTAAGCTTTAGCCTAACTTATTAGAACCACATGTCCTGGTGGAAATAGGACTTCCTGTGAAGACATTGCACAAAGTAACGTGTCATGGATAAACTGAATTCCCTAGGCCTGTATAGCCCCCTCAGAAAGATGTGTGAATGAGTGTAGCATTGACGGAATTTAGTCTAATATTCATGTATATTCAAAACTGTGTTTATACTGTGGGTTTGCTACCAGGGCAGTTTCATTTGCTTTTGTCTTTTCCATGGGCATAGGATGAGCAATATGTTCTAGCTTGTGTGTGTTGTTTTTTTGGTTATTTTGCAGACTTTTGCTGCAAGGAAAGTCAGGGGTTGCAGTATATTAACGTCAACTGAGACTTCAGTTCCAGCTCCCATCCCTTTCAGGTGCATTCAATATGTGTTTGTTCATCCTCCGGATGCTTTTTTTCGTGGCTTATGCAAATCCTTCTTCTATTTCCCAGCCTCAAGGCATCAGTTTAGCTGTGAAGTTAAGCGCTTGCCGTACCACCAGAGTGAGTCACGTTGCCTGGAGTTGAATATAGCCCTGCATTTTGTTTATTCAGTTATAACTGAAAAAACTGCAGCATTTCCATACTCTCTGAATATTCTATGTACATCATCATCTGCTGAAGCTCTCATTAGAAGGTCATATCTTTATTTCTTCCTCCTTATCACTTTATTATTCACCAAATTTGTTACAGGAATGTATGATGATGTCTCTTACATTCCTGTGTCAGTTGTCGGGAAAGAGAAGAACACTATTTTGTGAACTAAGTTCTACTGTAGTGTTATTTAATAGAACTAAAGAACTAAGTTCTACTGTAGTGTAGTGTTATTTAATAGAACTAAAGAAACGCTGTGTGGGAAAGTCCCTGTTTCTACCCACATTCTGGACACTCCTTCACTGTTTGTTTAGCATTTGCATGGAAACTTGAATTGCAGCCTCCATAAACTATTTACAGACGTTAAAGTCTTCTGTGGACTGCTGTTAAAAATCAATTGTCTGCACAGCCATTGGCTAGTGTCGTTACAGAAGATCGTTTTGTCCACAGAGTGTCAGAGCAAGGCTTAGGACATATCTGGGAAGACAGCCAGTAACAGCATCCTCAAGCTGTTGTTTGTGGTGTAACTACTAACGCTCACGACTGATCCTCAGAGTTGGTGTACGTAACTCTGACCTCTCTGTCACACTACTCTACGGCGCTCCCTCTAGTCATTCATTCTGGCTGGTAGGCATGGTAGGACTAGAGGAATATAAGCAGGCATTGCCAGTTTGACCTTACATGTGCACTAGTTGGATTGGATGTATTGGAATCGTGTGTAAAGTATGAGTGGGTCAACCTCAACCTCCCTTCCCCCTTATTTTGCGCTGTCTGTATTTTTGTGTCACCCTTGCTTTGTGTATTTTTACAATTAAAAAAAAAAAAGAAATTAAATTAAAAGGCTCCTCTTACCCCAAATAACCACACTTCCACCCACCCAGTCATTTTCACACTCACAGTACAACTCTTGAGTTTGCTGATTAAGAAAATGCCTTAAGTACAGCTCCATAGTTGGTGTCTATTTATTTGCCAGTGGTTTTGGTTTGATTTAATTTATTCAAACAGTCAAAGTAGTTTTTTCTTTGTTTTTGTTTGTTTTTCTTTCAACATAGATCCACAATTTTTTTTATTCTGCAGATATATTGATCATGATTGTAAAGATGTGAACAGTTTCCATACCAGTATTTAACAGATGTTATTGTTCTGTGTAGTGTATCATATCAATAAAAAAATCTGGAATATGTGACTCCACCTATACAATTTTGTCCGATATTTTATTTTTTATGTACTGGAATCTTTCTCTTGTGTGGGTGCTTGCTCACTCACTCATGCTGTCTTTCATGGACGCACACAAACACACACACAAACACACACACACACACACAAAGTCCTTCACTTTACAAAAACATATGGCTAATAGTCAGATCTTCTGGTTTGTTACCATGGAGGGAGTCAAAGCTGCATGAATGCTCTGTGTTATGACTTCCTGTATCCTATTTTCTGTTCAATGAAGCTCCTCTGTGTAAAAAACTGACCTTGGATCAGTTCTTTTTATTTGTTTCTCATACTGTTTATACTAAGAACTTTTTCCAGATCAGTATAACTTACGCTTCTGACAAGTCCTCAGATGAAACCACAGGTCTGACACAGATTTATTCTCTGCTTCAGTGAGCAGCCAATAAGGTTATGAGGCCACTGTGATGACCTGTGCTACGGGTACACTGATTGGAGGAGAGCCCTGTTGAGCTGGGACTAATCCCCTGAGGGACAGATGGCAGACAGGGGCTTATGGCACCTGTAGGCTCGGCACAGTGGTAGCATCGGCACCCTGAGTAGCCTGGCTTTGAAGAGTGAAGAATAAGAAGCATAAGAGACATTCCCATAATTAACTACTGTGAGGAGAAAAGGGAGAGAGAGAATTTTGAAGTCTGGTAGGTAAGTGAGGCCTGTTGTCATCAGTGTTTTTCTTGAGTCTTGAGTCACAGTTCTTTTCACTGTAAGAAGTCAGGGGTTGCCATTGTGATGATCAGACCCTCCTTATGTAGCATTGATGCTAAAGCTGAAACATATTCCTTGATCTAGCTTTGAGCGTAATTAGTCATTCTGGACACAAGATGGTGGATGCTTTCTAAAATTCTCCTTGGAGGTAATTTCAGGGAGAAACTTATAACATTCTGGTGTAGACATACTACTCACGTGCTTAGAGAACACATGGTGGCTTTGTGAGAACTCTTAAGCCATGTTGATTCTTCTTGGTGCTTCATGGAATTTCTATTCTCTCTACAGGCCTTGAAGTTTCTTGGAGTCCAGTTTGTGTGTGTGTATGTGTTTGTGAATATGTGGCTGAAGATTGTAGGTGTGGCTGCACTCTTTCTCCTGCTGATAGTGCAGCACCTGCATGCCTCTGTGATGTCTACTGTCTCCTCCTATGAGTTCACTGGATACCGCATGCAACACTACATGCTGCAACAAGACAGGCATGGTACTGAGAGCATCACACCTGTGACACACACACACACACACACACAGGATGATGTTTACTACAAACACAAACACACACACTGATGATGTATGTTCACCAACCAGTTTGGTTTAGCACAATTCATGATACATTGTCATTATGCACTTCATGCACTGCATACTGAAGAGATTCAGCATGATCAATTATTGCATTTAAATTAGATAGTTATATTACAGCCATGGCCACTGCCATTTTACATTGAGGAAACAGCCATTTTAGTTCTCTGATTTGCCCACTATGCCAAAGAGTTTAGTTCTATTATTATTATTATTATTTTGGTGCTTTATTCTGATGGTAAGGCTTTTGCACTTATCAGTCATCACTGTAAGTGCTTTCAAGCTCTAATCTGAGTGGTGATCAACAGTGCTGTGTAATTATCCTCAGAAGCAGAGAGGTGTTGCCGCTAAATGGCTGCTGAGTTCTGGCGCTCCCAACCCTGATGAGGGCCGACTGCTCTTTATTAGGTGCTGGCTGTCTGTCTGGCTGGCTGTAGATGGATATATTGGTGAGCTCTTTTGTCTGCTGGGGCTGCACTGACAGGCTGCCTCTGTGCAATATGACAGTACTGTCAAACAGGCTGCCTGTGTTTCATGGGTTCAAAGAGAATTGCTGAGAACCACATGGCCAATGTGAAAAGCAGCAAAGCCTAGACTTGTCATTCCCTAAAATGTGAAACAAAATATTCATAATAGGCAAATATAAATGTTTTGTTCAAACTACTGTCAACAAATGACTACTGATAAACTCTTGTGCACTGTGTACAGTATTCTGCACCCTAGCTTGTAGAGTCATATAGTTCATCAAGAGTGTAGAAATTAAGTGTTATTGCTTAGTGCTGAAACACTGGCACAGCCACAGCAATATGTTGATGAGTATTGACACCTCAGAGGCAGACACGGAGTCAGCGTTTGTTGTGACGTCTGCCCCCAGGTTGCCGTGGAGCCATAGTGGTGGCGGAGGCGCGCTCGTCTGACGACGCGGTCTTGACGCGCCGTTGTGTGGTCATGAAGCTGCCGGACTTCACGCTGGAGCGCTACGAAGAGGCTCAGAGACAGAATGCTGCCGCCATGCTCATCCTGCTGCCCAGTAATCTCTCTGCTGTGCCCCAGGAGGTGATACAGGTACTTGCTACCTGTGTAGTACCACCACCCACCTCTATAATCATGTGACAAACAACTAGCAAGAACGCATTCAAATCTGTTCCTGATATACGTGCTGTATCTCCAATATTGGAGTTCCAATCCAAATTTCCAGGCCATCATTCTCCGTATCAACAAAGAACATCTTATTAAAGATATCCTGTGTTTACATTGTAAAAGATAAATAGCCACTAATGTACATACATGTACATTCGATCAGTTGCCAGATCTAAAGGTTGATTTGCTTTTGAGTGCGTTTTGTGTGATTGTATTGATTCAATTACATTCAATTATGTTATTATTTCTCTCATGGCTGATCTTAAATCGATCTTGTTTCTGGAGAGAGGAGGAAAGTCAATGAAATGGTGAAAACTGCCTTTGCTGTTGTTGCGCTGTAGAGAAGACATGAGCTGAATAACAAAGATTTCATCTGTCTGGAGAAATGTTCGGCTTCATAGTCAAACAATTCATGGTGCTTCTCTTTATACTTTCATCAGCGGGGGTCGTTGTGTATTGGGAATCAGCTCCATATATCAACAATGAATGTACCACTGTATTTTTTAGTTTTCTGATTATCTAGCAGCAGTGTGCATCCTTGGTTATTATTTGTTTGTGTCTACAGTCTTTTGCATGTAGAATACTTTTTCATGTATTGTGTTTGTGCATCTACATTTTAATCTTTTCTGTGTATTTGTGCATATTTGTACATATATTAATGTTTTTGTGAGGCTTCAGAAGTTTTGTCAGGAGTGCTTACTTCCCCTGTCTCCTCTGCAGAGCTTCATGGAGACGGAGGCTGAGGTGTTGCAGAGGGACGCCCTGATGCCTCTGTATGTGGTGGTGGAAGACGAGCAGCTGCTCCACATGTATGAGGAGGTGAAGCTGGATGCTGCCACCAGGGCCTCCTCCATCCTGGTTAGAGGTGTGTAGAGAAATAAGACTAGTGCTGAAGGGAACCAAACCAGCTAAGACTTGTAGGGTCAGACAAGATATTTAGCATTTATCCCACTAATCCCATATCCCAGTTGCATGCGACATGGTAAATCACTCTACAAATTTTAGTTGGACATTGTTGCTGTGCTCCCATTATATGTTCAAGTGCTCACACTGCAGTACAGCTGAGAGAAATGTCCTACGTGCTCAAAATCCAATCGCATCAGACTAGAGCTAATTAAGTGTTACTGTATGAGTCTGCTGAAAGTGCACAACAAATCAGACAAATCAGGAATTTGCTAAGATCCAACTGAGTCAGGGCTGAAAAAAGGGACAATTTAGGATGGGAGGAACTGGGAAGAGGCTTGTCTGCTGTCCTTTGTGGACACACGCAAAGAGAATGTGAAGGCTAGAGCCAAAAGTATTAAAGAGAATGGAGCAGGCAGGCAAGAACATTAAGAACAAGACATTGATGTCCGTCAAGGCATGATGTGAAATGAAATTGATGGAGAGGAGGTCAGAGGGCGAGACCAATATTATTCTCTCTCTCTCTCTGTCTATCTCTTTCATACGCACTCACTCACTCACTCTCTCTATCTCTATCTATTTCTCTTTCATACTCACTCTCTATCTATCTCTCTTTCATACTCACTCACTCTCTCTCTCTCTCTATCACAGTCAGACACACACACACACACACACACAGTTTCTCTATCGCTCATGTTCTCCAATTATTTGGAAGGCTCCTGCTCCTCATCCTACTGTGCTTGTCTTTTGTAAAGCTTGTTAGGCCTGTGGCCACAAATCCAAACGTTGCTTCTCTTTGGTGGTCAGCACATTGATGTAAAATTGCCCTACTGATGTAACATAGTGCAAAGCACATCTTTATTTCTCTGTCTGTCTGTTCATAACTTTTCTCCTGCCAGTTCTGAGGAGCATGGTGACTGCCACGGCATTTCAGGTTTTAGTGAGCAACAACAACCCAATCAAGCCCTTCATAGACAACACCATCATCACACTAGAGGTGAAGAGACTTCCATCCCTTCCTCACTGCAGTCCAGCACACCCCTGTTATGATTGCAACCATGATCATAACAGTAGAACTGATATATGCACAGTCTCTACCCAGAGAAGCTGCAAGTGTCTCTTATGAATCAATGCATTATGATTTTTTATGTGTGTGTAGGGAGTTCTGCCAGGATTTGGAGAAGACCCTCAGACTATTGTCATCACAGCCCATTACGACTCCTTTGGGCTAGCTCCAGTAAGTTCCTTACGACTCCTTTGGGCTAGCTCCATGCAGTCAAACTAGACTGCATGGAGTAGGTAATTTCAGACATGGCATTTAAATGATGAATGCAAAACAACACAAGTTTGTGGATGTGAAGTCCAAGAGACCAAACCAGATGGCAGTGAATCTGAGGTGTGATAAAAAGTTAATACTGAAATTCTAACCACCACAGTCTAACCGCTCTTTCACCCACTACTCACCCCACTAATCAAAGCCTTCTGCCTCTGAGACAGACTTGTAGGTCTTTCATGAATCTTAAAGCTAGAGAATGGCCAACATGGTTTATCTGCATGTAAGAAAGTGTGTGAGTATTCTTGTGCTAAGGCTCTCTGGTATTACAGCAAGCAATGAAATGTGTTACAGTTACAAGTTACCCTGTCTAAAATGTAATAGTAGTGTAACTATTTCGATTAGTTTAACTAAGTAATGTAACTCCAAAGTACTATTGGATTACTTATCAAAATTTTTAATGAATATTCTCAACTGTCTATGATTTTCAGTTTTTGAAACTTGGCAATACCGCTGTTAGAATCCTTTTAAAATCCCTAAACACAGCCACAGCAGTGTTAGACAACACCTCAACACCTCTCTACTGTGAAATCATGCTTAGGTTACACAAATCTTAATAAAAAACACCTTTTTCCCTTTACATATATTTTGCTATGCTTGCTAAATCAAATTCATGAAATGCTGACCAAAATAGAGCAACATAATGCATTACTAAGAGAGCAAACGTGAATAGTTCTGGTCTGCATGAGAGGGAGTGTCGTCACATCATAAACGTTTCAGTGATCTTTGATGCCAGCTTATGAAAACTCAATTCTGGTCTGCATAAAGCGGGATTTCTCCCCCCTTGCAAAAATAGAAAATGGAAGTTGTCAAATGTTTGCGCCTCTTGCTCCACTTTTACCCTCTCTGCTCAGACTACTAGTAGATTGTAGATCCAGCAGCAAGTTAATGGGTGGCATTGCCAATTCAAACATGATAGGAGAACCAATTAGACAAAGATGTGTACAAGACAAAAGAAAACTCATTATATAGCCAATGTTCTGCAGAAGATATTCAGCGTAAGTGAATGTTACTGAACAGATTTCCTGAAAGTAACTGTAATTAGATCACACTTTTTACAACTTGCTTTTATTTTGTAATTAAATTATGTAACTCCTTACTCCCCAAAACTGATGGTGAGGTTAGGTTTAGATGGATAATGGGCAGAGACAACTGAGGATGAATGACATGCAAGAAACCTTTTTAGTGTGTCTGTGTGCTTCATGCTACAGTGCTTCTGAGCACAGCAAGCAGTTGAATTCTGGCACACACACACACACACACACACACACACACACACACACACACACACACACACACACACACACACTCACACACACATTTTTCCTCTGGTAGTGGACAGACTGCATCTGTGATGCTGACCTTCTCGCTCCGTCCCAGTGGCAGTTCTGATTCAGTCAGCATGTTTCGGTCTGTTAGACTCCCTGCTCCTTGTCGGCTCCATGCTGGGAACTGTCAGCCAATACCTCGCCTGTAGCTCAGACAAGCTGGCGAGGCCTTGTGCAGATGCAATAATGTTAGCGTCAATTAGGAGCTGTAGCCTCAGTATTGTGATGGGTTGAAAACATAAACATGGTTGGAGTGCTCTGGGACATCGAAGTGAAGCAGAAGGAAAGTGCAGCACAACCTGACTGATTTGGTAGCAAGTCCCACTGTGACTACAAAACTCACAGCAGACCTACACAGCCTTTGCACACCACCTAGCAGGAGATCGGTTCTAAAGTGAATGAAGTCCCGTGTGTTTCTTATTCCTGAACTTTACGAATATCCGTTACTGTCAAATGGCCTCTGTCTGGCACCCCATTGTATTCAGCAATTTCCCATCAAGAAAAAGCTTGCTGATGTCTTTATAATAATCCAGTTCCTTTGGAGGCAGTGCTGACTTGAAGGGAGTTTCTAATTAACAGAGATATGGCATCAGCAGTTGTGTGAGAATGTTTTAAAACTTCTAAAAGTCTGCATTCAGTAATTATCTAGTTTCTTTTAATATTTTTTTGTCATGACCAGGCAGTTTTCTCTATCTGATGCAGTTCTGTCCAAAGGGTTTTAATATGGAAGTTAATTATCACAATCCTCTCTCTCCCTCCCCCCTCTCTCTCTATCTATCTATCTCTCTCGTCCTCCATGATCCCTCCTTTGCGCTCTTTTACATTTGACCAAATAGTCAGTCAGACAGTCGTCTTTGTATGGGAACTCACATGCCCAGATCATGCTGAGATCAGCTCCACAAAGACAAAAAACTGTGTGTGTGTGTGTGTGTGTGTGTGTGTGAGAGAGAGAGAATGAATGTGTATGTGAGGGTGGCTGTAGAACCGTTGTCTATCTTGACCTCTTCATGGACCATTATCCAGCATTAGCTCCTTCATCATTGAAAATGGCTGTTAAAGAGGATAACCTTCCCTTCACCAGAGGTAATTACACCTCTTCACTCTTCAGTAGGAGTGCCCTCTGCTCCTCACCTGACAGATAACAGACTGAGGTGTCACAACATGGGGTCTGGCTGACCAACAACTGTCCTTAGTGTTCCACTGGTGCTGCATGGTTGCAGGGTTTATGAACAGGTGTTAATACAGATGTTTGTTTATATAAATAGATTTTATGTGTGTGATTTTTGTCACATTGTCACGCTTTGTCTATTTTTCTGCCTCTTTCTTTTTCTGTCTCTCTGTGTCTGCGTGTCTCTGTCTACGTGTGTGTGTGTGTGTGTGTGTGTGATTCAGTGGCTGTCGTATGGAGCTGACTCTAACGGCAGTGGCGTGACCATTCTGCTGGAGCTGGCCCGTCTCTTTCAGAGACTCTACAGTGACCCCCGCAGCAGAGCACCGTGAGTCACTCCACACACAGACAGCTACCCATGGAGCGAGAGATAGAGAGATAGAGAGATAGAGGACTGAAGGGAAAGGTCAAAAACAAAGAGGAGGAGATGGAGAGGGAGAGGGCAGGGGGATTATAATGGAGACATGAGCATAATTCAAGGGAACTATTAAGAGATACAGAAAAAGACAGACTTTGTTTATTAGATGCTTAGATTGTTAGGTACATACTGACTTAGATGATACTAGATTTGATGCTAGATACTAGATACTAGAGTTTGCCTGATATGAATCAGTATCATTTGTGATGGACATTATTAGTCATCCTGCGTGTCACAGGTACCATCTCCTCTTCTCTTTGACTGGAGGGGGGAAGTATAACTTCCTAGGCACAAAACGCTGGCTGGAAGAGAACATGGATCATGCAGGTGAGAGAAATTAGCATAATCACACACACACACACACACACACACACACACTTTGGCTTCTTGTAATATGTGGTTTAATGTGATATGCAAATGAAAAATAGGCCCACCCACTCTGCCTCACACTCGCATCAATGAACACACCCACTCACATTTGATATTTTTCCCTCTCCCAGAGTCCAGTCTTCTCCATGACAACGTGGCCTTTGTGCTGTGCCTGGACACGCTGGCCAATGGGGACGAGCTGTACCTGCACGTGTCTCGCCCGCCGAAGCCTGGCAGCCCTCAGCATGAATTCATCTATCAGCTGGAGCAGGTGTGACCCTCACCATCTTGCCTGAGCAAGACAGCCTCAGCATTTTCACACTAAGAATCCAAATTCTCACTGAGCATCAAAGAATCATCCAAAGACCGTCCTACAGACCTGTCAGAATATGTGTAAATATAGAGAGTATTATTTTGGACCCTCGGGAGATCCTAATGCTGTTAATCCTAATCCTATTCATGGATGTGTAATTTTGTCTCATAATAATAGTTGCCAGGACCACTCACTGACCTGCAGACAGGTTAACTGTATATACTCAACCTTCACAGGCCAGTAATATAAGAGTCTCTTTCCCAAAGACCCAAACTCATGTAATGTTCACAGTAACCAGATGAAATTGTCTGAAACTCCTCAACCATGTTGCTGTTCTAGGTGATTGCGTCCAGATTCCCATGGGTGAGGTTTGATATGATCCATAAGAAAATCAACCTGGGCGACCCCTCTGTGGCCTGGGAGCATGAGCGCTACGCTATGCGTCGTGTCCCAGGCTTCACCCTGTCTCACCTGGAGGACCCCAAGTCAGAGTGCAGGGGCTCCATCCTGGACACAATGTGAGTGGTTACTGTGCAGATTCACTCCCCAATCATCACACACAAGTACTCCCATACCACAACACACACCTACCGTAATATATACCATGCACACTTACATATCACATACATATCCTATATGTATGTGTCAAATCCTTTCAATGTGTGTGTGTGTATGCAATCAAATATTCCAGTTTTTCTTCTTTTCTGTCATTTATACTTAACTATACGTGTGTATCTATACATTAATAATACTTATCTATACGTATGCTCTTCAGATTTTTCTTATCTGAGGTCCCTTGAATCTAGCATCAACTGTGACCAAAGTGTGTGTGTGAAGAGGCATATTAAACATAATCAGGTCTACAGTCAATAAGTCTGTGTCCTGCTCTGAGAGAGGTCTTGTACTCTGTGTCTGTAGGTCTCAAGTGGACATAAGGAGACTCAAGCGAAATGCCGTCATCATTGCAGAGTCACTGGCTAGGTTCATGTACAATCTGTCTGACAAGGTAGGCACTTTGGGGTGGACATAAAGACTGGTTTTGATGTGTACATGCATCTGAAAATGTTCCAAAACAGACATGGAAAATATTGAAACGCACATACTGATATCGCATTTTATCACAAGCCTCTAAGCTGATGCATTATACTGTCTTTTTCTATGACATGCTGAAGGGCTCGCCAAAGGAGATCCAAGTCTTCAGGGGCCAAATGGTGAGAATGTCAACAAACCACAGCATATTTCCAAAACATGTCACACCTATAGGTTAGACTGTTTTCAGGCCCCTTTTTATTTTCCTTTGAGTCTTACTGCTCCCTCTGGTGGCGGTATTCTATATTGCAGGTATTCTTGTTAACAGAGGGTGGGTTGGCAGGTCAGCAGCTGGTCTCCCTGTGCAGCAAATGATGAAATCTCATCACAGAGTGTAAAGCTGATTTCAGATGATTACCCACTTGATGAGATTCATGATTGTTTTAGTGATTTTTTCAGAGAGGGTGTGTGACTAGAATATATAGCCAGACTCACATGCAAGTGCTGATATATGGAGGCATGGAAACATCTCAGATTCTTCTATTGTTTGTAGATATTCAGTTCAGGTGACTGTGCTGTTCAATGGGTCAGTGTGCTGTTTAGTGGGTCAGTTCAATTGTTAGGTGTCTAACAGTTAAATCTGCACATCTTTTTTCTAAGCTGTCAAATTATATTTCATGGAGTTCATGGAAAAGACAGTGTTTTATGTCAGAATTACATTGGTATAACACATATACACATATTTATTCTTTTAGTTGAGAATCACAGATTAAATTATTTGTATGTAAATTGTAATATAACTCACACAATTATGTAAAGAACATATGCACCTAATTCATGTTTATGACACTAAACAGTCATAAACATGAATTGGGTGTCATTAATGTTCATGACGCCTGTCATGTCATGTTTATAATAGGCTTGTGTCACCCTTATGTAGACCCCTTCAAATAAAGTGTTACTGAACCAAACTCGAGTCAAGAAAGAGAAAAATAGAGCATAAACATAATACTTTTCCTCAGGAGGTACGGGACAGTCGTTTATCAGCGCTGATGTCGTTCCTGACCTCAGCCCCACGAGCCATGCAGCTGATGGACAAGGAGCCAGCCCAGAATCTCATGATCTCCACCATGGAACAGGAGCTTAAACAACACCTGCAGCAGGTGTACAAACACACTTTCAAACAGGACCGCAGGTAGGCACACACACACACAGTCTCTCTATCTCTCTCTCTCTGACGCAGACACACACACACACACACACACACAAAGAGGGAAAAATATATAGGCACACCGTGACAATAAAGTTTCACTTCAAAATGTACACACTGAACTTAGATATTTCTTTTATCTGTGACAGGGAGCCTGATATTACATTCTACGATCAAATGAATCAACCTATGATGATGTACAGGTCAGTATTTTCTCATGGTCTTTATGATGTACACTGGACATCTCAACCTAGTTGCAGTGTGTCTTGGATTACCCTAATCTGTCAATAAGTAGGATCTATCTGGCTGGATTTCAGGGTGAAGCCTGCTGCGTTTGATTTGTTCCTGGGAGGCTGCATTGCAGGCTATTTGGGTATTATCTACTATGCCATTCAGGTATATGTGGCTTTTATAAGCCCTGTCTTGTTTGAAAGCCTATTTCTTTTCAGATGTGCGGAAATGGTCTGTTTAGTGCTCTGGGTATTTGTTATGTGTTTTTCCTCATGACTCTGACCATTGTATTGATTTTCTGCCAGCAGAATTTTGGGCACATCTACAGCAGACTGAAAATGGCAGTGAAGTCCAAACACCAGTGAGATTTGTGTACACAGATGGGCTTCTCGCTCCTCTGTTTTCCAGAATGGTCTCTACTGTGTCCACACACCTCAACCCTTTAATCCCTGTCAGCCTTGGTTAATTTAAAAAAAAAAAAACTATCATGAAACTCCCTGTCAGTAATCTTCTTTTGCACATCGGAGCAATGAAAATAATGTCTGAATAAATGAACAAAATTGGTAGTTTTACCACATGCTGTAGGTGTGTGTTTTCAGTGAACAGGGAACATTTGTCTAATTGTCTTAACAAACTACTGTCTTACTGTACCAAAAATGTAGCCTATAACTAAAAGGTTGATAAATGGCTGTGCATTTTGCAAGATATCAGTGATATAGCATGTGGATTACTTATAGATTAGACATCTTACACATACATTTTCATATATCCTTCTTCTAACTTTTCTATGTATTTTGTAAGTTTTTCATTAAAAGTCTTATATCTATTGTTATGCTTATCTTGACCATGACATGTGTATGATATTGTTTTCCGCTTTCCATGTGGAGCCATGCCGAAAGGCAAAAGAATGAGATGCTAAAATGACCAAGCATGAAAGTTTAATAGCCTGGGTTGTAGTAGAACTCAACTAAGTAAGGAGATACTCACTCTCTTTCTCTCACTCTACCTCCCTTTCTCTCTATCCCTCTCTCTCTTTCTCTCTCCTTCCTTGTAACTGAACCATGATTGAGAAGAGCACGTGGAGCTACTCCTCTGCCTACTTTGGGAAAGAACTTTCTGGAAGGACGGAAGGAACATAATGACCCCAGTGTGAACACAAGCATGTCACAATAACAATCATAGAGAATGGGCTCAGGTTACAATGTGTTTGCATCCAGCACACTCAGGACAAACAGGCCTTCAGATGTATAGACAGGCAAGTTCATGCAGCGTATTTTGAGAAGGCAATCCAATATCTTTCCATGGAGGGGCCATCACACATCACCTATTACTATCTCAGTGCATTGTGAACCACAGTTTTGTATCCATTTAAAAAAAACAAACTCTTCTTTTATGTCTTTATGACTCATATCTCGTTTGTTGTTTTTTTGCCCAGAGGCATAGTGAAAAAAGATAGAGAACAGAGATTCGCCACTGAAAGAGGAATCTGAACGGTGAGTGGAGTCTCACTGAGATGAAAACTGTCTCTGATGTGAGTCACAATCACACGACAGACAGCCACCCGAGTGCTTGTTCTGAGAGCAGGGCACTCTTAATGCAAACAAGTCAGATCACTGTCATCGAGACGTCCTCGTTCTGCATGACATTCAGCTGATAAGTGTTCCTATTTGCGTTCAATAGCATGGAGACAAAAAGCTGCAACTGGACTCCTCAAATCAGAGATTAGGATGTGCCATGATGTCATAATGTTGGTGACATACGTGCATTGATTTTTCAAAGGTGAATTGGTTCTAGGTGCATGTGTGTGTGTGTGAACATAAATATTTGTTTGTGTGGTGTGTCTGTGTGTGTATGTGTATTTGTGTATGATTAGTCTGTGTGAGTGTGTGTTTTTGGACGGGGTCTCTACCATTCCAGTTCAGGGTCCAGCTGTGATGCAGTGAACACAAAAGGCTCTTTCAAGTGTAAAGATACATTATTAATGGAGAGGAACAAGGAGCTAGTCCTGAATCAAGAACCCTCGGGGAGTGTGTGTATGTGTGATTGCGTGCATGTGTGTGTATGTTGCTGTAAATGTTTCTAAGATCAAAGCTGATTATAGGCCAATGTGAATCTGTGCCAGTGTTCTCCTAGACAGATTTGTGTGTGTCTTTGTCCCAAAATTTTTTGTGTGTCCCCATTTTGTGTGTGTGTGCGTGCGTGCGTGCGTGTGTGGCTATCATATGGAGCGGAGTCTAATGACATTGCCACCATTCTGCTGGGACTGACCCATCCAGAGTGTGTGTGTGTGTGTGTGTTTGTGTGTGTCTGTGTGTGCGTGTGTGTGATGCAGAAGAAAGCAGAGCTGCTTGGCACTGTCTGTGATGCCCCCTGTGAAGCAGACACCCAGTGAGACAGACGGGAGAGATTAGATGCTGTTGACAGATGCTCACTCAGATCTCAGACGGCTGTGGCCTACTCCTGTTTCTATCCCAGACCATTAGATCCAGTCACACACAGCTGCAGATTTCCTATACAGCATTTAATGGATTTTGAATTTAACCAGCACATGAATTAATGAGGTATATGTACATACGGTATGTGGTCCATATAGTCAAGACACTGATTAACCCCCATCCCCCCCTTAAAAAAAAAGAAGCTGTGGTAAAGAGTAAATTCCCAGAACAGGTATCATGGCTATGACCTCTGTATGATCTGAACTGTAAATATCATAATCTGAAACACTGGGAGCTGATTAAAACAATAGTGGAATGCAAAATGAAACAGTAGCAAGAGCATGGAAGAGGGTGAGGAGATGGTCAAGGGGATGGATGGATGAAAATGAGAAAGAGGGGGGAGTGTCCAGAGTAGCATGGGACACACACACACACACACACACACACACACACACACAGCATACCACATACACACACAGACCAGTGGAGGAGCAGCTGCAGACTGTGTGAGAGAGAATGACTGAGGGAATGAGTGAGTGTGTGTGTTTGTGTTTGTGTGTGTGAGTGTGTACGTGTGTGCCGAGGCAATGAGCCCACAGCTCCATCTCAGCACCTACTCGGAGGAGTTCAGCCCCCCTGGCCGCTGGAGAGCCGTCCAGCCCAGCAGACCCAGACCCTCCTCCGCTCACCGTCGGAACAACCCGCACCCTCGACCGGTAAGGACTAGCACCCTCACCCACACAACACTCTGTAATACACACAGTAATACCCGACACACAGTAATAACCAGTGAGGGATGCAGAACAGTTTCATTCACTCAACATGGAAGGACCTGAACCAAGTCGGTCTACTACTCCACCTTCAAGGATTCATTCTGATGTCTTAGCTGGTAGAGAGCTTAAAATAGGTTTAAACATAGTCACCTTATGGAGATATGCAGCTAAATAAACTATGATGTACTTAGTCCAGGCTAAGTGATATTAGATGGGTATGTACCATGAGCAACTAGCAACAAATTGATCTAAAAATGGGCACATACTGTGTATGTTGTAATAAGACTTAATAAAATAAGGGTTGTAATAAATGCTATACATTAAGGAGATGGAGGTCTGATACTGAACAGTACCAGGTACCTGAACCTAGCAAACAAAATTGTAGCAGCTGTTTGGTAGGTATACTGTATGTGAAGAAAATCTGTGCTACAAATCCTCTCCTATCCTTATCTAGCCTTTCTTTTCCATATATTATCATTAGATTTTTTTTCTTCTGATTTCAAGTCTTTTTTCCCCCTCTGACCCGTTATCGCATTAATTTCAGGCTCTAATTTTAATTTCACTTTCTCTGTATGTCCAAGGCCATTGCTAAGCAGCTCTTTACCATAGCGCGAGTCAAGGACTTGAAATCCTCTTAACCTAATGCAGGCTGTGGTGGTAATTACTCCTCAGTAGGTGAAAGCTCAGAGTTGCTCATCCATTATTCACCTTATTATCACCCTGCAAGGTGCAACAGGCCCGACATCAGCAGCAGCCTCATCCTGTCTGGGAAATCAAAGTCTCGAGACGGGAGGACATCACAAGTAAAGCACAAAACAGGCATAGTGTGGTGGCAAACCCAAAATGTCTCAAAGGGTCCCGCAGGATTGTACAGCGTGTGTGAACTGTTAAAAATGGGGGGGTTAGGGCTTAATAAATACATGCCATTTCAGAGTAGGTAGACATTTGTGCTTTATATATTTTTTAACAGTTATTCTAATAGCTTGTGAAGAAGATCTTAATGCTCACAAGAGACTTTTATTGTCAACATGCACTCTTCTGACATGTTTCAAAGTGAGTGGTGAATGGTGTGTTACCTCAAGCAGCTATTTGGAACAGGCACAGTTGCCTCAGATATTTGTTATTGACCTGATTTGGGGACTGCGGCAAATGAAACCCACTCTAATCATGTTATCTCAGCAGGGAATCAAGCAGAGCTGCTGATCATTATTTATTGATTACTGCACACAGGACACACAACAAAGGCTTGAAGTTAACCAACATGTGTGATTGTTTTTGTGTGTATGTGTGTGTGTTTGAGTGTGTGTGTGTGTGTGTGTGTCTGTCCTGGAGCCTGGTGGATGCAGGGTTTCTTATTTCCCATTGTACCCTGACATGCAGGACTTCCTGTTTCCCCGGAAACCACAAACAGGATGGGGGCCACGACCTCCTCAGATGGCTGCACCAATCCTAATGATGCCAGCGGCACAGGTGGCAAATGGGACACCTCTGTTTCCCCCTGTCAGACACATCTCAGTGCAGTTCCCAGGTACAACTGCGTGTATACAGTGCTAAACATCAGTGATTAAGCACTTGATTATTAGATGATAATACTATACTTATGTATGCAGCTATAACAACAACATCAATAGCCTAATAATAATAATACTAATAGATATTATAAATATTAAATAGTATAAATAAATATTTTTGTTGTTATTGTTTACAGACAGATTTGCAGTACTATAGTAATATCAGCAGTCTCTTTGTGGACATACCATGTCTAGGGTAGTCTGTTTTGAGCTAAATATTGGGTATAGGCCTCCATTGACTTTAGACTGAAAATGTAAAAATCATCTGTTAACCACGTGCTAAATTTCTCAGGAGTACTCAATTTCTTCTCTATCAGATCAGTCTCTCTCTCTCTGTGTCTCATGCTTCCTCTCCCACCAGCAGAGGACATGCCTGCACACATACAGACCAGGCAGAGGGGAGCAGATAAAGAGGTGCCGCAGAAAGTCGCTTTGCACTCCCCTAAAGTGTGTGTGCTGCCACCTGCTGACTGGCTGAGTAAAGCACAGTCCACAGATGCCCCTCTCAGGGAGAAACAACTTCCAAGTTCCCTTCAGAGGAAGCAAGGGTACGTTCCCTCTCAGTTGAAAAAGACTTACTGGATTGGTCAGTCTTTAAAAACAATTGAATTTTTTATTTCCCTCAATTAAACACCTTTTCAAAGAGGGCAAGGTCAATAGTGCTTCTAGAGCTTCTTAAACAGTCCAGGCCTTTCACTTTCCCCCCATAATACATATTACAACTTCCCCCTTAAAATAGCTGTTCGGTTGGCTAAATACCTAACCTGTTTCCAGCTTATCCGCAGTGTCCTCCAGCTATACACAGATTTGGGTCAGATTGCTTAGGGTTGTATGGACCCAGTGTAACAGAAAGCCATAATCTGAATGAACACGAGTGAATTAATCAATAGTTATATAGCTCTATATGATCATAATAATTTCTTTAAAAAGCTTCATTGTTTGCAACTATAGCTCATCCTTTTTGCTGTTGATGCCTATATTTGCATATAAACATCATTCTAGGCCAATGTACATCACTCAAATAGATTTGTAACTCCACTTCCATTCTTCAGGAGATTCACTGGAGCTGATGTCCAAAGACGAGGGCAGGTAATAGACCCTCAAGTGATCTCCTCACTGCAGACTGTCCGAGCCCCCACCCACCACAGCAGGTCCAACTCAAAGGCTGCCTCTGACTCCAGGTGAGAGGTGACATCTT
This sequence comes from Tenualosa thibaudeaui, assembly GCA_027481765.1. Taxonomy (NCBI): domain Eukaryota; kingdom Metazoa; phylum Chordata; class Actinopteri; order Clupeiformes; family Clupeidae; genus Tenualosa; species Tenualosa thibaudeaui. The sequence continues at coordinate 11,712,243 of JAIFZK010000014.1, forward strand.
ACTTTGCAAAAATGCAAAAACAAAACAAACAAAACAAAAACAATCCTTACTGGATTAGTTCACCTTACAGTCGTAATGACTAGCAAGGCTTGCTATCCATCTTGTCAGATCAGTGGAGTCACTGACTGAACTAGTGGCTGATTATGTAACAGAGTTAATATAAAGACATGAATGGATTAAAAGAATGTTAAATCCCCTTGATTTTTCTGACTTGCAGCGGAGGACACAGCTGTTTCCATGTGGTCAAACCATTCAAGGCCAGCTTCTACATCATCCACCCTGAGTTTGTGTCAGAGTGTCAGCGGACTGGATCAACGTGCTAGGACGTTATCTCAGAATATCAGAAATTGAGGTTTAGTGTTATATGTTGTAAATGTGATCATTCATTGCAGAAATTGTAAAGGTTATTCTATCACTGTGCTTTTTATTATGTTCTTTTTGAGTTTACTGTGGGAATAAAACAGTTCTTGTGAGGCACACACCTTTCTTGTAGTAGGGGATCTTTTCAGAGAACTACAACTCCCGTCGTAAGCTCAAAGGAAGTCTTGTTTTTGGATGAGTAACGCAGGGTGGCAGAGGCGAGCTCCCTCTCTGCCATACACGGCGCTGAGTGTCATGTTTTTCTCCGTGACGGGACACTGTCAGACCTCAAGTTAGTAGTCTACGCAGCGGAACCACGGCTGGCGGTGAGTCGTTGCCATTTGTTGTGTGTTTACTGTCAGAATATTCTGAAATGAGTGTACACGATAACCGAAACCCGACCAGAAAATACAACGTTATTCTTTTTTTTTTAACCTACTGCAGCACATAACGGTCTAGCTTACTGCACCTTCCTCCTCCTTGTGAGAACAGCAGGCGGAACAAGCGAAATGAGGAGATACAAACGCTTCATGTTGCTCGGTTAAACATGAACCACGAGCTTCACCAGGCCAGAGTCTGGACAAGCTGAGACATGACGATCTGTTGTTGGCTATTGACTCGTTTTGGAGTTAACTTTATGCGTCGTTGGCCCCAATGGCTGATATATTTTTCATACGCATAACGCATACTCTAAATCGTCCCTTGTGTCTTTATCCGCTGGAAGAATTAGCTTCTGCAACCGAAACAGCCATCAACAATGTGCCCTGCATTTTTAGAACGACTTTTAGTAGCCACCAGTGCAGCCTGTACACTGCTGTCAGTGGCACAGCTGCCAAGCGCTCATGAGTGCTAGACGATTTCAACGCTCGGTGCTTATTTTTGTTTTAGTAGCATGGGTGGTGTGGATGTCTCGGCACAGGCCTGGATGGTGAGGAGGTCATTTTTTTTAACATTCTCTTGCAAACTCTCACTCTCTCTCTCTCTCTCTCTCTCTCTCTCTCTCTCACACACACACACACACACACACACATGCATACACAATCACACTCACACTCACACACATAGATACACGATACACGAAGGGCCTCCTGATCTATGCGTACAACAACAACAAAAAATCACCAGAGCAGGAACACACACTCACAAATAGGCCCTACACAAATGCACAGCTTGCACACACCCTTAAGTATATACAACTGTTTTTTCTAACTCAGCAGTCTGAAATCAGGTCTGAACATGTAACCTGTTTGCACTGTCAGCTCTTTTCTTTGGAATATAAACAGTTGTGAAATTTTGCCCAAAGCAGAACTGAATCTGCATGGGAAAATGTTATTGGCCACACATGACCAGCAGGATATAAACTTTAAGTGTCTTATGTCAGCTTCAACTACATCTGGGGTTTTATGTGTTCTTAAAGCTTGATCATTTTTTCCCCTCAATGAACAACATAATCTTCATGTAGCACCTTAAATAACTCTATGGCTAAAATTAGCACACCACTTCTACAGTGGATGCTAGTACTACACATTCTTCATTTCATCATTCATGTGTGTGTGTGTGTGATTTCAAGAAGAGAGTGCAAATGTGTGTGTGTGTGTGTGTGTGTGTGTGTGTGTGTGAGAGAGAGAGAGAGAGTGAGAGAGAGAAGGGGAAGTAACAGAGAGAAAGAGCCTTAACAGAGGATAGCAGTTATAATTTACTCTAAGCACTACACTATCTCCAGCAACAGAATGTGTTGGTCAGTGACCTATGCAGTGAGACTGGAAACGTGTGGAGATAAACATTGCTGCAAAAACCATAATAATGTGTTAGCAATCCAGACTGAGTCTGTAGACTACAAAACACACCCTGAAAGCGTGTCAACACAACCATAAACACTGTGAAATGGTCTTTCTTTCTTTGTGTTTGTCACAACATGGGGTTGTTAAGATGTGGTTGAAAGGATAAAATGTTTCAGTCTGTAGGCTACCATCAGAGGTCTCGTATGAAGGGAAAAGTTGGAATATTAGAGTACAGTTTGGTGAATTCTTCAGTTGATTGAATTCATGTGATTACAAATGTATTCTTATATTTTTTTATATTTTTTGACCACAGAGATTTCCTAGATAATTACATGTGTGTGTTTGCCAGTCTATGCTGCAAGGGAAATCAAATGACCAAACTCTCTGCCAGCACACATTGCCCAGGTGCCATGCTGTGACTGGATTAGAATGATCCAGTGTGGGGGAGCAAATACCACTGCAAAAGCTTTTTAATTAGTAGTAGCCCAACCAGTGTCCCGACCTCCAAATGAAAAATGGCCTCAATCTCACGTTAGGCCTGCATTTTCTGTTTGTTTCAGTGAGACACAATCGATAAGTGGTCATGGAGAGTGTGTGAATGGCTCAATGATCAGAACAGCAAGCCTGTCTTCCATTCTGGAAAGAAACTGGTTTGAACTATGGTGATCTGTTGAAGAACAGTTACAAATTGTCATAACATAACCCACTTGGGTAACTCTCATGTGTGAAATGTAGCAGAGAGTGTTGTCAGAACAGGATCCCAGTTAATTAAATGTACCTTTCCCTCCAGTGTGGCTTAGTACTAAAAATAGCCTACATGCAATTGTTTTGTGTGGCTTTGAGATTACCAAGCTACCTCATTCTTTTAATTACATCTTTACCCCCCTGACTAAAGGGATTTGTGCTCCAATGAATTGCATGCTTGCATTTGACAATTGATTGACTACTACAGATATTAGACCCTATGCTGTCGGCAGGGCTGTAGTCTACGTGATACGCAGGTACACAATGTATAGCCAATTAAAAAGTTTGTTTGGTTTGCATATATACTGACAACACTGTAAAAACAGTAGCTGTGTCAGACAGTATATCCACTACAGCAAACTAGACTACAGCACTGGCTGTCAGTGTATAGGTTCTATAACCAAGATGAACTAAGTTAATCACGTCAGCATGTATTTAGTGTGTAACGGTAACGGTGGTTTAAATGCCAGCAAAGAGACAGGCATCCCTTTCTAGTTTAAAAGTATTTAATGTTGGGACTGCATAATCTTGCTAACTTCAAACAGTCATAACAGTTTATCATGCAGAATTTACTCCAAAAATCTGACAGTGTAATGAGATAGAATAAATCTGCTCCTGTTTCCTGTCAGAAGCAATCTCTCTGCCATTAGCTTGGAGCTAGGCTAGGTACTTTCTCCTGCCCCCTCGTCTTTCTCTCCATCCCAGAGGCTGCTAGACTGTCTGAGCTGAACAGCTGTACAGGAGCATTTAAGGATTTAAGAGCGCAATTTCAGATAACCACACTTCTCCTCTCCTTCAGATAACCACATTTCTTCTTTATCTACCCCCTGTGCTAACAGCTCTGCTAAATCAATACAGATCTCAAGAAAAGAGAGCAAATGTGTGTATGTGTGTAGGTTGAGTGAGAGAGAGAGAGAGAGTGAGAGAGAGAGAAAACTAAACTCACAGAAGTCGTCTTTTTGCCTTAATCTAACGTTGCCCCAATTTGCTTTGATAACTAGCATCAGCCTTTTAATTAAGCATCCTGTTCTCCCCCTTTTGCCCAGGAGGGTGGCACCATGCTGCGCTGCATGTTTTTTAATAGTTCTGATTATACAGACCACCACCACCACCACTAGACCCCCCCGACACACACACACGCACTCACACACACACACCCTTCCCCATTACTTAGGCCTTCTGTTCCCTGTTCCACTCTCTTGGCCTGGGTGTGGGTGTTTAGAAGCTGACGGGTGTTCACTTGGCACAAGATGTTTTACTTATTCAAGCCGTTAAGGCACCACTTGTTCTCGTCGTGTTTGTTACGGGCCCTTTACTTCCATCCGCCCGCTTGGCCTCTTTTTTTTTTCTTCTGCACTCAGTGATTCATGCTTTCTTCCTTTTCTCCTGTCATCCTCCTGTGCCTGTTCTCCATCATGCTCTCCCTCTCCCATTCTCTGCTTCTCTCGCCCCTGTCAGTCCTCTTTCTCTCTCTCTCTCTCTCTCCTGTTCAGCTCTCTCCTCCTCTCTCCATTCCCCTGCCTGAGCACACACTTATTAGCAGGAAATTCATGCCGTGGTACCACTGCATGCTGACCCTGAGAGCTGTGTACATGTCCTCTGCATACAGATGCAGGTAGAGGCAACCGACAATCATGCATGGACAGGAGACCAGTCTTACAGCTTCTCACAGCCTCTCAAAGTCTTTACTTTAAATGCTTTTAATTTATAATGATTTGTGAGAATTGTACACTGTTGATTCTATGAGATATTTCATCCTTTACAATGTGTTTTTCTTGTATATGTGTATGTCAGTGTGAAGGCATTTAAACACAATGTTTTGGTGATTATATAAGAACGGGTGTAGAACAAAATATCATGCAACTTATTCCCCTGGAGATACCAGATGTTTGTTTGGGAAGAGTAATCATCGGAACATCGGAATGCATGTGGTATGCTCTGTTTTCGGCATACTTGACAAGGCGCCTGGGTTTTTGTGTTTAATTATTATTCAGACAACTAATTATACTTCCTTTTAACATTTGTCTTGATCTAAGCTGAAAAATCAGATCAGGCTTTTTATGTGTGAAGATGTACATTAAAAATGTACATTAATACATTGTTTTGATGGGTAATTGATGTCTCTTGCTGACAGCTACACTGTGCCAATAAGAAAACATACCTTTGGAAAAAAGTAAAGTCCATATACATTTTTGACATGACTTTTTGCATAGCGTGAGAAAGCACAGCCATTAACTAGAGTATGTAAGCAAGGTCTCACCAAGGAATTGTTGCCTTCTGAATGTATATAGGGATGATTATAAACAACGGAATGAAACTGATATCAGCATATTTAGAGACTAATTTGTGACCTTCATTTTGTAATTAGTTATCTTCATATTCCCAATTGATTTGTTATTTAAATGACTATTCAAATGACTTATTTAATGTGCCCACCCCCCAAGATAGTGTGTTATAGTATTGCTTTGGAGATGAAGTAAATGAATTAAAGTTTGGCCACAGTACAACTCAATGACTTTTGCGACTTTTTACTGTCTTATCAGTACATACAGTAAGGGACTTTTCATCCATGCTTATTCCTTGGTGGGAGTGTCTCTGGATTATTTACTGAAACATCCAAGAAATAATCTTTTGTGTCATCAGTAGTCCTGGATTGTTGTAATAGAAATCTCATAGAAATCCTTTTTTCCTCTCTCTCTGTTTCTGTCCTAGGTTTATGAAAGAGATATTTTTGGAGTTGAAGAACAATTCTGTGAGGGAAGGAACAATAGTCACACACCTGTAGTTTACAGGACCTGCAAGTCATTTGACTTTACTACCTCACAGGAATTTTACAGAGCATACTCATATGAATCTCTGAATCAGTGAGTTAATGATACCACATTAAAAACTAGTGAGTACTTGCGAATGTTTAGTGGTTATATGGTCGGCAGAAGGCCACCATGTACCAAGTAGTGCCTGGTGGTGCTGGGGGCACTATCACTGATGCCACCCCAATCAAGAAGAGCAGCAAGGATACACGGCCGGTGGTGGCGGCTGGTGTCCTAGGTGTGATGCTGGTCATTGCCGCGGTAACGGCATGGTGCTATTACATCGCCTCGCTCCCCAGGCCTGACCTGCTGAGGACAGAGTTGCTGGAACTCAACAAGGATGGCTTTGTGATACGCAACCAAGCAGGAGCCATCGTCTTCAAGATGGCCTTCAGGTCAGTTTCATTGAATTAGACTGCTGTTGAGATAAGCAGATGTTTGGCATAATATGGGAATTAGGCAATGGGGTGTTACTAATGTCCTTTAAAAGTAATGAAAAGCATCTGAAGCCCTACAAGGGACTGTGAGGAGAGGTCAGTGCCACTGGCATTTCTGAGCAATTGGCAATCTTACAGAACACATGTTAATCTTGTCAACGTGATTTGAGTGACATTTAGTTGGGCAAAAACATAATGAAAAAATAAAAAAAAACATCACTTGTAATCATGATTGAGCTGAGCAGGGCATACTTCACCGCACTTCCCCTGCTGTGTCACTATCAACTTTGACCTCTGACATTCACCATACAGATTACTTCATGCAACAGAACACACTAGAAATGTCATTGTACAATGCTGCTGTTTTGGTAATTACAATATTATTGAATTGTACTTGAAGCCACAGCAGGGAACAACACCGGGAATACAGTGTAGTGATATAGTGCTGTGGGTAGAGTTGAAATAGTTTTTCATGGTCTCAGACAGGAACAGAAATGTACACTGTCAGCATAATCTTTCTTTGCACATTGTGTTCTGTGTGCATAACCTACAATCTGGCACACTATGCAAAGCCATGATCATATGTGTTGGGCTGGCTTCTCTAGTAGAGATCTCCATTGATGTACTCTTTTAGTCAATGCACACGATCCCTGCCTGTTGTGCTCAATAGTCCCTATTATCAGCTGCAGAGGACTCTGTTGTGTTTGAGGTCAGTGTGTGCTCTGTTATCACTGTTGGAGGAAGTCACCTGTCACATTGCAACTGAGATGATATGAAAATATGATAGAATGTGTGATAAAATAAAGCAATAAAATGATTAGAATTAGTTTTTAACATGACCTTTTTTGCAATAACAATTCCCCTATTTTAAAGGCACTGGCTAAATATAGGCTAGACCTGAGTATATATTTTCTGTCTCTCAGGTCAGGTACATTAGACCTGGATTCATGCTACAAAGATGGTCCAATATTGAGATGTGGGCGCTCAAGTGATGGAAGACTAAACTTTTTCATCCAGACCGTCTTCGTTAAGACTGTCTCGTGCTACCGTCTGAGGTGGGAAGAGCTGGAGTCAGACCGCCCTGTGGAGCACGCCATGTCTTACAATGGTTCTCACTGGTATGGTGGTGCTGAGTCTGCCATCCAGCACTGGCCCATCACCATCTCAGGTCAGCAAGAGCCCAAGCCTTTTGTGACCGGTGATGTTTACTCCAACCGTAACGAGTTTGGCAACATCCTAGAACGCTACTGGCTCTCTTCCAATGCCACTGCCATCAAGATCAACGACTCTGTCCCCTTCCATCTTGGTTGGAATGACACAGAGAAGACCCTTTACTTCCAGGCTCGTTACCAGAACAGCCCCTACAGACCTAATCCTGGAAAACCGCCCTATGCTGAGCTCAGCTACCGCGTGTGTGTAGGGTTTGACGTTGGCTCTATCCACAAGTACATGGTGCGCAGGTACTTCAACAAGCCCAACAAAGTTCCAGCCAAAGTCGTGTTTCGACACCCTATCTGGTCCACGTGGGCCTTACACAAGACAGAGGTCAACCAGCAAAAGCTGCTTAAATTTGCCGCCAACATACGAAAGTATGGCTTTAACTGTAGCCTTTTAGAGCTGGATGATCGGTACGCTCCAAGGTATGGTGACTTTGATTTTGATCCAGAGAAGTTCCCAAATGCCTCTGGCATGTTTCAGCAATTGAAGGCCGATGGCTTTCTGGTATCACTGTGGACGCATCCGTTTGTAAACTATGATTCTAAAAATTTTGGGACGGTAGTGGAAAAGGGCTTGCTGGTGATGGAACCCACAGGGAGACTTCCTGCGCTAGTTCGCTGGTGGAATGGAATTGGGGGTATCCTAGACTTTACAAACCCTGAGGCACGAAACTGGTTCTCTTCAGAACTCCGATCCCTGCGCAACAAGTACGGTATCGTGTCCTTTAAATTCGATGCTGGCGAGACTAGCTACTTGCCTTGGCAGTTCCGCACATATACCCACCTGCAGGACCCAAGCACCTTCACTCGACGTTACACTGAAATGGCTAGCCCTTTCAATGAACTAGCCGAGCTGCGCTCAGGGTACCAGTCGCAGAACATCTCTTGCTTCTTCCGAATCATTGACCGGGACTCTGTGTGGGGCCATGAGCTGGGCCTCAAATCTATTATTCCCTCTGTCCTCACCATCAGCATTCTGGGATATCAGTTCATCCTGCCAGATATGATTGGGGGGAACGCTTACCCCAACCGCACAGATGGCGGCAAGGCCCTTCCAGACCGGGAGCTGTACATCCGTTGGCTGGAACTCATGGCTTTCATGCCTGCCATGCAGTTCTCCATACCACCTTGGGAATATGACGAAGAGGTCGTCCAGATAGCCCAGCATTTCACCAAGCTCCACGAGACTCTTGTCACACCCCGGGTGCTGGAGCTGGCTAGCGAGGTATTGGCCACGGGTGACCCTATTATACGCCCCCTGTGGTGGATCGCCTCCACGGATGAGACGGCCTACAAGATTGACTCGCAGTTCCTGATTGGAGACGACCTGTTGGTGGCACCTGTGCTGGAGCCAGGGAAACAAGAGAGGGATATCTATCTACCTGCAGGCCACTGGATTAGCTACAAAGGCGAACGCTATGACCTCAAAGAGGCCCTGCATCTTACTGACTATCCAGTGGACTTAGATGAACTTGCCTATTTTGAATGGATCGCAAAAGCATGAGCAGTGTCAATTCAGCATGTTTTCTGTCCATTTTAGTCTGTGTGATCAGGAGTTTAGTTTCAATACACAAAACTGGAATGTGTGTAGTGACTTAAAAACAAACAAACCAACAAGCATTTACACTTGTACAAACTGTTGATACATAATAATAAACCCTAAAATGTGACATTTTTAAGGAGATCAGGTAGTGAAATATTTTAATTATGCAACAGAAAAATGTTACAAACTATTTAAAGCTTTATCTCACTTTAAAAATAAGTTCATATTTCCAGTCGTGTAAATGCTTGTCAAATACAGGCACACAGTTTTCTGCCATAATCATGTGTTCATCCACTGGTCATGTCACAGAGTGGTTGTTGTCATTGTCATAAGACTTTTCTCAGGCTCATCCAGGAATGAAAGGATGGAATCCTTAAGCAGACATGAGAGCACAGAGCCAGACACCAGAATGACTCAGCTGTCCCAGCGGTGCTATGGCCAACAGCGGCATGAACAGTAAGCTTTTTATCAGCAACTTTCACAAGTCCTTGGTTGTGTGATTTGTTGACACACAGGGCAAAAGTCCACTCATGCTTCTTCATGTGCCTTGCCTGTCACCATTGAATGTACCTTACAATGCAATAACATAGTAATTACCACACATTTGAACAATTGTGTGTTGTATTTAGCAACAAGCTTATTCATATGTAGTCTTATTATTCAAAGCAGTCTCAGTGAGTCGTGTTAGGATATGATGTTTCAGGTTTGTATATGCAGGGCAATCATATTGAAAAGACAATATTGATAATTGTTAAAAAGGGACATTTTGTGTAACAAAATCTAGCATAGGATAATTGTATCTATCTAATGCCTCTGAGAATGTGGTATTTTCTGCTCTACTTATCTTTACCACCTCTTGTATATTTGTTTCAAATGTTTCAAAAATGTGTTTGCTGCAGCTAACTATCTACTGACCTGAATCTTTAGAAGCTTGAAACCTGACTGCTTTTGTTATAAGCTGCTGTTTTACCTCTGAACATGCAATAGCCTTCAGTATGTGCGACTTTAATTCCACCGTGTGGTATGCTATTCTAATGTATAGAACAAAACAAATCTGACAGATTTTAGAGTTTAGGCCATTTTTATCTATTTTAGAAATGCATTTGACCTGTTGCTGCCTTACATTAGAAGCCTCTCCCTCCAGTGGCTCAGTTCATCATATCTATGTATCGTGTAATGGATTTTATGACATGCCAAACATGTAGGTGAGACCTACAAGTTGTGAGCGGAGTTGCAAGGTAATTCTTGAGTTCGATTTAAGCACTTTTTATCATTGAAAGTAGGCATTTACCATCTGCTCACCATGTCTTACTGTACTCCTCTCACTTTGCCAATTCAACTAACACTGCCACGTTTGTCAAATTAATATCACTCTTTTCTAAGCGTTTTTGCTTCAACCGTCTTCAAAAAGGCTTTCACATTTGATTGGCTCTCCTTTAGCCCTGGCTATTGTTTTGTTAGCTTTTAGGTGGCCAAAAATTGTGTGGTCGTGTTTACTGCCATTGAGCACATAGCTGGCATCAACACCTGCTCTAAAATGGCAAGGGATTATTTTTAGCTTCATTCCGTCCATGGCCTGTGTGATGTGCTGCACGTTGTATGTGGAGAAGATTGAAAGAAAGAAAGAAAACTCTAGCATTGGTTTGCAAAATAGGTTTCTGTGGACAACCATTATGAGACAAAAATAGGTTTCTGTGGACAACCATTATGAGACAAAGATTGTTATCAAGGTGTCAGCGCTGTGTTCATAGGGACTGGACAGTATCCTTTTGTCTTTTAGCTGTTTTATAAACAGTGAAACTTGTCCCTTATTAAGCTATTGTAATTTTGTGTGATGAAACCGAGCACATGGACTGATCTGTTGTCTAAGCTTTGGGGGGATGTGAAAGAGATTTCATATGTATTGTGTAAATCTTGAAACACCAGCATGTAGCTTCTAGTTCCAACTTTGCTTACCTCTTTTGAAGGACACTTTCACCCTTATTTGGTGAATCCCTATCAAGATATCACTGCTCACATACCCTGCACAACTGCCATTAGCAGATTCTCATAATGGCTATGATGATCATAAACAAGATTTTGGTCCATGTCAAAGTCACATACATTGGATATATGTTGTCACTGGCAAAGTGTAAGCTTCCTTATCTGTCACAGATATTGTACACAACCAAAGTATAAGCTGAATGTATCATAGATAGAATATTGACTGCTACTTGTGCTACAGTGTTTTGCAGCTGGAATGACGTAAAATATCCAAGAAAAATAGATAGATTGTATTATTCCCAGCCACACAGTGGCAATTTATTGAGTAAGTTTCTCTTTCAGCAGGGAATTAACATAAATGTGCATGTTTGCTGGACAAGGCTTTGTGATGCATATGATTTTTCAGTATGAGCACAGAGACTGTAGGCTGCACAGGTTTCTAAACTTGTTGTAGTGTTCTTTCACCACATGGGGGCAGGGCTAACCTTGCTATAGAAGCAGGGGAGTGGGATTGACATTACAGTTAAAGGTGCCCTGTTGATGTTACTGAACATGGCACAATATCTTACTCCGTCCAGGAGTGTGGGTATTCTCTGGCAAACCCACCACCTCCATCATCCACCTTTAAAGAACGATACAGAAATTTGACTTTTTTAATATAAAAAGCAACTTGTTAATGCTGTTTTTTTGTTGTTGTAGTTGTTTTGTTTGTTTCGTTTCACCCAGTGTTGAATGTATGAGTGATTAAAGATGAATAAACTCTTGTAATATTGTACTGTTTCTTTTCTGATAAAATACAAATTACATTGATATTTTTGCTTTACATGTAGTTAATGATTTATACTGAAAGGAGAAAATAACTTGCTTCTTACAACAACTTTACAGATCAGGTTGAAAAAACCATTAGCCTTATTTATAAAGGCCTTCTGTTAGAAGATAGACTGCATCTTACTCTACCACATTCTACCTGCAAGTGCACTTGTGACTTAAAGTTGGCATCTGATGGAATAGGTCACGAGCCATTTAACCCACACTTCTGCCTGTCATTAAGGTCAACTAACTGTGACTGCATTGACAGACAGATTGTTGGAGCACTTTGAACAAAAGTGAAAATCATCATGATCGTTTGTGAAAGGTCGGCCACTGGCTACGGGACTCACTGAACCCTTCACACCACCTGCTCTGGCAGGGGCCAGAACAGTAGCCTAACGATTGCTAAGGAGGCTTAGGGAGATTGCCATCTTTAACGCTTGATCAAAGTTCAAATTAGGCGGAGGTCCAGGGCAAAATGAGCTCTCCCTATTTTCCAGACGGCACCTAGCGGGGCCCTTTCTGGACCCACTTATTATCCAGTGGCTAATGGCGGACTGATGGAGTAATTTTACAGGTTATGTGGAGGTGGCCCTGGATCAATAAATCATTTAGTTCAGAGTTTGGGGGCCAAATGAGAGGCAGATGCCTGTGAAGAGAGGAGAGAGAAAGGGCAAGGCCGGCCATTAACCTGTTGAGGACGCCTCTGTCCTCAGGGATCCCTCTGTCATAGTGAGGGCTTTCAAGTAGGCTATGAAATTATTCATAATGCCTTCCAAGAGATTCAGTATATGAAGACCAGTGCGGAACCATTGCCAGAATTCCTCAGGTCACAGGGCTGGCTGGTATCAAACAGTCCCAGATTGCGACGATAACAGCAGACGACGGGTGATCACTGATTGGTATGCGTGAGACAGGGAGGACTGATTATGACTGCATTTGTGTTTTATTTGAAGCGAATTTCATGGCCGTCAGGTTGCCGAGTGTGCCCGGGAGCGAGTTGATTTTGTTTATCAATGACGCCTCTCCCTGGAAATTGATCGGGGCTTGCGGCCGGCGCAGAGAAGACACACTTGCGCATTGATTAGCTGTCTGTATTCTGTTCCAGAGAAATCAATGCTATTTGTACGTTGGCCAGCTTGCAATGATATTGTTTTTTCTGCGTAGGGACAACAGACTGGCAGCTTTCTAATCACATCTGTACTAAGATAGAGGTGAGAAGAGAAACTCAGGCCGCCGAGATGCAGCGTATGAAGTTAGATTGCATTTCCCCCGGCGTCGTTTGTTCACAGTTATTCATTGGTCAAGCTGAACTGCTGTACACTGAAGGAATGGGAAGAGATCCTCATTGATCAGTGTGTGTGTGTGCGTGCGTGCGTGCGTGTGTGTGTCAAAGACACTTGTGTAGATCAAGCCATAGACAGAGCTACATACATGTAATTTCGATGCACAGGTGTCTTGTTAACATCGAGTGATCTGGGCTTCAGGAGAGGCTTGTGCTCATGCATTCTCAAACAGACCTCCAGGCACACTGGAATATTCCAGGCTACTCTTTTCCGTGAGTTAAATATAGCAGATTTTGCAATGAGTAGACCTACAATCACCAATCCTCTAAAACCATGGGTGGGGCGTGACCATAAGTAATTTGGCCTGAAAAATCCCAGTGGAAGACTAGCGTTAGCTTGATTTTTGTAAAGTTTATACTTGCATTTTCTGGCACCAGGGGGCAGTATAGAATTATGGTGCTTTGTTGCTCACAGTAAGCGATCCAGATGTGGAAGTGTGAAAACCGTCTTTCCCACTTTTTCTCTCTCTGAGCTGAAAGGAGGACACAAACCTGGCACTACACCCTCCTCACATCCACCCCTCTCCCTCACCAGCACCCCCATCCCCCCACCCACCTCAGCCTGTCCACTGCCCACCTGTGTGCCCATCTGCGGAGGAACCATGCCAGTTGTTGTGACTGAGTGCCAGGGTGTCTCAAGCACACCCTCTCCCCTGCAACCACCCACCCACTCACCCTGCCTCCCTTCCTCCCCCGTTTCCTCCACGTCACCAACCCTCCACACCCCCGTCTCTGCCAGGTGTGTCCATCAGGCTGTCTCACCCGCCACCAGCCTCACCACCCACACACATCCACCCACTCCCCCCCACCAGCCCACATCCATCTTTCGCAAGCCAGCTCCAGGTTGTCAGTGAGCAGCCAGGGATCATCCTCCCCCAGTGGCTGCGGTGCCAACCCAGGGAGGGAGGGAGAGGGATCGTGTCGGCAGGCTTGGCAATGGAGCTGTCCCGGATCGTCAGCAATGTTGTGAGGGCTACACGGAAACTCCATGTGAGACAGAAACACCTGTCCAGTTCTGAAGCGCTGGCAACAAGTACAAGGGAAATGTATTCTCCCGGCGAACTAAAGTTTCAGTGGCATTTTGGGAGCTTTTCTTCTCTCCCTTTGTTCATTAATCTGACAGTCTGCCGTTTATTGGTGAAGCAGGATGGTGCTCTTTATGATGCCTTCAGGGGCTGGTATAGGCAAGCAGTGTCAGTGGGGTGTCTATTATCAAGGGATTTATTGGTGTTTTTTTCCAGTCTGTTTTCTTGCTGCCATTTTGAAACAAGCTGTGAGGTTAACACTGAGAAGCGCCCGGTGATTGCAATTGCAAATACTAGAAGAAAAACAGAGTCAGGGAAGAAAGGCAAACAGATACAATGTGTCCTAAGTAATAACCTTGAGAAAAACCTGAACAGCTTATGTGAAGTGATTCAGCTTTTGAGTACGGCAGTGCCTTGCAGTTGTGCCAAGCCATAAAAGGCCCATATGACAGCCCATGAAAGCCCTTAAGATGCTCAGCCTGACACAGCATATGATATAGTATGTAAAATACATAAATGACCCCCCCACCCCACCCGCCTTCTCCCAACTGTACACTTTCAGAGAGAGATGAGGAAAGGCCCAAAGGGGCTAGCCACTCAGTTTATAAAAGCTCACCTCGAATCGTTGCGGTGATGATGAACGGCCCACATGCGAATGTGGGGGTATCTGTGTTAAGGGTGCCCCTGATGGCCCTAAATCAGGCGGCACTAGGTACCTCTGTCTGAACTGTACCTGAGGCTGGAGTTATGGGGAGGGGTGGAGGGACTGTACTCCCTCCTGCGTTTCTGCTGAATGGTGCTTTATTAAGTTCTTCTTGAGCATGGTGCTCGACGCATTGCTTTTAGTCAGCTAAGTGTGTGTGTGTGTGTGTGGGTGTGAGAGAGAGAGAGAGAGAGAGAGGATGTCATTAAACCATGCTCAGGGGTGGTAGTGGTTGGTGCGCCCCCCTCCCATCTAAATGCTGGTTCTCCTAAAAGCGAATGCGAACTTGCCCTTCCATCTTTAGCGTGGAAAGGGCTCTCTCTCTCTCCAATTCCATCTTGTGTTGGCCTTTGAATTTTTAATCAATGGCTCCCACTGGCAGCGGGTGCTAAAGATGAGCTGCTAATTAATGAGGGCGGTAATGGGCAGCGCTAGGCTCTCTCCTGGATGGGTTTCGGCAGCGCAGAGACCTCTGCTGCTGCTTTTTACCGTCTGGACCCTGCTGGATGGCTGAGGTCAGAGCGGTGCTAATCACACTCATAGGAGCATTCATTTAACCAAAATCACATATCGTTGCACAGCACAGCACTCGCTTATACAGACACACACACACACACTATGTCATATTCACAACGCTTGCGTATATGTTGTGTTATGAGACTGTAATATAAGATATGTTTATTATATAACATCATTTATATTTAACAGATGCTAAACACATTACCCAAGCAATAGACCAGGTCGGCCTTGTGTACAGTACAGTTCCCAAGACTCGACCCCAAAAGTCTTCTAATGTTAGTAACTTGGTGTGCTGTTTGAGCTACTGGAACAATCGGATAATTTCAGATTTGTGTGTGTGTGTGTGTGTGTGTGTGTGTGTGTAGAGAGAGAGAGAGAGAAAGAGAGAGAGAGAGAGAGAGAGATTTTGACACCTGGGCAGTTTGTCTTGAAATAGCCTTTTTTCCCAAAACCAACATTTATTTCTCCTCCGTGTTGTGATCTGACAAGCAGAACTTCTCCTTCCCTCTGGAGAATGACTCCATCAGATCCTGAAGGTTCCTCCGAGAGACAGCCCACAGTGCACTCCAGAGCTCTGTCCTAAATTTTCCACAAAGTACACTTTACTCTTGGCTGAAAACTTCCACTCTGGGGAGATGGAGAGTAGGCCATCTTGAGACATCGATGGTGTGTTCTTCCCTTGCCAAAAGCATTGTCATTTTTGTCTGTTTCTAAATGAATCTTCAGTGGGGAACATCAGCTAAGTGAGCATATTTGACATTTGCATTTCCAGTGTAAATTAAGGAATTTGCTAAACTTTAGAAGGTTTTGGTATTGATCTGCTTCGAGAAGATAAAATGGCACGGCTTTCCTGGAAAACAGAAGTTGGGGATTAAAAAAAAAAAAAAAAAAAAAGATTTGTTTATTTGGCAGGATGACTCATGTCTGCTGGTGAAGCTGGCAATGACTGCATCACTGTAGCCCCTAGCCACTTGGTAAATTGGTTCATTGATTTCAATTAAAACGAAATCTTCTCAATAGCTGTTTCTTTTTGATAGAGAAATATGGACATGACAAAGGGACTGGAAATACAGAGCGAAAAATGAGACCGAGAATATTCCCCCCGTGCTCAGTCATTCCACAGTATGCATCTGGAGACCACAACACACACACACACACACACACACACTCACACAAACGAATCACCATCTCAGATAAATTGATTTTCAGAGCCAACTTTAATCTAAGAGTTTGGTCTCTGAGTATATATGTTAATAGTTTCTCTCTCTTCCCCCCCTCCTCGGTGTCTTTCTCTCTCTCCCTTTCTCTGTATATGTTTGTCTGCAAGTGTGTGTGTGTGTGTGTGTGTGTGTGTGAGAGAGAGAGAGAGAGTACCATGCTGGGAGCTCACATATGTCAGATGGCAGTGTATTTGTGTGCGTGTTTGTGCGTGTGTGTGCGTGTGTGTGTGTGTTTGTGTAACAGATGTGCTGAGGCCTGTGCAGACTGTATTCCCACACCTATTTACTCCTCACATGTCCATCTCCCTCTGTGCTAGACTGACAGCGCTCCACCCACCTGCTGAAACCAGACAGTCCACAATCTGCAGAAATATCACACACACACAAACACACACTACAACAGACACTCTCTCACACACATGCACATATATGCACACACACACACATTGGGACACAGTACAACAGACTCTCTCTCTATCTCATACACACCCACATACACACGCACACACACACACACACACACACACACACACATACACTCACTCACATCAGCTCACTACAGCTCACTCTCTCTCTCTCTCACACACACACACACACACACACACGTGGGCTTCTCCAGCATCTGTCAAGCGCAGAGAGGACCCCGGCGGTGCAGGGGGAGGGCAGGGCCTGGCAGATAAATGCGCCTCCCTGTAGTCCTATTTGCACCCCCGCCCTCCCCACCGCCCTCCCCACCCAAATGAAACAACAACAAGATGGAGAGACAGAGGGACGCTATGGAGGGGGCTTTGCTGTTATTAAAGAAGGACCATAAGATCCCTGCCTGTGACTTTGGGGTTAGGGGGCATATGAGACGTGGGAGAGGATGTCAGAATACAAGTGTGTGTGTGTGTGTGTCTGTGTGTGTGTGAAAGAGAGAGTGTGTGTGTGGCTGTAATTGAAACATAGCTGTGGGGCGGTGTGGCCTTTGGCGTGATTGATGCCATTTTAGAATCCTCCTGTCTGGCCCAAGGGGGATCCACCTGAAGAAGTGCAAGTTAGTGTGTGTGTGTGTGTGTGTGTGAGAGAGAGAGAGAGAGAGAGAGGGAGGGAGAGTGTGTTCATAGCGGGTGCAGAGAGGGGGCAAAGGGGGTGCAGGAAAGGTGCTTAGGTGGCTCATCCGGGTTTGGCGGAAAATTGGTGCCATCCATCACGCACCAGATTTAACGAACGGCGAAGCCAGTGCCACAGCGGCACAGGGCCTCTGATTTGAGGCACTGAACCAGGAGACTTGTGGGTGAGTCTCCTTCTCTCTCTCTGTGTCTGTGTGTGTGTGTGTGTGTGTGTGTGTGTGGCCAGATGCTGCAGATGCTCTATCAATCAGCCAGTCAGTGCCTTTATTTAACAAGAGGAGGGACAGCCCCAGGGGCCTCCGACCTGGGACATGGATAGTTGGGTTTGCCGTATTTCCCTGAGAGAGAGAGAGACGCACACACACACACACACACACACACACACACACACACTGACAGAGAGAGAGAGTGTGTGTGTGTGTGTATGAGAGAGGGAGGGAGAGAGTGTGCAAGATGGAGAGAGAGGCGGAGAGAGTGTGTGAGAAAGAGTTGAAAGAGTGGGAGGGAAGGAGAATGGGGAAGTGTGTGTGTGTGTGAGGTGGGCTGAGGCAGATGCAGTGCTTGGCTATGGGGTCTCTGATGAATGAGTGAGGGGGGGCTTCATCTTTCTTGCTTGTGGCTCTAGAACTGCAGCTTGATGGGATTTGCACTCCTGTGGCCTCCGCGCTCCGTCCTAGAGCAGGGACAAGGGGACGTGTATGCGTGTGTGTGTGTCTGTGTATGTGTATGTGTATGTGTATGTCTATGTGTGTGTGTTTGTATGTGTGTGAGTGTAGGCTTTCTCATGTATGACTATATGTGTGTGAGTGTGAGTCACAGAAGGGCAAAAAGCCTTTCATTCTCTCAGGCTCCCTGGCTCTCCCAGCTGTGTGTGACCCAGTCCAGCCCACAGCAGAACTAGGACTAGTCTGCCCTGCTGGAGGGGACAGAGGGAGGAAGGAAGGACAAGGTTGCCCAGACCTGGGGGACCACATGAAAGCCACTGTGAGTTCACCCACAAATGGGACCGCAAAGCTCCAGCTAGCCTCATCATTCTCTAACTAATTTCTTGCCTTAAATTTACTTTACATCTTCTCTTACTAGGTATTACTGTAAAATCAATTGTATGTTGTTTTTCTCTGTTTTGTTTGTCCTCTTTAGATTACTTTGAGAGGTCTCACAAGTTTCCTGGAGAGACGTGACTGTCAAGGGCTCTCTCCCTGGGGTCAGGGGCATGGCTGCCATCTTGTCGTCCCTGAGTAAACAGGCCGCTGCTGCCGCCGCTGCTACGCAAGGCCACAGATTAGTGGCAGTGTCAAATGAATGACTCTGACTTGGGGCTGATCCCTTCTCAGCTCTTTAGACCTCACAAGGTCTCTGTGCATGAGAAAGAGAGAGAGAGAGAAAGAGAGAGAGAGAGAGAGTACGTGTGGATGTGTGGGTGTCAGAGAGAGTGAGAGAGTGTCCTGTCTGTGTGTGTGTCAGAGAGAGTGAGAGAGTGTCTTGTCTGTGTGTGTGTGTGTGTGTGTGTGTGTGTTTGTGTATGTCCTCTGACGTTGAAAGTTACTTTTAGGAAACCTTAACTCACTGCCACATTACCGTCCCTTAATGTGAAAGTGATTTAAAGTGCCTCGACAGCATCAGATCCTTAACTTCCCCTAGCAAGGTCGACAGCTGTAAAAGCTGCTTTGCCAAAGACACTCCTGCTCAGAGGGACAGAAACCCACCCCACCCCCCAATCTTACACCCAGCCATCCCACCTCCTCCCAAGGTCCGCTCTCTTTTTCCCGACGTGCTCTTTATCCTGTTATTTTTTCCTTCCTCACTCTCCAAGTCATGTTTTTTTTTCTCTCTCTCTCTCCTTTCGTCCACCCTCCCCTGCTGTTTATCTATGGTATAGATTTTTCACTGTCCCCTGTTTCGATAAAACACCGCCCACTACGACGCACAGAGTGGTAAAACATTGTTTGGGCGTCTGGGCTGTGGAGAGGAGAGGAGAGGAGAGGAGCGGAGGGGAGGGGAGGGGAGGGAGCAGCCATGCAGACAACAGCAAAAGAGGAGGAGAAGAGGAGAGAAAAGAGAGAGTGAAAGAAGGAGAAGAAAAGAGGGAGATGTAAAGAGCAAAGAGAAAAGTGAGTGGAGAGGCTCAGCACAGCACGTGCACGGAGTGTGTGTGTGTGTGTGTTTGTGTGTGTGTGCATGCACGCGCACGCATGGAGGTACTGGGTAAAAAAATCAATACTGATCAATGTTTTATATCAGCGAGACGATCCTCTCTCAACCCACGGGAGCCAAGAGAGACGAAAGAAAAAAAAAAATCCACCGTCCCCAATCCCATCCCCTCCCTTTCTAAGAATGCGTCTCCCCTTAGCCGGGCCAGCCCAAGCTCAATAACCCCCCTCCCCCTTTTCTCTCCTTCCTTCTGCCTTTCATCTACTGGTGGAGCGATGGCTATAATAGGACCATGGGCGTATGTGGGGCTGGAAGCATTGACCCACGGGTGTTCAGAGGAGGGTTTGGACAGAGTGCTGCCGCGTCAATACAGGTCCACAAAAGAGCTTATCATCTCCCGTGTCGATATTTTATAATTGCAGGTGCTATGCTTCCTTTTTTTTCTCTTTCACTCGCTTCTTTGTCTCTTAAATGTGTTATTCGAAGAACGTGTTTGTTCAGACAGGGCGTTAGTGATTGGGTTTGAATGGATTATAGAGCATAATTTAGGTGGCTACTGTGTTTGTGTCTAATGGCCTATGGAGAAATGTGCAGCGAAATGTGTGGCCGCCCTACACCGAGTGAAGACAATGTATTAATGAAACTAATATAAAGCTGGAAGTGGTGTGTGTGTGTGTGTGCGTGTGTGCGTGTGTGTGTCTGAGGGATGGGGCAATCCACCGAAAAGACACTAAATTCAATGCGGGCCTCCTTTACACGGTAAACAGGATTTTTTAAAACCATGACCAGCAAACAGAAAGATGAGCAAATTTAATCCGGAATTTTTAAACAGGGCTGAGTGGATCAATACTTCAATCCCTCGGACGCGTGGAGCGTTACTAAAGTGACAACAACACCAGGAAATAATGATACAGGGGATGGAGGGAGAGGGAGGGACAAAGAGGGAAAAAAGAAAAGAAGTGAGGGGGGGAGAGAGAGAGAGGAGAGGAAGAAGAGGAAGAGAAGCAGAACTGTCAGAATCCAGCCTGACACACTGGCTTGGGTGTCTGCATTCACTAATTAATTTTCTCAGCAACGGAGACAAAGTGTGCACGAGTTTTCCGACCGCGCTTGGCACAAGAAGCTAATGAGTTTCCTACTGAGTAAAGCTGGAAGATAACAGCCTGGGGAAAACGGACAGCAAAAAAACAACAAAAAAAAAAACATGCATACAATTTAAACCTAATGTATTTTCCTCCTGTCGCTGGAACTTTCTATCAGTGTTGTTTGTGCTGCTATGGCGAAGACAGAGTTTCAGCAGGATGTGTGGAGTTGTGGTACAGTGACAGTGTTTATACCACAGATGGCCTTTGTGAGAGATAAAACGAAAGGCTTAGCTCGAAGTGTGCTGGGGTTGGACCTCAAATAGGAAATTCCTTTTAGGCATCTTCCTTTCTAGTCTTTCTCTTTCTTTAGCTGCTTTAATTCTTGCATTCAATCATTTTCTTTCTTTCTCTCTGTCTTTCTTTGTTTTTTGTTCTACTCCCTTCCTTAGTTAAAATGGGACAACATTCCCACTGTGGGAACCGAATCATTGCAGATTCTATGCGTAGTGGAGGGCCGCTCTGGCGTAGAGAACAGCATGATGAATTAAATCATATTTATGGAAATATTCACCAAACCCTCGCCCTGGATGCTCCCCTGTTAAGGGAGGCCCGGGCTGCTCAGCCCCCGTTCCGCTGCTCATCATCCAGACCGCTCCTTATCCGGGCTGAGCCCGTGCTGTGCTTCAGAGGATGGCTGATGCAACAGATACCAGGGCTGTTGAAACTTGTGCCCTCTGCATTAGCATAAAACAGCAGTTAAGGGGAGAGGTCTGGGATATCTTTTGGTAATATGCACACACATACACACACACACACACACACACACACACACACACACATGCACGCGCGCGCACACACAGACACAGACTCACACACACATACACACATACACACACTGAACACCCCACCCTTGCATGTACTTGGCGGTCTGCTGGTAACACACACACACAGAATTCCCCTGCATGTACTTGGTTTTGAAAAGTTATTAGTTATGTGTTGACCCAGTGTCAGTCAGTTTTTATGTTGTGCCAGGGGTATCGGGATATGGGTCTGAGAGGATTACAGGGTTGGCAGTTTGTCCTCTGGTGTCAAACCATCCCATCAGCCTGTCAACAGGCAGTCATGTTAGTCCTGTCAGTGGGAGACTCGGACAGGCCAAATGACATGGCCCGATATCAAAAGTCCCTTGCTTGGAGGTGAGGGAGAGTTTGGAGGTTATGGGGCTTTGAAGGTTCTTTCCTTACACTATTAGATCCCATTTATTGGTTTTCAGTGCCCAGAGAGGCAAAGTGTTGGGCATTTGAGGTTAGAGCGATACAGTCATCACTTAAGAAATCGATTGCCCTTAGTGAAAGGAACCTAAAGTAAGTCTGTCCTCCACAATGGAATATGGAAGAATAAATCAGTTTGTATACTGTTGCTTGCTGAGGTACAGGTAGAAGGCCTCAACACTATGCAACTGTACCCTCAAGCATACTGGTGCCCCGAAAACACACACAGACACTCACACACATATTCATTCCAGTACTCTCCTGATCTACCTCCTCAGCCAGTATTTGAGTCTATCCATATCCTTACCCCTGCCATAGACTTTCTTAAACTAATTAAAAACAATATGAGCTCTTAAATCTCCTCACCCTGATTCAGGCCCTGCAATGAAGCAGGGGGGTTAACCCATCAAAATCCACGAGAGAAACCGCCTGGGTCTTGATGGATAGGGTGTGTGAGCTGCTCTCCATGCTCCTGAGCGTGCTCTTGCCCCTTTAGGACGCCATTCATCTACGGTCTCTCCATCCCTCCCTCCATCCCTCCATCCCTGCCGTCCCTCTCTCCCTGCTCCTTCCTCCTCTGGAGACTCCTGCTGGAGTCAACTTCTGATTTATGTCTAGCGTTTTGTCCTCAGAAACAACAGTGCTGTACAGCAGGGGATCGATACACTAGCAGCCTGGCTCCAGTGCAAGCAGGTCAGACCTCCACGCTGCATACTGAACGAGGGAGGGCTGGATTGTTTGAGCCTCACGTTGTACCCAGGTATTCTTTGTGTGTGTGTGTCTGTGTGTGTGTGTCACCTTCAGAAGTCTGAGAGAGTTTCCATAACATACAATATTGGCATCTTCCAACATAGAAAAGGAAGATAAATAATCTAAACTATTTTCTAGTACACCACTCTGAACTGGGCATTACATTGGAGTATGAAGTATACAATAAATCTTTGTGGGAATTTAGACTCTGAGTGTTTCATGGGTTAACATATGGGGGTCCGAGGCCTTTCAGACACTTTAACACAATAATTTTTAATGCAAAGAAAAAGCTAGCACTGGTTCCACTTATTTTTTTTCTTTTTGGTTTCAATCAGGTTTTAACTTTTTGCTTAGTGATGAAGAACAGCAATTTCTGCTTGTGTACTGCATTTGCATAATGTGAGTGTGTTTGTCTGAGTGTGCATGTTTGTCTGAGATGAACCTGCAGGGTGTTGCTGCATCCTTTGTGCACAAGGCTGTGATTGCACTCCGTCACCCTCCCTCCTTTCCAGGAGTTTGCCTCGTCTGGCAAAAAAAAAAAAAGAGTGAAAAGTGCTCGCTCGCTACCTCGCGATTAGCATATGCGTTTGCACGTCTCTGGACGGTTCTAAATGTAACTAATGGCCGGGAGCGGTGGGCAAGCGGAGCGGGACGGGGCGGTGGGCAGAGCATATAAACAAATAGTGCAGCCGGCAGAGGTGGCACAAGGGTGCCCACCTGCCCTTCGTTAATCAATATTACAGCGTGGCGCTGGCAGCACAATCACCCTTCCCGAGCTTTATAAAATCATCAAACATCTGCTAGCGGCTATGACTCACACTAGCCACACATACATTAGCCCATGCAAACAGAGACGGGGGCGCTTTCTTTGACTCTTTGTTACTTGGCCGAGGGTTTCAGAAAGTATGGTGATTTGCATAGTTTTTTTAATCCTTAGACTCTTTCTAAGTTCTTCTTGCTTGATACTGCATTGTAGGAAGGCACCTTTCCTTTCGGTTTTCTTGTTTGAGTAAAGTGTAAAGCTAAAGTAGCATTGAATGTATGTATGTTTGTGTTACATCTGTGTGTGTGTATGTATGTGTGTGAAACACTAGCAGCTTGTTATTCTCCAGAGCTCTCCTGACACCTGAGCAGCATCTGTTGATATTTACCGAGGCTCATCCAAGCTTGGAGAAGCGCAGCACTGGGCTGCTAGTGTCCCTGTGGAGGTCACAGCACCTGGATCAAAACAAATGGAGACCATTGTGATCAAACCTACACACACACACACACACACACACACACACACACAGACACACACACCACTGTCCAGCTCTACTGGGGGTCGCCACTCTTCCCAGGATGCTGTGGGTCAGGGCACCATATTGTGGAGCGGACCAGAGGGACCAGATCTGTCAGGCATTCCTTGTCTTCCTGCCAGACTTCTCATCATCACCTTCTCCATGTCCTCATCCCTCCATCTCCCCACAGCACCTCCTCCTCCATCTCCTCCTCCTCTACCTCAACCTCCTCCATCTGCTTCTAGGCTCTTGAGGGAGAACCTTGGACCTCCTTGTTTGGTGTGGGAGGAAGAAGTTGCACTCTCTCATTTCCACACTTTCATTCTCCACTTAAACCTCAAACCCCAGCTAGCTTTCAAAAACAATCCTTTGATTAAAAAAAGACATATATATATATTGGTTTGATACCTTTTTAATACCTGTTTTTAGCACACTGGT
The DNA here is from genome assembly GCA_027481765.1 of Tenualosa thibaudeaui. Lineage (NCBI taxonomy): Eukaryota > Metazoa > Chordata > Actinopteri > Clupeiformes > Clupeidae > Tenualosa > Tenualosa thibaudeaui. The sequence goes on from JAIFZK010000014.1 coordinate 11,736,827, forward strand.
CTTATATGGTGGTAAGCTGGACAGTAAAGTTCTTGCCAAGATTAAGGTGCCGAACTGTTTCAGCAACTCTACATGCTTGAGGAAAAAAATAATAAAAAATCTCATCACACCTTTGTGCTTTGCCCGACTATTTTTATTTTAATGTAGGCTGTCACACCATACTGTCATACCTCTGCCAGCTTGAGCTTCTGCTGCTTAGACTAAAACAAACTGCCTCACACCTCTCTTGTCATACCTTTAATGCAGACCGTGACAGAGAGGGGCTGTGTGTGTGTGTGTGTGTGTGTGTGTGTGTGTGTGTGTGTGTGTGCGCATGTGTCACATCCTTGAGAAAGCCGGCTCATTCGCCTCTCTACGAGCTTTGCCAAGTTTTTTTGGAGACGTTATTTTCCAGGCTGTCTGCTCCCCCTGCTCATCCCCAAGTGAGAGCAGGCCTTGAAGAATGCCTCGCGCTTAATGAGACTTCTGTGTTGATTTGGGCACAAATGAACCAGCCAGAGTTTGATGTTCCGCTCAAAATTGGCACTCGATTATTATTCAGATCTAGCGTAAAAGTTTCCATAACTCTTGACGCCGAAATTGGTTTCTCTGATGGCATTAATTTTATTCATATTAGACTGGCTAAAAAAACACCTCCCCATGCCCCACCAGCATCCATCACAAAAAAAGAAAGCAAGAAAGAAAAGTCATATTTCCTGTGAAATGATTAGGTCTGACAATAACAGGCAGTCATGCAAGAAAAGGTGAAAGCAGGAGAACTTTCTAGAAGGATGCATCTTTGGTCCAAGGAAAGGTCAGCAACAGCAAGGCAGGAAGCAATTTAATTATTGATTTACTTGTAAACAATGCTTCCTAAACAATTTCTCTCAAGTCATGTAATGGAATAGCCATTTTACAATAACCTTTGACCAACATTGAAAAAAAAAAGGTAAAATTATAATAAGGTAAAAGTGGCTTAAATTTGATGACTATCACTAGCTTGATATAGCTCATATCCCTACCATGTTTTTAAAACAACACCCAATACGGTGGCACAGAAAGGGTCTTTTTTGTCATGTGCTAAAGGCCCTTTATTGTTGCAGCTGCTGCTGCTGCTGTTTTAGGTAAAGCATGAGCTTATTGGGATGGATGCTAACAGCCAATGGCTGCTCCTCTGGAGTTCTCACTCAGAAGCTGGACCTCAGTGGGGCATCCCTGTGTTTACAGCCCTGTTGTCTTTCCTGTGTCTCAGCCCCCACCACCACAGATCATTAAGCTAGTCCCGTTCTCCACCTTTGGTCCGGCAAACAGCAGTGTCCAGTGTGCAGTCTGAACCTACCACCATCACAGGTCTGCAGGACGCCCCCACCCCCCCACACTGGGATCAAATGCTTCCAAGCCTCTTTGTCTGCTGCCCCTGCCGCCAGCTAAGTTTGGCCACAAGCTGTGGGAACAGTCCGTCGCTTGTTTTTCTTGCAGCAGTTTGTTTTATGTATTTCTTGATGACTGCAAATCAAAAGAGATGTGAGTTTTGTTTTGCAGTTTATGATTGCGTGACTGAAATGTCAAATAAAGCAATGTGGAAGTGTGTGTGTGTGTGTGTGAGAGAGAGAGAGAGAGAAGGAGGGAAGGGTTTGGCATGGCTTCTGGTGACGCCGGTCACAGGTTGTGCCCCCCCCCCCCCCCCAAACCACCCCCTTCTTCCCCCTGTAGGGCAGAGGGAAATAAATCCAGGTGTTTCAAGGTTAATGGTGGCGTGCAACAAAATGGATCCCGTGTCACAGGCGTCCTGACAGGTGATTTGACTTGGGCAAACGTGTGCCATCAATCTCCAGCCGGCTTCTTCTTTCTGCAGTGTTTCTCTCAATGCCCTCTTCACTTTCCCTCTCATTGTCTCTGTATTTTTCTTTTTTGCATTTTTTCTTACTCTATCTTGCTCTTCAAGTTTTTTTGCCCCTCTCTTACCTCTGAATAGCTCTTCATCCGATAGCCTCCTTTCTTCTCTCTCTTTCTTCTGTCTCTCCCTCCCTTCCTCCTTCTCTTCTTCTCAATGGGTTTATGCCCCACTACCTTTCCTCGCTCCTCAGGGCAACCTGTCAGCTGTCTCCAGGTCCCAAATTGCCCCTGGTACCACTACTGCTGGGGGCGGAAGAGAAATAGCCGCCCCCATCCCAGACACCCCCCAACCCTTCTCGGCCCAGAACGACACCACTACTGCAGGTGAGAGGCCCCAGCCAACAGCAGGGCTGAAGATTTGTCTCCATTTTCTCCAGCGGGGGGTCCATATGTGCAGGCAAACAAGGAGGAAATGACCTGGGAGGCCCCTCTGTTTGCTTTCTCTAAAGGATCTGTGTGTGTGTGTGTGTGTATGCTTGTGAGGTCCAGTTTACCAAATGGGCCATTTTAGCTGACTGAAGAATTAGACAAGACTATGAGGAACAGATCTATCAGGTGCACAATAAACCCTGACTAAATAGGCAATAGTGATTAATACAACATTATTACAAACCAAATTAAACACAAAAACACTAGAAATATATATAGTTAAGACAAATGATTTCACACAATATTCCTACCCTCATCTTATTCATTGCTCAGATGTGAACCTGGAACCTGGAGGAGCAAAATATCACAATGTTACATTATTCATAAACATACACCACTGAGGATTTTACTTCAGAGCATAGTTGGGTTGGGTTGGGTGTCCCAGTATTGATGCAACTTTTGAGAGCTAAAGTGCTGACAGGCAAAATGTGATTGAGGAGCTTGAACACTTGGACAAAATGATTAGTTGTAAAATGAACCAGCAAGCTCCAACCATCTTTTCTCTGGGATATACTTGCATTGTTAAGTGGACTCAATTGTATCAATCTGGTTTTGGGCTACTATCTGGGCTGCTTTTGCTAAATGAGAAATTAGATGAGTTTAAATGATGAGATTAGATGAGATTATTTAGATGAGATTAAGTTTCAACACTGACACTGCAGTGAAAACTTACAGATTTCTACTTGAACACTGGAATGTTTTTTTGAATCCACTCCTCTTGGTTAGGTTGAATATGAAATGGTCTTGGATAGATTTTGACCCAATGTTTGCATATTTGTTGTATGCTCACTGAAATGTGAAATGTGTGAGACCTGGTTTTGTCTGTTTGATTGTTTCATTCATGTATGTAAAATTCATGTAAAAGGTGGGTGTGATTTACACATACACAGAGAGTGACAGAGAGAGAGAGAGAGAGAGCAAAAACACTCAGATATATACACAAAGAACATCCTTCTGTAGAAAATATCCAAAAAATACTACAACCTTCACCCCTCACACACACATACACACAGCTGTGCTGCTCTCTACAGGAAGACCATTCTGTGGAGGTCCTTGCTTCTTGTTTAATCCTGACATGCTGGATACCCTGGGTGCTTGGGCTTGTAGTCACACAAGCAAATATTTCCTTTTCCGATCACAGCCATTCTCGTTTAGGCACCACCAGTAACACCTGCTCCAATGTCCACCCCCCTCAATGTCCACTTCACACACACACACACACTTCTCTCCTATCCAAATGCAAGCACTGTGAGCAAGCCATTTGTCACAAAGTCATTATAGTATTATCGATTGGCAAGCAATTAACGCTATTTTTCTCTCCCTCGCTCTCTTTTTCTACCTCTCTCTACCTCTTACCCTCCTTTCCCCCTCACACCTTTTTCTTTCTCTCTCTCCCTCTATTCCTCCCATCACCAGCACCAAACACACACACACACACACCCCTGCGTCTTTTAATTTGCAGTTGGAGAGCAGCGGGCTGTTGAGCGTTGAGAGAGTAACACGTTTAATCCCCCTGCCATTTCTCTCCTCTGCTCAGATTAATGGCGGGATGGGGGACAAAAAGCCTTTTTTTAACCTCCCTCCATCATCCCCCGCTCCCTCTGTCGACAAATCTCACCCCTGCTTTTCTCTCTCTCTCTCTCTTTCTTCTTTCATTCTCTCTCTCACTCTCATGCTTGCAATCTCTGTCTCTGTCTATCTCTCCATTCATCTCTCTCTTTTTCTTTAGCCTTGTCTTCTTATGGTTTTCTCTGGGCTGTCAGAAGATGTTTGGGAGCTGGCTCTCCTGACTGGGGTAACTGTAGATGGTGTGGAGGACCAAGGATCTAAGCTTGTGTTTGATGTCACGCCACTGACTGGGGTAACTGTAGATGGTGTGGAGGACCAAGGATCTAAGCTTGTGTTTGATGTCACGCCACTGACTGGGCCAACTCTTGGCTGGGAGGGAGACTAAGACTATCCCTGGCTATGAACATCAATACACACTTTTTCAGAATCTTACCACAGGATGCACAGGCCTTACTGCAAAAAAACTGTATAACCAATTGGTGCTTCCAAATACTGGACGCATCAATGAGTTTTGTTGTTTTTCCAGGTAGATTTCTTTACAGGCCCTTAAAGTTACTGTTGCTGAGCTTAGGAGCAATCGCCTTTCTTCTATGCTCCTGAAGTCAAGCGTTGATTGGCTTGCACTATGTAGTTATACATTATATATTGTCTGAACCACTTTGCTGCAAAAATTCCAACTGAAGTGTGTAGGACTAGAAACACGGCTATCTCCTCTAACGGGTGTTTTTCGTAAAGCATCACCATGCATTTGAGGACGTGTGCTGAGAGTCACACAGCTTCTGCTTGGTTGGGCTCAGCTCTTATTTAATTAATCGTCAGCTTTTTTAATCATCTGCATTATTATGGTGTCGGTGACATATTTGTTTCCTGATTAAAAAGTGTTCACATGAATTCCCCTTCAGTATATTCATGAGGAACATAATGTAATGGCATCATGGTAGCTGGAGAGTTTAATAGAGCAGATAGATGATGAGTTTAGCGGAGTAGAGTAACATCAAAGTTAACTTTAGCAGTGTGATAGCACTTTATTATAAGGCTTCAGAAAAAGACAGGCTAAGACGCAAAAATATGTCACACTTCCCATATAAACCTCTGACATCTGATATATTCAGCTTACCCCCTGCACCATTACATTTTGCTGCAGAACTTATTCTCCCTTCACCTTTCATTCCACCTCTTGTCTTGGTATATTGGAAAATGTACTTGTGGGTGTACCCACTGAACTTTTGCATAAAGGCAGTTGAAGCCTTTCAGCACTCTGGACAGCAACTAAGCCACATGGGTTTTCTCTTTTGCCTTACATCATACACATTCCAAACTTAAACTCAAGAGTGGGGTGTGTTCTGCATGATTTACACCCCTGTTACACTCTAGTCATGTGACCAGCATGACCAATTGTATCAGAGCCCTGAACTCATATCATACATCCAGCACATTTTAAACATTTTCAGGGGTCACTGGAAGTGCAGCTCAGTAGCATGCTGAGAGACATCATAGACAAGCTTGTTTCCCATCTGCATTTCAGAGGATACACCAATTATCCCATTACTGTCATGCTGTGTTGCTCTTTAGAAACAATCAGCCTGGATTTCATAGCTTAGACTATATATCGGCTTATCTTTCCCTTTCAAGAATTTTAGCCAAATGTTCTTCAGTTATGCTTGATGCGTACAGACGCTGGGCGTAATATTTTGTTACTTGAACTTTTCACGTTTGAAATTTGGAAATAGCCAGGTGGAACACTGAAAATTAGCAGCCCAGTTGAGGCATCCTTAACATAACAAAATGCTGCTTGATCATGTATTGCTTCAGCAGACAAAGTTGATTTCCCCTGTGTTTGACTCTTTGTTTACCAAATTCTCTTGTTAAAAGACCTCCCTCATTGTCTTCCAGTGTTGCTAATCCTACCATAAGAACTAGCTCTGCCTGTGTAAATAAATAGTCTGGTGTTAGTGTCAACATCACGCTGAGTTTGTACACATCAACAATGTAACATGGAAAGTGTATTCTACAACTGATGTCTGGATGGTGTTTTGTATGCAATGGCATCTAATATATGTGTTGTTTAGCAGGTGAGGCTGATGCATTGTAAACAGGCATTAGGGAAAAGAAGAATGAAGTTGTTCATCTCCATACTGAGAGTGAGTTAGAATTCATTTGGCTTTTGGTAACCTCTAGTTGTCATGAGAAATATCCTGCAGGGATGTAAGCATCATCCAAAAAAAAAAAGAAGAAGAAGATTCATCTCTGTCTAACAAGTGACATTTTTCAATATCCAGGGAGCTGATGACCAATTTGCCAGACCCTGGTCCAATTTTGGGTGCGCAGCAGTGGGTATTTTCACGGCGTAATTTCATTCCGGGCCGTCCTGCTTAAGCATGCGGGCACAAACCAATTGGCACGTCACGCATGCGATAGCAGCCGACCCAGAGATGCTGTTGCATATTGCGCGAGCCGCCACCGCTGTGAGACACAATCCGGCCGTGGCGTTGTTTTCTCATTGAGTGGGGAGGAGAGAGAGGGTGTTGTTTTCAGCCTCTCAGAATCAATTGAATGCCCGAAAAAAAAGAAAAAAAATGAGCTGAACTTGGCAAGGAAGGAGAGAAGCAGCGAAAGTATGATGAGAGAGATGCACAGCAGCATCTGGAGAGGAAAAAAGAAAGGAATGGAGAAGAGAGGGGAGGACAAAGGAGAGGAAAGGAGAGGAGAGGAGAGGAGAAGGGAAGAAAAAAGAGAGAGATGCCTGTGGTAAATATTCTTCTGCAGACCAACTTTCTATGGGCCATCTAAAGCAATGTGGAATAGCTGGTTTATGGTTCTTTGAAGATTTAGTGGATAATTCAACTGTGGCTTCAGATCTCATTTAAGCACCATGACATCTATGTTACTGTATATCCAAATGTATCCCAAATGTTACTGTATGCATCACAGTCCCAAGAGGCAAGTCATTGTGTAGGCAGCCCTGATAATTTCAAAGTCAATACACAGAGGGGTGTGCTGAAGTCTCTCAAGTGTCTCCATTCTTAATAATAGGGTTGAACCAATGTGTGCATACGGATGTGTCATGGTGTCTCATTGAGGCTTCACCGTTGTGGCCTGTAATAATAACATCAGGGTGTTAAGGTGGAGGTTTCATCATTCTGTCATATGTTTTATGGAACAATCCAGAAGCATCGACACAGTCCACCCCTCTGTTGGGGCCTCTATTGCCAATCGATGGCTCACAGTGACTGTTATGCACGTCCGTGGAGCAATATTGGCCCACCAAAGACAGTTAGGGTATTGACCTGTTATTCCCTCCCACCGTGCTGTTCTCATTTTCCCCATGACAGAGTAGCTGGAGAGAGCGAGACCCAATCAAAGCGACGATGGTTATGTGCCCGTCCGCGCGACACGCTGGGATAATCTACCTCCATCATTCCTCCCGACGCAGTGAACGAAGTCAAGGGGCTTTTGTCTTATTGCGATCGAGGTTGCATTTCTTTTCTTGTTTGCCCTCAGCCGTTGGAGTTGTTGGATCGATATCTACCACCCCAGCGTTCATACTAAGAGTGATTGCAGACTTTGGCACCAAAACATTTTGACCACAATGCTGAAAAGTTTTGACGGCTGCCCGGGTGGGCAAATAACCTTCAGCTTTTCTTGGACAAAGCCAAAGAGCTGCAGTTTGATTGTTGACAATTTAAAGGAGACTCTCTCTCTCTCTCTCTCTCACAGGCACACACACACACACAAACAGACATACACAGACATTGGCTTACTGTCAATTTGCTGGTTCTGACAACAGATTCTTACCAAAACCCAGCATGTTGCCAAATGGGAGTTTGACTGCAGACACGAACGAGAGGCCATTTCCGTAATCCCCAAGCGGAGAGTGTTTTGTGATATTGACAGATATGGCAACCCAGGGCTGGAGGTCTTGGGAAGTTTAGAAGGAGTAAAGTCTGACTGATGTGCCCAGGAGCAGATGCCCTTGGCTGGGATGAGAGGACTGAGCTGCTGGCCTCCTTTCAGAATGGAGGGGTAGGGGCTGAAGCACGAGCCTTTTAGTTGTGCGTGTTGTGGTTGTGGCTAAAAGGTGCTATGGAAATTATGTGTTTTGGTCAGGGTCAAGTCTCTGCAGTGTTGATGGACGACACTCGTCTGTCTGTTTTTCCCTCCGTCTCTCTCCTCTACCCTTGCCTCTCTCTCATTTTTCTCTCTCTCTCTCACTCTATTGCTCCCTCTCTCTCTTTCCCTCCAAAGGTCTCATTTTCCGAGTGATTACCCCTCCACCTGTCCTCCTATTGGCCCTCTGTCCCCCCATCCTCATCAGCTGTGTGACATGCCGTCACTTAGCAGCAGCAAGTTTCTCTCTGAGTCACTCCCACATGTGGCTCAGCCACCAGGGACAGAGGGGAGCACAAAGAGCTCTCTCTCTCTCTCGTCAATTCATATATGCTTTTTTGGCATAACAAATCATGAGGTGCACTAGCAAAGTGCTCATGTGTACAGTAGAAAAGAGAGGGGAAAAGGGAAAGAGGACATATGCTTATATACATATACTTGTACATATGTACTATGTACATATACATATACATACACATATGCTTATACACACACACAGACACACACACACATACATATATACATACCATACATACACACATACATACTGTATACTATATACTGTACATATACTGTATATATATACACAAAATACATCTATCACACATCTCTCTCTCTGAACATTTCTGCTTAGACTCATTTACCACAGTTTCTCTCATTCTCATTCTTGCTCTCCTCTCCCTCTTTCTTGCCCTTCCACTCACTCTTTTCTCTCCGTCTCTCTCTTTCTCTTCTCTCTCTCTCTCTCTTTCACTCAAGCCAGCATTTCAGCTCCAGTCTGAGGAGGAACTGAGGTAGAGACACAGACCTTTTGAAAAGCAGACAAACAGGATGAAAACAGCTGTGTGAAATCTGTGAATGCGCTGACTAATGAGGATTAGACAGCTGGTATTTTTAAAGTCAAATGGACATTATAAGCGTTATAAACAACATATTTGGTAGAGCAATTATGGTGGAAGGGAAACTAGCCAAATCTGGAGTTTTTGAGTTCTTGTACAGACAAGGATTTGCATATTAATTTTCCAACGCCACCACTTATGGACTTCAACTTTACTTGAGTCTTGCTTTGTTCAGCATGTCGTTCCACTAGTCACCTATGGAGGGCGATGTGACCCTAGAAATGTTGTTTCACTATTGCAATTCTCTGTTTTTGCCCTTTCTCTCTCTTTCATTCCCTCTCTCTCTGCGATGAGTGTGTGGTGGGAAACAGAGAGGCAGTAAATAACACACACGGTGTGACACTAGTGATGGGGCAGAGGCTGTTTTATTCTCCACGACAAACAGAATTTATTCTTTAGGCGGAGTGTGCACATTTGAATAGAACACCTTCTTCCACCTCTTGTCCAGCAGAGAGTGACTTGTTCTGACACACTGAATTATTCCTGAAGCTGTGAGTGTGTTTGTGTGTTTCCATAAGTGTAGGTGGTGATTGTGATAGGGCAAAGTACGTGTGTGTGTGTGTGTGTGTGTGTGTGTGTGTGTGTAAATGTCTCTCTGTGTGTATGTGTGTGTGTTTGTGTGTGTGTATGTATGTGTATCTAAGTGTGTTTGAGTGCCTGTGTGTACACACTCCTGACTGAAAGTAACTGGCCTTCACGCCTCTGTGGAGGTGTTCTCCTGTGACTTTGAGGTGTGTGTTGGAGTGTGTGTGTGTGTGTGTGTGTGTGTGTGTGTGTGTATGGGCACGCTTGAGCGTGCACGTTCTGGAAACAGAAGCCCACCTATGCAGGCTGCTGTAATGTTGATAAAGACAAGCAGGTGTGAGAAATGTGCACATGCCCTGCAGTTAATAATCCTGTTGTGTGTGTGTGTGTGAGTGTACACAGAGAGGTTGTTTAGCTCAGTGATATTGCAAGGTGAGGTAAGAAGAGTATTGCTGGTGAGTCTATTAGTGATCTTCTGGGAGTCTGTTCTTTTTATCTTTTAAAATGTAAATTAAAAGATGCAACAATAACACCATAATCACTGAGTTTCTGTTCTGTCCACTTAATTTGAGCACCAGTAATTTGGGAACAACGTGTGGGAGAGTGATCAGTGTGTGTGTGTGTGTTTGTGCGTGAAAGAGAGCGAGAGAGAGAGAGAGAGTGTGTGTGTGTGTGAGAGAGAGAGAGAGAACATGTGGCATTCCAAAGTTTTCTTGAGATGTCCCCGCCCCCTCCCCCACCACCACCTCTCAATTTGCATGCTTAATGGAGCTCATCAGGAGTTAATAGTGGGTGTAATGACTTCTGACGTGGCAAGCTCCACTCCTCGCCCGTGGGCCCGACCCGACCACAGTACAGGGCAGGACCAGTGTGTGTGTGTGTGTGTGTGTGTGTATGTGTTTGGTGAAGGGGGGGGCTGGGTTGGTTTGGGGAGGGGGGCAGGTGCAGGCACAGGGTTTGAGGTGGGGTGAGGTGTGCTGGGGCGGGGGAAGGTTAACTCACACCATACGGACCCCTCGCCCCTTGCCCCCTTACCGCCTGCCAAAAAGATAACCAAGCGAGCGGCAGTTTCATTAAGGATGCATTATCGCTGCCACTGACCTTTACACACACACACACACACACACACACACACAAACACACACACACACTCAAATGTGCACACAGCTCAGACTTCTCCAGACACACACATACTCACACCCACACACACACACACACACACACACACACACACACACACACACACACACACACAGCCCTTCACAGGTTTTTGTCTTGCTGCTGTTTGGACAGGCAGAGATCTGACCTACAGCAAATCCACCTGGAACTAATCTGATGGCAATTTCCCCCCAGACAGGCCTGACACCTCCTGCTCTCTGTGAGGCCACCCAGGCGGCCTTTGGGAGAGAGATGACAAGGACACGGCTAGACAAAGCATGAGGGTTAATTATAAGCCAGCAGTCAGGCTTTCTCCATCATGACTGAGCACAGACAGGCATACACACACACACACACACAGTCACACATGCACATATAAAGTATTTTTTTTAAGCCGCACCATGTATAAAACTCAGGCCAGTGTTTTATGCAAGGTACAAGGTGTATTAACCTCAGTTTACTTAACATTACCTAATGAATCACAATCAGATTGTGATTTCATGACAAAGTAGAATGATGACAAGAAATACATTCCTATGTATAGTCCACACTCATGTATTAACCTCATAGATAATTACATTTTTCAAATCAATGTATTGACCTCGCTTAATAATCATGAAATTACGGTATACTCACACACACAGTGACAAAATATATGCACATCCATGTACATACTGCACCCACAATCACACTTATACATAAAAATGTATGGGCATAGAAACTAGCTGGTGTAGATAAAGGCACAAAAGCACACTGTGACATATCTGCATTAGTACATAAGCGAGGAGTGTTGAGACAGTCAATATCTCATGAGAGCACACATAGGACTGAGAAAATAGAGATGACAGGCAATGAACTCATTCATTTGGTGATATGGGAGAATATTCCGGCAAGGTTTGATGCCTGAGAAATACTATCGGATTCGACACTGCAGGAACACCTCATCCACACAGACACACACCACTCCCCGCTCAGGCATGATTACTTGCTCTGATAACACAGTCCCACATCAGATGTCTGCGGCTGCGTGGGTGTGTGTCTTCATCGTGTTATGTGTCATGTGTGATGTTTGGGTGTGTGATGTAAGCGATGATAAGAGTGTGTTTGATGTGTGTGTCTGTGTGTGTGTGTGTGTGTGTGTGTGTGTGTGTGTGTGTGTAAGTGTGTTTGTGTGCATGCATGCATGTCATGTTATGACATATAAAATGGGATATATGAGTGTGGGTTTATCTGATGGGCTTTTTATGTTTCTAGTATTGGCTAGCATTTCTGTGTGTGTGTAATGTAATGAGTGGCACTTGCTTGTTATGAATCTGACTGTAGAGAAAATAAGTACAATGTATATGATTGGTTTTTGGATAGAATATTTGGCACTGGTCCTTGCCACAGCTTTTTGATGTGTCTGAGTGATATGGATGCTGGCATCGGGTGTTCACCAGGCCTTGAAGCGCGTGTGATATCGATGTTGGCATGGGGCTGGTACAGCTCTGTTGGCACTGCCCGCCTTGGCTGTGGTGCCAGCACTTCTGTCGTGTTCCCTCTCATCCTGATGATGCCCACAGATGCAACCATGCAACACACACACACACACATACACACACAAATGCACACACACTGTCATTCTGTGTTTGCCCATATGCCAAAGGAGGCAGGTCCAGTCCCTCCTGCCTCCTCAGCTGTGCACCCCCTCTGATGTGGAAAAGTACCTTTGTGCTCTTCTCCTTTGATCAGCTCTCATATTTCATTTCCTAATGAAGGAGATTCCGCAAGAGGATGGGAAGATTGGCATGGACCGTTGGCTAAGATCAGAGAGAGAAAGAGAGAGGAAGAGAGAGTGTGAGAGAGTGTGTGAGGCAGAGGAAGAGAGAGCGAGAGAGAGTGAGAGAGAGAGTGTGTGAGAGAGAGAGACAGAGTAGACATTATTGACACAGCTGCATAATTTTGTTTTGTTATAGTTTTTATCACATTGTTGCTTATTAATTTTTTGTCCATGACACTCCTGATCCTACAACCCACTTAGAGTATACACGGCTAAGTAGTTCCTTCTGCCATTGAAAATCTGTTTACACTCTGCATGGATAGATTCATCTATTGGGATCACTACATCTAGTGAAGGACCTTCTAATGAGCTGCTGCACTGTTCCCAAGCATCACCATGGCGATTTTGTACATGACGTTGCTAGGATGCTATGTCTGTTTATTTTTTGCTAATAAAGTGTGCAAAACAAACTCCACTCACCAAAGGACTTTCCATGAACTCATCTAGAGAAGAAAGAACAAAAAATAGTTGTTTCCTTTGTTATAATGACTACATCTTAGGAAAGTCTAAAAAAGAGAGAGAGCTCTGTTCTCCCATGGTGGCTCCCCTTTGACCAGCGCTATTGTGGGGCAGCCTCTAACAACATTGTTGTATGGCGGGTGATTCATCAGGTAATATGATTGAGAGTAGGACTCCGGGCGGCGCAATTAAGTTTGGGGGCCTGACAGCAGGAGATGTTTGTTTCTGTCCCGCTCACGCACATAAACACACACAAAATGCACACATATCCACACACACAAACACACACATGCACAGACATGTGCGTGCACGGCTGAATTTTTAATCAGGCGTTCTGTCCGCACACCCGTCTCTTTGTGTAAACAATCCCCCCAAGGCCCAGCACGCTGGGACTAAGCTGCTTTATAATGTTCCAAGGGCAGGCGCTTGAAAAAAAAAATACAAAAAAGAAAAGAAAGTTGAAAAAAGAAAGGAATATAATAGACCCCCTCACCCAACACACACACACACCACCACCATCCACCAACTCAGCTGCCCCCTCTCCCCATATCATATGCCGACCTTGAGATCTGCGATCCAATAGCTTCACAAATGAAACTAAATTGGAGGTAAAAGAGATAATATTCATCTTAGTTTCTTTTCTCTTCTGCTTTTTTTTTTTTTTTTTTTGAGGCCAACTGACAGCCATGAGAATCAGTGAAAGAGAGAGATAGGGAGAGAGAAAGAGAGAGAAAGAGAGAGAGAGAAACACATTTCGTGGAGGTTGTGACCATGGCCTCTGCTTCTGTTGCAGACTTCATTCATTCTGTCAGAGGGCTGTCTGGGGAATAGGGTGGGGAGAGCTCCACTATATCTGCAATGTGAAGCTCATTGTTTTCTGCATACAAAGGAACTGTCAGCAACAGCTATTAAAACGAGAGGATTAGCAGCTAGCTTGAATTTTCACAGCTGGAGCTGCTGCACTGTTAGCTTGGGAGAGAGAGGTAGAGGGGGATATAGAGAAACGAACAGAGAGAGAGAAAGAAAGAGAGAGAGAGGAGAGAGAAAGAGAGGGGAGTCTATGGTCTCAGCACAGGTAAAGGCCTCTGGTGAACTTTTTCTGCCTGCCAAACTGGCTGCCGATAAGCAGCGACTGCTTTGTAGTGTATCTCAGTGTCGTTATGTGTGTCTGTCTTGTCCGTTCGTCAGTCTTGTTTTTTTCTGTAACTATCTGTCAGTCAGTCTTACTGTCAGTATGGGTATCTGTCTCTCTGTCTGTCTGAGTGTGTGAGTGTTGGGATCTTGTCCGTCATCTTGCTCTGCAAACTGTGCCGCCTACGCCTGGACACAGACCTGTATCTTTCCACACACTTTTCTTATTCATTTTGTTCTCCACTTTTTCCTCCACTATGTCTCTCTCTCTCTCTCTCTCTCATCTGACCCCTCTTCCTCTCCTCCTTTCTCCTTACACTCTTCCACATTCTTCATTCTATTCCTTTATTCTTTCTCTCTATCTGCCTCCCTTTCTCTTCTCTCTCTCTCTCTCTCTCTGTCTCTTCCGGTCCCTCTCCCTCTTGAACTACCTGCATATCCCACTCTCTCGCTCCCTCTCTCCCTCCCTCCCTCTCTCCCTCCCTCTCTCTCTCTCTCTCTCTGCTGTCCGTGTCCTGGCAGTGCTGTCGCCCAGTGATGAATGCCCCTCTGTCAGTCGGGCAGCTCTTTGGAGGCCGTGCCTCCGTGTGGGGAAAGTGCCAGTCATTAACAGGGGAGGCAGGATGAAAAATGAGTTCATTTACGGGCAAGTCTTGTGAGCCGGGGTAACGTCAGCACCCTCCACCCCCACCCCCCCAACACACACACACACACACATTCACACACACTCCTTCCTCCCAACCCCTACATTTTCACGTATACGCACCTCAACCCCCCTTCCCGTCCCCTACTTTTTTTTCTCTCTCTCTTTTCCCTCTCTCTCTCCCTCTCTCTCTCTCTCTCACACACACACAAACAAAACCTCACTCACTCCTTACCTACCACCTCTACTACCGCCACCCCCCCATTTCCTCCACAATGAAGTGACAGGAGTGGTGGCGGGGAGTGTGCATGTGTGGGTGTGTGTGTGTGGTAGGGGGGGTGTTGCAGTGAGAGTATATGACTCAGCACATTTACAGCAGCGTGACAGAGCAGAGGCTGCCAACAGCTGGGGAGAGATGGGGGGTACTGGGGAAGAGGGGAAGGAACAGAGGGGGGAGGAGGTGGAGGAGGGGACAGGATCGGAAGGGGGGTTAGGAGAGAGAAGAGATAAAATGGGGGAGAGAGAGGAAGAGAGAGAGGGTGTGTGAGAGAGAGAGAGAGAGAGAGAGGAAGGCGTGGATGCTAAATGCACGGGACAGGATGTTAATCAGCCGTTTGGGGGGCATGAGCACCGTGCCTGGCCGACTTCCTGTTGAGCTAAACTCTCTCTTTCTTTCTGGTTCTATGCTGCAGAGAGCGATGCTTGTGTATGTATGTGTGTGTGTGTGTGTGTGGTGGGGGGTGTAATGTCACCACTGTGTCTATGTGGGGGGGGTGTTCTGGGGCTTTGGCTGCGTCAGCCTGCCCAACAACTCGACACCATTACCCACAGACACCTCAACATGATATATTAACCAACAAGGCAGGCAGAAAATGAGCCCGCCTGCTCCTTCCAACTCTCAAAAAGGTAATCATTAACTGGCAAACAATGTTTCTACAGGGATCTATACCAGTGGCATGCAACCTATTAGAGACCTACTTGAAACTCATTATGGGGCAGCCTGATGAACCTTGAGTCTAAGCACCTTGTCAAGTTCAACAGGGTTCAAACCTGATCATTCATAGAGGGCTATTTTAGCACCTGTTGTTTCACCTCTAAAACCTAAAATAGGAAATTACTTCAGGGACGCACACTCAGAGCAGTCAGGAAAAAGTCCAGACAAGTGACACATTTCAGAACCAAAATTCAAACTTGGCTAGACACATATGTTTTTCTTTGAAGGAACTGCATCTAATAAGTGAACAACTTGTGGTTTGTAACACTATTACTACAGCAACAACACATCAGTATAAGGTAAAGCTAACCTATCTCACGATGGGTCTAAACCCAGCTCATGTTCACTGTTAGAGTTCTACAAACCATTTGGATTCGCCGCAGAAGGTGTTATCACACTGATGCAAAGTATGTGTGGAAGATCACACATGTTTTGAGATTAGAGGAGAAGAATAGGAAATGGCCTGAACAAGAAAGACAAAATAAATCATTAATAATGGATGAGCAACAGTGCTCTGATGTGCGCACCTCTCCTCCCAGATCCATCACCTCTGCTGCTCTCATGCTCACTGGAGTGGCCTTTAGCCAGCTATACATCCATGCTGCTCTAAAACAATTCAACTCTGGAAAAGTTTCCATCTCATTAATCAATTATCCGATTACCAAATTACCCCAGCGCTCTCCCATATAGCAGCATCATCCAGGCTGAGCAATGTTTTACACACTCCTCTCAAGCGAGTGTGTTTTACTTTATCTCTATCGACTTAGCAGCGCACACACATGCACACACACACTTGCACACACACACACACCTCACACATCCTTTAGGCTCATCACTGAGTCCATCTTCTGAGACAGCCAGGCGTGACACAGTTGCCAGCCTTGCCGACCGTCTCTCTTGTCCTCCGCCCAATCCCTTGTTCTTCTATCCTCCGCTGGAGTTCTGTCTCTTTTTCTCCTCTGCTGGGTGGTTCTGTGTCAGGTGGAGGAGAGAGAGAGAAAAAAAGAGAGAGAGAGAGAGAGAGAGAATCTCATTCACAGAGATAATCATGTATTTGTGTGGAGCTGCTGAGGTGATACACACACACATACACACACACACACACATTTAACTCAGGTGCGTTGGGCTTTGTGTGAAGTGCTGTTCCTGTGTGATTTAATTTAATACATCATAAACACCAGTGAGCCACCAAACCAACCGTGCGACGCCGAACGAAGGAGGCCATAAATTAGATGGAAACGTCTCCCCTCTTCTGAACACTTCCTCATCGCCCTCACGCCCTTCTTCTCCTCTCCTTTCTTCTCTCTCTTCTTTCCACCATTTTTTTCTTTCTTTTATTCATCATTTTTTTGCTCTTGTTCCTTATTTAACCCCTCACCTATCAACTGCATGTTCTTACCTGTCCTCTATGGCTACAATGTTTAACTATTAAAAATAGTATGCATGTTAGCAATCTATCTTTCTAATCTATCTAAGTAGACAGAGGAGATGCATTCGAAAGACTCTTCCTGTTCACATGTTGTGTTTTGTTGTTTTGTATGACATAAAAATGGCCAAACTTTCCATATTATGTATCCAATCATCCCATGTTTCAGATTTTACATATGAAGAGCTCTTTAAAAATAAACAAACAAACACAATATCAACCACATAAATTAAATTTCATTAATATTTAATTAATATATTATTAATATTTTTACATTTTTTATTTAATGTATAGGTAACATCAAGGGAGTTGCAGTTGGGAAAATGTTATCTTGTCTTTAAAAAATGAAAACAACAAAACTGATATTAAGCACAAAGGAAATTTAGATATAGCATTTTGGAAAAAAAGCTCTTCATATTTGCTTAAAAAAATCTTTTAAGAATATCAACATGCTGAAAAATTAATGTCTGATGACTTTCTGTACTTTTTGTATCTGGACAGCCAGATGGATTGTGGTGTGAATGTACATTCTGCCCATCTGTAACTGACCACACGTGATGATTCAGGAGGAAGACTTACCTGATGAAACCCCAGCCCTGAAGTTCTGGATGTGGTATTTTCCTCTGCAGACTTCCAAGCTTCCAAGGTCATTAGTTAATGCCAGAGCTGGGTGCTGGCTCACTAGTTGTTTTGTGAGGAGGGGTGACTATGACTGATTCCACTGGTATAGCTCTGCTTTATAGTTGGGTCCTTGGGCCCTCATAGCACCATTCAATTCCTGGCCCCAGTTGGAAGCGCACATTAAACGTTAATGGGATGTTGGCTATTGATTAAAAGGTAAATAACACACATTACACAACAGCTGCCTTTGATTTTCCTTTACCTCTCATTACCAGACCCCCATCTCCCTCCTTCTTCTCACACTTTTATTGGGTTGCAGTTGTTCTCCACTCTTTCTTTTGCTCTCTCTTTCTTTCTCTCCCACCTCTGCCCACATCTGAGAGTTAAATGTCACTTGTTCTCTCCTCTGTCTGCACCATTTGCTCCATTCTTCCCCTCCTATGACTTTCATTTTTACTTGGGCTGTTGGATTTTCTTCTGCATTCTGTTTACCTTTTCCCTGCATTGGGCCTCGCTCTT
>JAIFZK010000014.1:11757500-11800000 GCA_027481765.1 Tenualosa thibaudeaui
CATACACACACACACACACACACACATCTCCACCACTTCAATTTATCATTCCAAAAGTATCATTGCATGCAAGACACATTGCAAGGAGAGCTCATCTGTGTCTGTGCTGTTTGTTCCAATGTTTGAAAAATGCCAAGTACCCACTCTGTGAATTCGGCACACAAAAGCACGGCGTGGACCACGAGAGCAGCACGCTTCCAAATCGTAATCTCCATAATGGAGTGACCATTGTCTGCGGCTGCTATCCGCAGGCCTACTCCCTCCGCCCCTCCACCACCACCACCCCCCCAGTGCCTGGGCATGGCACAAGTGCTCATGCAGAATACCACGAGGGCGGGCTATGGAGGAACGTCTCCTGCACTGAGCGCGCGCGATAAGTGCCGTCGGCCGCCTCTGCCCGTTCCTGGCCTCGCAGCAGCAGACAATGGAGTCAGGGATTGAAAAGGGAGAGTGGGGAAGGAGGGAGACACTGTCCTTTCTGTCGGCAGTTTATCGTGGCCACCATGTCCCAAGCAATAGCCAACAGAAAAGCTTGGAGGAGGAGAGACAGGAAGAGGAGGAAGAGGAGGAGAGAGAGCGAGCGAGAGAGAGAGAGAGAGAGAGAGAGAGAGCAACGAGGGAGTCAGGGAGAGGAGGTACATCACTTCAGTTGTTTAAAAAAGGGTGGAAGAAAGGCAAGAGTGAAAGAACAAATAAATGACTGAATAAGAATAGAGGAGAGAGAGAGAGAAAGAGAGAGAGAAGAGGGATAAAAACAGAAAACAAAAAAAGGTGTCATTCAGGTCAGATGTGTGTTTCTTTTCAAAAGCGAAGGAGGCCTCGGAATCTGGCCGTGGGGGACAAGAAACACAAAGGAATAGAGAGACAGGGAAAGAAAAGAGAGGGAGGGAAAGAAAAGCAGAGAAAAAAAGTGAAAAAGAGAACAGAAGGGGGTCCCAGGAGAGGAAGGAGATAATGAAAACTCTTATCTTTGGCTCTCATTGTGGCGTAGGCTTGGGGAAAGAGAAAGACTTGGAGAGAGAGAGAGAGAGAAAGAGAGAAAAAGAAAGAGATGGAGTGAGGGAGGGAGGATCGACACAGAAGGAGAGCTCAGAAGGAACAGGAGGCTGTGCTGGCATGGGCAGAGCTCTCAGGGGTCCAGCAGAGAGGCCTGACTGGAGCAAGGTCTGCCTGGACCGGGGTGAGAAGGTAATTACTGTGAAGCACGACACACAAATCCCCCACCGAAAACAAGCAGCCAGGAGTAGAGATAGGACAAGAGAGGAGGGATGAGAATGGTGTGTGTGTGTGTGTCTGTGTGTGTGTGTTTGGTGGGTGGAGGGGGGTGAGGGTGTTGCTGCTGCCTCCTCAGCCCTGGGGTGTCCGATGCTTGGTCAGTGTCTGAGAGGAAAGAGGAGGCAGAGGAGCTCTGGGTGGATAGGCAGCCAGCCGGTCTTACCAGGGATTTGTGGGAGAGGAGAGAAAAAACGCACAGAGGGACTTTGTCCGACTGGTCGGACGAGGGACCACTGAAGCTGCCTGGCTCAAGAGAACCCAGAGGAGGGATGAGTGGGGACAGACACTTGTTATGTGAATATGGATCTCAACCCTCTGCAACAAGTCAAACAAAGCCTATAGAACTTCTTCTAGTTCTAGAATGTCTAGTTTATATTGCATTGCATTTAAATGCAAAGATGAAAAGGTACAGACTAGAGCCAACGATTTCAAAATTTCATAATCGTCCTTCTTTAGGAACTGTAGGGAAGCTTAATTCTCAGGCTCGCTATTGGCAATAGTCAGGATACTGATGACAAACTGAGGTGAACACCGATCCTTTGAATGGCCATGAGTGGTGCAGTGGCGCATGAGAAGAGATCACATGTACTCTGCTGTTCGCTACTATACCCTCTGTCTGCCCAGCCAACATCTGCGGCTCTCGCCTTGTGGACCCCATGAGTGATGGACCCCGACCAGCCATTGCCACGGAAAAGCCCCCCCCAACCTCTCTTTCTCTCTCTCTCTCTCCTTCTGATTGATCCCTAATGGAACGCCATTCCGCACTCATCTCCTGCACAAGATGTATGATCATTTCTTTTATTGATCCATCATCCATCCTCTGTGCCCCCACACTCATCCCTCTCTTTCTTTCCCTCTGGGTCTTTCCCTCTCTCTCCCCCTCACACCCTCTCTCTTTCTTTCTCCCTCCCTCTCACCCTTCTCAGTAATGGTTGCCAGCCGGACAGTAAACGTGAGTTATCTGTTCCAGAGAGGGGGATGTGTGTGTGGGTTGAGGGCCGCTACCGTATGGACATACTAACGCCGCCGCTGCGGCCTCTGACGAGACGAGGTGAGCCGGGCCCCTGCATGCCACTAATGGCGTCCGCCGAGGAGCGATCCATTCTAGCCTCTAAATGGAGCCGGCGTAACGAACGGCCCCGGTGCCTTCCGCAGGGCCCCTGTATACATTTTCTTAACAAGCTGCTGAGCCGCGTGATGGATGTCTGTACGAGGAGGGTCACTGGCCGCATACTGTACAGGGCCCTACTCACACTGCACTGAACCTGGATCAGTGCTACACAGCTTTAACTGTAGTTTATTTTGATCAGGGGACATTGCATGCCTCTGTCTGTTACTTGCTGGTGTAGGTTTTGTATGACAAAGGCAATGCTTTGTTTAATCACGTATTGCAAACTTCAGTGCATTATGGAATTAAATGAATATGCTGTTGGAAACAAGCCTCAATTCAGGTTCTTCCAGCCTGAAACTAAAGATGGCTTTTCCTGCCTGAAACATAGTTGGCAGTGTCATCCAACTGTTTAGAGAAGATCTGCCATCTTGCTACTACTGTTTATCTATGTGCATTGTGCAAAGCCCTCCAGAGATAACACACCCTTTATTACAGGGAAATAGAAATATGAAGTCATTCCCAAACATACTTTTTAATGTTACTGTGCTTACTGTGGCAGGAGAGGATCATGATGTGAGTGTGTATGACAGACTGTGTGTGTGACTGCCAGATGTCTAACTGAAGAGATCTAGATCATCCTGTCCTATGGTGCACAAAGAACTTTTCAGGCGCAGAGGACAGAGTCAGGATACCAGAGTCTTGCTCTATTTCATGTTGCATTGCTTTAACTCGCTGGAGGTTTTGGGGCGCTGCATTTGGTGTGTGTGTGATAAATAGGTTGTGTGAAACTCATTCATCATTCACACTCGTAGGCGAGCTCCATCTCTCCATTTCTCACACACGCACACACACTCATTTAAACCATCATCAAATCACACATAGTGGGCAAACATGTGAAAATGTACCCCTCTCATAAACACCCTCCCTTACATGCATGCACAGACACACACGCACGCACACACACACAATCACACACAATAGAGCCTGTCCTAAAGTACAGCAATGTGACTCCTGCACTGTATCCCCCCCCCCCCCCCCCACACACACACACACAAACACTCACACACACACACACAGTGACAGTCACTAACTCACTCTGCCTCACTTCATTTTCCTTCACATTTCCCCACCCTGACACATAGGCCACACAAGTATGCATACACACTCACACACACAAACACACGCACACACACACACACACACACACACACACACACACACACACAAACACACAGACATGCATGTAAACAGTGGCGAGGGGAGCGAGAGAGGCATATGCGCAGGCAGGTCCTGTGTCAGCCTCATTAGAGAGCCCTGGGTGGCAGTGAAGGGGAATGTGGATGCCAGCCGGCCCGCTCCATCTGATCAATTATTTAAGTTCTCCTCGTCTCACTGGCTCTCCCGGAATATTTCACCCAAACTCACACACACACACATACACACACACACACGTGTGTACAGAAGTCTGTCTGAGCAGAGCTGAGGCAAAGGGGAGTAGAAGGAGAAGAATGACTGTGAGTGTGTGTGTGTGTGTGTGTGTGTGTGTGCATGTGAGTGTACCATTTGTCACTCTCTGTGTCTCTCTTTGTGTCTAACAGGCCAGCCAGATGGGCAATTGAGACAGACAGTTTCTAATCTGAGGATTCCTATTGATTATTAGTGCTGGTCTGTATGGGGAGGATGGTAGAGGTAGGATACGGGGCTGGTGATGCTGGTGAGGGTGAGAGAGAGAGAGAGAAAGAGAGAGAAAGAGAGAGAGTGTGTGTGGGAGAGAGTTAGAGAGGTCGGCATGTCGCTTTGCTTGTTCAGGCCTCATACTGCTTGTCATGCTGGCGTATCTGCTGGTCTGGCAAAGTGGCAGCGGGGTTGTTTACAGCCACAAGCAGTCTGTGACCAGAGCAGGCCTTCTCTTTAGCTGCAGCTCTAGTCTAATACTCATGAGTTGGACTCATAGACAAGCTTATTGGTTGTCATTATGACCACACACACACACACACAAAAACATACATAACACACACACTCACATAGATACATGCACACACAGACACACACACACACACACTCACAAAGACACTCGCACAGACACACATGCACACACGCACACACACACACATGCACACACACACACACACACACACACACACACACACACACACACTCAGAAAGATGCATGCACACACACACAGACATACACACACACTCAGAAAGACGCATGCACACACACACACACACACACACACTCAGAAAGACGCATGCACACACACACACACACACACACACATGCAATCACACGGTGCATGCAGCAGCACTTATCACCTCCCATTGCAGAGCTGGTGAGATATGTCCCACTCTTTCTCCCTATTGAGTGCTCCATCCAGAAGACATCTGACATCTGTCCCATGGGTGCCCGAGTCTCACTGGCAGACCACTAAACCCCCACAACACACACACACACACACACACACACACACACACATACACTAAAGACAATGTAGTGTCCAGCTGTGGTGACACAAAGGAACCTTTGCTGTTTGGTCTGATCTCCTCTTCCTCTATGAAAAAGAGGGGACAGAAAAATTATACTTTAAGTAAGGTAGTTCTAATCCACTCTTCAGATACACTTTGGCATTGACTCTAAGGACAGGGATCCAACTGAAAAGAAATTTACCCCCCAGATATGACAGGAAACCCTCCCCCCATCTTTCATTAGAGATCTGAGGTCAGAGTCACAATATCTGGTGGGTTTTTGTTATATAACAACAATTAGGTTCCAAAGTGTGAGCTATTTAATTTCTGCATGTGACCAAGATTCCTTATACCCTCATATACCCTTATTATACCCTCAAACAATAAATATGACAGTAAATATGGTTGTTTATGATGTGATCTATATGAACACTTGTAGAAGAAACAAGATGGATGTGAAAATCATGAAAATCTTCCCCGTCTTTTGCCTTTTTTTCTCATCTTTTGCCTCCTCTGCCATTATTTTTTCTTCTGTCTCTCCCTGCTATTCCCCCTCTGTCTGCTGAGGGGCTCTGTCGCCTTAGAAATCACCTCAGCGCTCCCTCTCTCTCCTCTACCTCCCTCTTCGTCTCTCTCTCCCTCTCTCTTTTTCCTTCACTCCCTCCCTCCCTCACACACACACACACACACACACACACACTCACATAGGGTGCCTGACCATAATTTTGCTCTCTGATTGGTTGTGTGGAGGCTTGCATGGATCAGGTTGTCTGTACAGACCAGCTTGACTGTGTGTGCAGCCGAGTAGTTATTTTTATGATTGGGTATCGGCCCGTGCTGGCCATCGTGTAGGAGGCTAAGATCAACACATTTAATTCCACAAAGATGTTTGAACAATGGATGCATTGCCAGGCATGGTGTGGGTGTTTCGAAAAAGACTGTTCAATTGTGCTCACCCAAAAGTTGTGTTATTTTGATGTCAATGCAGCAGCATTGATGCAACACCTTCTTTTTTTCTCTCTCTTTCTCTCTATCTCTCTCTCTGTCTGTCAAAATAATTTTTTGTTCAAATAATCAAAGGTATCAATTCAACTCCTCAACCACCAGGAAATCTACAAAGCCAGATTTGGATGAAGACCTTGGATATAATGTTACATTGAGGAAACAATAGTTAGCTTCCTATGAGGCCTGATCATGAGCTAGCTAAACAAAACAAATGTTCCATGATCAATCAGCAACATGGGTACATGTTCAGATCACACTGTATAGCTTTCAGTCTCCTGGGTGGAGTTCCTGTTCATGTCTGCTTGTGTTCTCCTTACTGAAATTCAGTACATTCCTTCTGAAAGGGTGAACACAACTGCCATATATTCATATATATTCTATTTCTATTTCATATATTTATACATAATATATAACCTAACCCTAAACCCTAACCATATATATATATATGAAGAGTTTGAATTTTCAGAAATAGTTTTTCAAAATTTAGTTTTTCAGATATATAAGTGGATCTGCAGTTGGGTTGCTTTAACATAATTGAAGTTTGATCAATAATTACTGAAATACACAATTTATAGCGTTTTGGAACCAAATATATATATTTATGGTCTACCATTGCCACTAGCTCTGGCTTAACTTACCCAGGTTGGCCACGTGCGCACCTTCTTGGAATAGTCCCATGTGTAAACCTAAACCTGTGTCAAGCCAAATACACCATCTTGTTTTGCTTCAAACTCTTTTTTCAAATGATTGTCAAGCTCTCCTCACTATCCAAAGCTATGGTTGCTTTTAAAAGTGTTCACAGCCAGTCCTTCTCCAGTGATTTAAAGTGTCATGATTTTTTGTGTGTGTGTGTGTTTTTATGATTAGATTTTTTTTTTGTGTGTGTGTGTGTGGACTGTTTTTAAGGAGCACATATGGTCAGATCAAGCAGAGGCGCCAAATGGACATCACACATATCTCAGAGCTGCAGTAGACTTGAGATTTAAAAACAGCTTTGAAAAATGTTGCCTGGTAACGATTTAAGATAATCAGTGGCATCTCATAAAAAAATGACTCGACTAAAATAAATGAATGAGTAAACAACTCTTTATTTTTGACTTTGACTTTGTCTTTTCTGTGTGGCCAAATGTGGCTTAATGAACTATACTGTCATAGGAGCACAAGCTTGAGGACTGGACCCCTTCACGACTCGATGACAAGCAGCAGGAAACCAGGTACCAAATAAGAAGAGGGCAGGGAAGAATAGTATAAATTGTGTGTGTGTGTTTGTGTATGTGTGTGTGTGTGTAAGAGAGAGAGAGAGAAAGAGAGAAACCCCACATCAGAAATCAGTGTGGCTTGCGTCTCTTGGTTGGCAGTGGAAGGCAAGAGTATGACCAGTGAGTGGTGGATAATTTTCCTTCTGGTAAAGCTCTGGACTACCAGACTGCATAAAAAAACCACAAAGCACCACACTACACACACACACACACACACACACACACACACACACAGAGCACCACACTGTGCGTATACACAGCCTGAAACATACACTTATTCACTGGCACACAAACACACTGATGCACATAAATGAATACCTTCCTCTGTACCCCTTTTCTCTCGCTCACACACACACAGAGAGAGAGAGAGAGAGAGAGAGAGAGAGAGAGACACACACACAGTCAGAGAAACACAAAGACAGTGAGAAGCTCCACCTGCGAGCGAGCAGATAAAATGGCCTCTGCTGGCCACCGCGCTGACAGCTGCACCATCTCCCGTGTTTCTCTCTGCGGGCTCCCAGAGGACATGAGGAGGGCCACTCTGATCGCCAGCTTTATCAAGCCACGCCGGGGGCCTTAATCCAGCTGCACACCGGGAAGCATTGACCGGATCACCCCACCCAAATCAAAGGCACACACCAGAAATCAGAGAGAATCAGAAACAGAATCACAGAGATAGAGCGATAGAGAGAGGGAGAGAAGGAGAGAGAAAGAGAGAGGTTTTAGGAAGACACACACAGATGTTCAGGTATGACATGAAGAAGTGCGTGATTAAACAGAAACACACACAAGCCCTCCCAATCAAACCACTCTATATCTACACGTTACACATGTAGCAGATCACAAAGCTTGGCCACACTGCAGTCGTACACACTGCTCCCAAGGAAACAAATGCATTTCTGATGAATTTCATTTGTCCTTTGGTTTGTTCCATAGGTATGTAATTATACCAACACTTCTGTATAATTTCACACTACATCCTGGCTGTAAAAATCTTGATTGATGGATGTAAGGTTTGTAGATGTTTTTATTTGTTTATTTATTTATTTATGCTTTGCTTTGGTCGTGTAATAACTGGCAGTGTAGCCTGAAGTTCTTTGCAGAAAGCTTGCGCAGTAAGCACTATTGACTGAAAGACACCTGTGATGGATCTGGCTCTCCGACTCAAGATGGACTGACACATGTACCTGTCAGTAAGTGGGAGTAGTACAACAGCTGATGACATTTGGAGAGAAAAAAAGAGAGAGAGAGAGAAAGAAAAGGGGGTAATGCACCGATGAAAATCACAAATTTATCACTGAAATATTCTGTGGATGTGTTCTCTGTTGGGTAAGTGACAGAAATGAAAAGTTTTTGAGAGATGCACACTGCAAGGTGTGTGAATGTGTGTGTTTGTGTGTGTCTGTCTTTGGAAATCCGTTCAGCAACCACCAAGAGACACATAAATTCTTCCCTTTATTGAGCTGTTATTGCAACACATTCAGAGTGTGTGTCTATCTGGTTCTATGGGCATGCACGTGTGTGTGTGTGTTTGTGTGTGTGTGTGTGTTTCTGTGCTGGCATGTGGTGTACCATTAACTCAAAGCAAATATTATTCATTGCAGACAGGAAAAAATCCAGAAAGTTCCACCTGATCATTTACCATCACACACACACACACATGCACACACACACACACACACACACACACACACACACATACACACACATACACACAGACACACACACAAACACACACACAAACACACACACAGTACTGCTTACATAAGCACATGCTGTATATTCAGTATGGCCTCCCCTTTGAGGGTAATATCATGACCACATAACAAACTGGGCCTGCCTCAGACCTCACATGGAAGTCAGATGTGTGTGTGTGTGTGTGTGTGTGTGCGTGTTTGTGGTTGTGGGTGGGTGAGTGTGCATGCATATAGAAAAATCTGGTAGAAAGTCAAGGTGATAATATTAAATATTTGGGTGAAGGATACCATTAGAGAATGCTTCCTCTTATTCTGCAGATAATTCTATCTGCTGCCGATGACCTCCCTTAGGATGCTGGCTCTGGGAATGAGGGAGAGAAAGAGAGAGAGAGAGAGAGAGAGAGAGAGAGAGAGAAATGAGAGTGGGAGTTAGAAAAAGTAGATAGAGATAGTGTGAGAGGTAGAGAAATGGAGAGAGCGATAAGTAAGAAAGAGATTAAGAAAGAGGAGAGAAAGAGGGAGAGATAGAGTGAAAGAGATGGGAGAGAGAGAGAGAGAGAGAGAGAGAATGTTCCCAGCCTGGGGAGATAATGAAATAACTTATGTAGATGTGGCTTTCTCCTGCAGCCAGCTGTGTAATGGCCCCGGGGGCTGCAGCGCCACACTTCCCTCACCCACCCATCCACCCACCCGTCCAGACAGAGGGATTGTGGGTAGTGGCATTTCATTATGGTTCATCTCTGATAGACTGCGGGCCAATCATGGGCCAACTCTGGATGGGTGTATTTTCAGGAAGACATGAAAGAATGAATGTGTGTGTGTGTATCTGTGCATATGTATTTGTGTGTGTGTGTGTGTGTGTGTGTGTGTGAGAGAGAGAGAGAGAGAGAGAGAGAGAGAAAGAGGGAGTGGGGTGATGGGGGATCTGTTGTGTCGCTTCCCTGGACTTTCCCTTCACTCCCCAAGAGTAGCAGAGAAAAGGTTTCTCTTTCACAAAGTTTAACTTTTGCATATAGATGCAAATTTTGACCTTATGTAAATCAACTGGTAGATCAGGCTGTTTGCCAAACTCATGAGTTCAATTTCAGTGGAACAGGATCACTGGTGAAATGCATCCCTTCCCTTCCCTTCCTGGCAAACTTCAGATAAAGGCACATAAATACAGCATTTCCACTGATACTGTTGCTTTTGCTTACGGTGTGTTTATTTGTTCTCTTTATTCTGTGGCAAAAGATTCATCTTCCTGAAAAACAACCTCACAAAAAATCTTCATAGTGTTCATATAAGGCCATTGGGTTGTCCAGACAACAATTGTTCCAAATGTGCTGTGTGTATCATAATGGCCATCACAGTCATCCATCCTTTGTGTTTTGACTCTAAGTGGCCAATTCATCTGCACTTCTGAGAGAGGGAATGAGAGGAAGAAGAAGAGGTGAAGAGAAGGAAAGGGTAGTGACTTATAATAATGCAAGGAATAGAGGAAAGAAAAGGGGGAAGAGTGAAAGAAAGGTGTGAAATGGAGGGAGAGAGAGATGGCATCTGACACGGTAAATAAGCATCTCTCTCTCTCTCCACGTGCATCAAGGCAATGCTGGGGCCACGACTGCCCGACACCTCGGCCTGTGGATGCATTATGCATGAGTTCAGAGCAGGGACGTGATCCTGCAACCACAACACAGACAAACACATACACACACACACACACAAACATAGCAGTGGCGAATCACTGCCCATCACCAGGGCACTGTTGACTGTCACAAAAGTGAGCATCATAGCATTCAGTGTCCATTTAGTCGTCTCTCCCCTTTCCCTCAGCAACAGGAGACAGACAGGGCTGTCAGTGGCCACGCAATTATGGAGATGAGGTGGACTTAGCCTGGCACCATTCACACGCGCTGGGCTTGTTGACGAGACGACAAAGGCCGTCCGCGTCTGACCACCTGTGCGCATACACATCAGCAGCAGACACACCCCTCCGACATGAAGGGAGTGTCTCGCTCTTCGCTTTCGTCTAGCCAACTTTTAGATTTAGGGTTGGCGAATCCAAACTCATCGACTTTTGCAAGGGGGGAAAGCTTGTGTAAAATATTACTGCTTGTCAGTCAGCCGTACTATAAAAAGAATTACCAACCGAAATCCAAAAGCTAAGCTGATAAATCTGCCAGTAGGGTATAGACACCTTAAGAATCACATTTGCGATTCTTGAGATGCTTAATGTCAAGCAATAATATTCCAATGGAGTCCTTGCTATGCGGCTGGGTAAAAAAATATAAATGGAAATTAGTGGTTGAGAGTGATGGAGATGGAGAGAGTTGGCTAAGAGAAAGAAAGAGAAAGAGTGCTTTTTACCAATTAGTCTCGTTTGGCTACGGCCCGCTCTTAAGCATGAGGAAGTAGGCTTTCAAGTCTAGAGGCGGGAACAGTGCTTTATTAGGAAGCAAATGATGGTTGTAAAAAAATGAAAAAAAGAAAGAGAAAACACAAGAGAGAGAGAGAGAGAGAGAGAGAGAGAGAAAGGAAAGGCAGAGTGACATGGGCTGATAGACGAAGCATGGGTGCCTGATTCACATTCTAATTGGGGAAACAGCCAGCGATAATAGGGGCGTCCATGGATCAAGGTTGTCTGCTACCACCACCAAATGCAGGAGAGAGAGACAGGAGAGAGCGAGGGAGAGACAGAAAGCGAACAGCACTCATCTACTTTAGTGGCAGATGAGGGGAGGGAAGGAGACAGGCGAATGAGTGTGAAGGAGACAAAAGTACACGAAACACACCCACACCCACACACACACATACACAAACCTACACATGGACAGGAACAAATGTGTCAGGATACACTCCATGACCCCTGTCCCTCCCCTTCAGTCAAAGAGGTCCCCTAGGAAACAACATCCCCTATGGAGATGGCCACACATCACAGCACTGTTTTGACACAGGTAAACGACCCCTATGGAGCTGCCAGCCTATCACACAGCTCTGTTTTGACACATGGGTGAATCTCCCTCAGTGATGCCAACCCCCTGTGTCTCCATTCTGACACTCGACTACAGGGCTCCAATGTGGACGCCTGTGCGCTGTCCAAACTTTTGACAAACAAGTGCAGACGTCCCACAGTGACACACACGTGTGTGTCCCTATTTTTAACGCAGGTGAGAGTTTCCTATGAGTACACAAAGTCCTTGTGTCTTGATTTGGACACATGGACGACACTGTCGTACAGAATGCCACTGTTCTAGAGTGTGATACCATGCGAAACATGTGACAGGCATCTACAGAAGTGTCAGCATACCCTGTTTCTTTTCTGGTTTACGGACAAATGCACTCTGCCGAAGACACATACCCCCTTGTAATGTTGCATTGGTGCACAAACACTACCCATGCTACCCATAAGTAGCATAGCTCAAGGAGAAAGGGCTATTTCAAAACAATGACCTTCTGCTTGCAAAAGCCATTGTGCCCACTGCTTCTTATAGGTGCCCATTGACACGTTTATTTACTCCACTACTCACTTGACATTGCTTATCCCTCTGTTTGTGATTCACGGGAGTGGGTTGTGACCCAAATCACCTCCATTTTTTCCATGGCGCTGAAGAGTGGCACCTCTGCAGGTGTATATTTGCAATCTGGCTTTGGCAGACAGGGTTGATCTCTGTGTGTATGTGTGTGTGTGTGTGTGTGTGTGTGTGTGTGTGTGTGCTTGCACTGGCTCTCATCAGGATGCGCCATCGGGCCGCGACAGCACCATTTCCCATTCAGGACAGGCGGGAGAGCAGAGGGCGGACGCCCGACGTGCTATTTGTTAGGAGTCGGAAGGCTGCAGATGTTGGAGCGTTCTCATTAATCTACGGCGGGAAAGGGGGCTGTGGTGCTAACGCGTCGCTGCACCAGTGTCTTTCTGCCTCTCCCCCCAAAATGCTAATTGTGGTAATTATACGTGTCTTGTTTGCAGACTTCAATGACAAAGGGAACAAGTACAGGTGGTGTGCATTAGTCAAGTTGGGGGCGCCGTCCAACTGCGAGTCCTTTGTCTACGATGGGTGGGGGGAAAATGGATTAACACAGTGGTGACACGTGCGGGCTCACAAGTACATAACCGCCCTCCTCCACACACACACACACACACACACACACACTCAGAAAGTAACTTTGAAAAGTCTACTGCCTTTTTCTGAGAATATTCTTCTTAATCCTGTCCCGCTCTATATATTAACCTGCCCTCCCCAAAAGGAAGAAAACAAAGAGAAAGCGACTTGGGGTGTGTTTGTGTGTGTGTGTGTGTGTGTGTGTCTGTGTGTGCGTGTGTGGGACTGCCCTGCCTTTATTTACTATTCAATCCCTGCCGGCGGCGGAGAGCTGCAAGGTATTCTCCTACTGTTTGGCTTCTGCGTCCCCCTCATAAAGCTCCCCGCTCCAAGAGTTATGAATAAAACAGCGAGCGAGTGAATAAGAGTAATGAAGAAATAAAAGAGAAAAGGAACTGGTGGGGGCCCGTGGTCTCGGGCACACACACACGCGCTCGGGACGGGCAGGCGTGGAGATTGATCATTCTTATTGCGTTACCATACCGTGAGGTGGTTTACTGCACCGTCAGTTTCCTGCATCATGCCACTTAGGTACCGTCGGCAAGTGTGAGTGAGTTAAAAAAAAAAAGAAAAAAAAAGTGCAGCCACAAATACCACAGAGAATCAAAAATAATTAGGATCTTAATTTCATAAGATTATTGAGAGTCTAATTTGCACCAATAAAGGCAAGTGCGACCAGCAACGTGAAAATCCACCAACAACTTTTAAATAAGATAAAAATTGAAGTAATTTGTCAAGTCTTGATAAAAGGAAAATATTATTTCTGCACATTCATATGAAAACACATTCATATGTGCCCTATTAAAAGTGTAAATGTCTTTGTCTGACTCAAAACATACCGTGTCAATATAATGCACTTTAAGTAGTCTACATACACACGTGAAAATAGAGTTTGTAGTTTCTTATAGTATCAATATTTAGTTTAATTGAAAGGTGCTCAAATACATGAAGATGTGACATTCCTGATGAATATTGTGCTTCATTGCTGTACACTAGGCTATGATTGTGTACAGTTCATTAACTATCCTGGATGGTAATGCAACTATATTCTGAAGTTTCAGTGAACCTTGTGTTGTATACACCCGTCAAACAATGGCGTCTAAGTGGGCCAGATGGAGCAGAGGTAGGAGAGGATGTCAGGATGGGAACATGTTTAACATCTAACATTAGCTTCATTATGCATATTGTAGTAGCTAAGAATTGTTATTGTTAGCATTACCATATCTTTCACCAATAGCTGCCACAATGTAGTGCTGGTGAGGGTATACTGCTTTATAGTTCTACTTATGTAACATTGTCAACAGAAACAGATACACACACACACACAAACACATGCATGTTTTCCACCCTTAGATTTATGCTAGGTGTGTGGGTGTTCTTGGTGTGTTTGTGTTATATAACAATATTTCCATCTCTTGGTTCCCTCCCTTTGCTTCTGATGGAGACAGAGTCACTTGGCTGTGAATTTTGGGAGATGCAAACCTACCCCAGCCACCCCATCACACACACACACACACACACACACACACACACACACGTCAGGTGTAAGTCTCTGGCTGGCTGACTGGTATGTGTGCAGGGCTTATTTGTGTCAGACAGTGATTATATTAATACTCATTAAAGACTATCTGTGTCAGCTTTGCCGCTGTCCCCCCCAGGCAGCCAGCGACGACAACCGTGGCAATTAAAAACAGGAAACTGTCACACACACACACACACGCACACATACACACACACACGCACAATCACAGCACCCATTGTGCTAACCCCCGGAGACTTTCTCTGATATCATTTTTAGGGTTCTACCTTAAAATATGAGTGGCAACATTCACACTCACTCACACACACACACATACATAAACACATCCCTACACATGCCATCTTTCTCCTTACCCCCTGCTGTGTTCAAAGGCTAACCTCTTATCTGAAACAACACACACACACACACACAAACATGCACACACACACACACACACGCATGCCACCCACACACAAACAATCCCACAAAGTGCTCAGCAAAGGTCTTTGCTGATCGAGATGCTCTGAGCCATGTTTGTCATTCACCCCCACCACTGTCTGTCTTACACCAGTCTATCTCCCACTGCAAGGTGTTACCCTGTCTGCTGGAGCCAAATATGCAGCCTCCCGCTGTACCTAGGTCCTTATGCCGCTTTACCAATTTCCATTCCATCCAAAAGGTTAATGTGTGTGTGTGTTTGCCAGGCCATATGCATGTACATGCATATATGTATGGGCCACCTATAGGCCCCCTGTGTATACATTATAACCTGAGCATTTAGTCTCGCTGCGGATTCTAGCCTGCCGGATAGCTTGTTAAAAATAATGATGGTCACGACCCAAAAAAGCATAATTAGGAGGCAAGATCTCCAAATGCATCGCCCCTCTATAACTCCCATCATTATAATTGAGCTTTATCAAAACACTTTTCTGCTATGGTTTGGTCTTCGTTTGGTGGCCTATTAGCTTTTGGGAGAGAGACTGGAAGGATGAAAGGAAGGCGGGAACTAAAAAGGCATGCTCTCACTCTTTCTTTTCCTCTCTCACTCATTCTCCCTCTTTTCCATCTCCCCCCCCCCCCCCAAAAAAAAAAAAAAAAGTGAGAGAGCGGCTGTTTCTTTCTCTTTCCTGTTCTTTCACAAAAGACAGAAAAAAGTTTTCATGCTTCTTCTGAGGCAGGTTTAATTATATGTGCCGGGTGCTGGAGCACACAAGGCGAGGCAGGCTGGGCTGACTGGGGTGGTGTGTGTCTGTGTATGTGTGTGTGTGTGTGTGTGTGTGGGGGGGGGGGTGTTGCTGTGTGTGCTCCTCTGTGATCTGCCCTTAAAATAGAGCCTCAGAAGTTTGTCACCCAATGGCTGCCGCCTTGTTGTGGTGCATCAGATGGGCGAGTCACACCCCATGCTCATTAAGAAAGAGAGAGAGCAAGTGAGAGAGGATGAAGGAGGGAGAGAGAGAGAGGTGAAATTTCCCTCCACAACCTCCGCTGTGCTGGTTTTCCTGTGAATCTGCTTCCTTCCTTGCCTATCTCTCTTTCTCTCTCTTTCTCTCTGTTTTGCATTTTGTCAGAGACAAAAGGAGATGAGAACAGACAGAACCTGGAGAACCTGGAGTAAATGAAAGATGGAGAAATAGAAAAAGAGAGAGAATGGAAGACCCCCCCCCCCGATGGCACTGATGACGCAGGTTCTCCACTCGCTCTTCCCTTGTTAAACTGTTCATAGAGGTTGGTGTTGAGTATATTGTTAGCAATTTTCTGTGGAGCCAACTGTATTCATTACTAGTACACTGTCCTACATATGCAGCATCACCACACACACACACACACACACATTTTCCTTCCCTCTCTCCTACAGAAATACACATTAAAATGGCAGAATATCCAAGGCTTAAAGTATCATGTGGGAGCTGCTTTTGATCATCTTTAACTGCAGGTGTTGCTGCTTACCAGCTATGAAATTGGCTGAGCTTTCTCTGCTACTCTACAGGTTGACACATCTGATGCTTGACAGTGGTTACTTAAACCATATTCCTTGGTAAGCATAACGATTCATAAATCTAGGTTTTGATAAGTTATGTAACACATTGTGCATCTGGGGCATCCCAATTAGAAAAGGCATCCTATATACAGTTAAACGCACTTTTGATTCCGAAGCAGTCATGTGGGTAAACAAAGCCTCAGCTTTTGTTTCTTCAGGTAGCGCAGCCTAGCTCTCTGCATTGGCTGCTAATGTGAGCCGTGCTGCTGTCTTGTTTAGGATTCATTTTTTATTGTCTTTGTTTTTGTTTAGTTGTCTTGGTTTAATTTTGTCTTGGTTTATAACATTTGTTTTAGTTTTGTTTCAATTTACTTCTCTTGAATTTACTTGTCTACATGACTTTCTGTTATTTTGTTGTAATTCTTTTATTTTGCATACTGAGGTTGCTCTGAGGTCTAGTCACCTGGTGGGTGAGTATTGCTTGCTGTGGCTTTTCTGTGTAACAGGTGAATCACTTTCCTAATGCTTGCATGCCTGTGTAGAGGACGCTTCCAGTTAGCTGGCCTCCCTCAGGTGATCTTACTGCTATGCTCCTACAGCTAGTACAGTGCTAATGTTAGTTGTTTAGGGCTGGGTTAGTTCACTTAGAAAAAGCCGGCAGATGAGTAGTGGCATTTAATAGGCTCCTATTTGGATTGTAGTCTGCTGTGTCTGTTCCCCATAATTTATCTTGTGGATTAAATCTTCAGGACATGGATTTACCGCAAGATGTGAATTATGTTTGGGAAAGACCCAGAAAAACCTATATGAATGTTCTTAAGATCAATTGTAAAGAGCATTTGTAAGTGCATGATCCATCGTTATCTAGAAACCGGGCCCTGGACTCTAAAGCACTTGATTTGTAAAAACATGTCAGAATGTATGTCGACATATCAGCTTTACTTATTGTATATCACATGACTGTCAGACAGTACTTTGCACTGTCATATGTAATCCCATTAAGAGGCAACTTTAATCTGGATTTCATAACCCAGAAAAAATGGATCACGTGATCCAAATCAAACACTGCTTTGAAAAAACAAGAGCATAAAAGTAAGATGGATTACCTGATCCCAGATAGCAAACAAGGGATTTTCAAATCCAGGCAATTCTGATCCAAATTAACCTTTTGAAAGAACTGGGCCCAGATGATCAAATTTGCATTTCAAGTGTCAGGGTTTCTTCTTTGTTCTATTAACAAGTTGAAAGGAAATCTGATTACTCTGGTTCCAAGTAGTCAAAGTCAAGTAGTCATTCACAGAGCACAGAATCTAGTGTTTACCACTGACCATGTAGTCATGTAACTTTGTCATCATGGTTATTGATCGATGACTTGACATGGTTGGATTTGTGTATTTTCATTTATTTATTTTAACAAAAATCGGTGGCTCCATGCCCAGATTGTTCAGTTTGTGCAGCTGTAAAGATAAACAAAATGAGTAAAACCTCTACCATGCAAATAGGAAATTATAGCTCAAGAGATACCACAGCCTTATTTGGGCCCAAGGTGTTTTGAGATGGGGGATTTGTGTAACTGTCCCGCGGTTACACAAATAAAAATGTGTAACTGTTGTATGTATATCTGCCTTTTTGGTGCTCCGTTTCTTCCTGTGCTAGCTTCACTGGTGTATCAATAAGAATTTCTGAGCACCTTTTTTCTACCCCTTGCTTTTGCTTTCCTTGGTCTTGGAAATGGCCTAATGGCAGAGGGACTGAACAGCTGACCTTTGATGGACCAAGAGGTGCTCAGAGTGCAGGTGAGCAGGAGAGGATCCGAGCAGCAGGTATGCTGGTTACAACGTGGGTGGCAGGTGAGCAGGAGAGGAGCCGGACAGCAGGTGAGCTGGTGATGACCCAGGTGTCAGGTGAGCTGGAGAAAAGCTGTGCGGTGAGGAGTTCTGCTGAAGATGGACCTGGATGGTCTGGAAGTTGTGAGGGTGCAAAGTCACAGTCCTGAAAAATGTCAGGATTGTAAGGCCATACACCTGTACACTGGAAACCCGCTTATATGTTACCTGGTGTGGCTAAAGTCAGAGCGTTACTCACAATACATGGAATGCTTTATGTGGTCATGGTCTTGGCAGGATTCATCCTCATCCAGGAATTTCTTGTGGCATTCACCGTCTTCTTGAATGGACCAAACACACTGCAATAAAGTGGTCGGAGTTTATGACTGTGATATGGTGGAAAGATAAGCAGCACAATCCCTTGGCTTTTGCAGTAATCAACAGCTTTCACAGAGATCTGTGATAAGTGACTGTCAAGCAAGAGCAACACCTTCTTTTCAGCACTGACCTTTGTGTGCTTCACAGAAAAGTGAAAAAGGAATGACAGGAAATCCTCGTCTTGCAACAAATTGAATTTTTCAGGGAAAAAGCCTTCTTCTCTTAACTCCCGTGGTGGCCTTTGGCATTGAGGTGACACCAGAGGGTGCTGCCAACAACAATATGATCGGACAACAATCAGTAAGGATGAGGGCGTTGCAGGCGCCAAGGGGGTTGAAGGGAGGGCCAATTGGCGATGAGGGAAGGGAAGGGCTGATTTGAACGATCCTCCTCCTCCTCCTCCTCCTCCTCAAGGAAATTAGGTCCCCCTCCCAGACCCTATTGTGGTGGGGCACCACAACCGCCCTCTTCTATTCTCTGAAGGAGACTCAGCTGCTTCTTCCTCCTCCTCTTCCTGCCTCTTTTCATGAAGCCCTAGCACCATATCTCAGACTGGAAAGGCTCCCCTGTTACCTCACCTGCTTTTAGTCTGACACATGGTACTCTTCCTGTCTTGTCCACCTGTCTTGTCATCATAGGTGTGAACTGCCTAAAAAGGTCATGCACAATCCAATGCTTAAGTGCAACAACAGGTGTCACAAAGCATTAGAAAGCTTCAGTTCCTTAATTGTACTTTTATATGCCAAATTGCTCATGCCAAGTAATGAAGAGTAACAAACGCTCAGTGCATGCTTATAAGTACAGTGAAATGCCCACATGATTACTCATGAAAATCAAGGCACCATTCCAGACAAAGTAAATAGCTATCAAAATGCCAAAGAAGTGTAACAATGCTGAGCTCACGAAGGTTTAAAACCTTAATGAATGTTTGATGAATGATGAATTGATGAATGATGTTTAAAAGTGTGTTTGTAGCATTAGAGAGTGTGGAGCATGAGAGACAGTGTGTGTGAGTGTGAGGACAAGTCCTGATAATGGAGACTTAATGGAAGACATGCGGTCAAGAAGAGGTGATTCACCTAATATGATTGTCTTGACAAGTACCAACATACACACTCACAGACCAGCCAGGATGTGCATGGGCAAACACACACAAAACATTTTCATAGACTTACACGACGTGAGGCTAGCCAAATATGTCAGCCCATACACACTCCCACACCAGGTATGTATGCACACACACCCACACTACACACAATCATCTATATGCACGTGCACATGCAGGCCCATAAACTCACACATCTATATGCACGTGCACGTGCAGGCACATAAACTCACACAAGTGCACAGTGTTAATACGCAGATTGGAGACAGAATGCAATTGGAGAACACGGGCTTTCGTGGATAGGAATACCTCTGCCCATAACTTTGACATTTAGTCATTTCTTACTTGTTCATTTAATGGGAAATACAGTTTAAGGCCTATGTTTTAGGTCTAATATATTGTATGCAACCTAAAAATGTAAGAAATGAGAAAATCCAAGCACAGCATTCTCAAGCCTTCATGGGAATTTAAACTTACACTTTAATTTTTTTCTCCCATCTACAATAGTGGTGAGGTAGTATACTGCAAACAGTTGAGTAGGATTCTTTAGTCCGTCCCTTTTCTTAGTGTTCATTTCCTTCTATGGTAGCCGAGAGCAGAGCGTAGATATATGGAGAGATGTCAACGAAATGGCATCTGCCAATGCTTCTGCAAGCATTTTTGCTGATTATTTGATCAGGTTAATTTAGTTAAATTATGGTTTGATGAGGTTTGTTTAGTGAAATGATACATTTAGCATTTTAGTCCAAAAATGTCATATACGTAACATGACATTTTATAATAATGTCACTTGGGCTATCTGTTATGCTGGTGGTCATCGACATCAACATGCTTACAAAGCTTTGAGGGAAAAAAAAAAACTTTCAATTTAGTTTGTTTGAATTACCTAGGCGAAACCTTGGCGTCACATTGGAAGTTCCTTTCCCTCATTAGCTCCTTCCATTATGGAAAAGCCGCTCCAATGTCCAGTTTTCTTGGCGACGGATTGTGCTTGTCATATGTCCAATAATATGTATGATCATCCAGCTCTTCAAATAGGTGCACCCTTGATCAATTCTCCCTAGCTGTGATCTCTCTGAGTTTGTGCCTATAGCTTCCGGTCCTGCTGCCACTGAACGTAAACACAAAAGGCGGAACTGCATTTACCTGGTTGTCCCCTGCCAAGGTCTGTAGTTTCAAGATGGCGGCACAACATAGCAGTCAGTATATATATATATATATATATATATATATAAATGGCGAATACAAAGCCTACCTGATTTTTAATAGATGTAATTACTAATTAACGAGGCCATATTGTGAATGAAAAAATCTATTTTTGTTAATAGACAACCTGAAAAATTACACAGTGTGGCTTTAAGCAATGTGTTACAAGGTATCTCAAATACAGCTATAATTTTTGCAAACCACCAAATGTCATTTTGTTTTCCTTGTCTTTCATGTTTCAAAGCTTCAGCCCATTACTCAGCACAACAAGGAAAATGGTTCGAGCTCTGCTCGAGGCTTTACTTCACTATCACTATGCAGGGCTACAAATAGACAAATAATTAAACAATGAACACTATGACAAACAAAACATGTACAGTAGGCTCCAGTGCAATGACACACAAAAACCCAGCAGAGCCTGTGATGTTGCCTGATACCAGCAGCTCTTAAGTACTGTCACACTAGTGACCATAATTAAATAATTGGACAATGCCCCATCCCCTAATTGGCAGAGGCAGGTGAGGGGAATATCAAGAAAGCCGAGAGCAATCAGACATGATCTTCCTGCTACATATGTATGTGTGTGCACGCTAGGGTGTTTGAGCGTTTATCTATTTGCTCCAGTGATTTAAATGTCTATTTTGAAAGATTTCTGTAAACATATGGAGATTTTTGGTCTGGAAACACCAAAGGCTTGACTTCAAAGCTCATTATGCAAAGCACACAGCCAAATTGTTTAACACAATTACCACCCATAATTTACCTAAGATAGGACTGGACATGATGAGCAAATACCATTGTCACTCACACACACACACACACACACACACACACACACACACACACACACACACACACACACACACACACACCATATATGCCATATATGCAGTCACATAAGGTGTGTGTGTATGTGAGGAGAGGGGGGAAAAAGTTTCAGTGCACAGACTGACAGGCACAGGCTTAGGGAGTCTTTGTTTATGTGTTCATAAGTCTTGCTCAACTTGGAAAAAAACTGTTCTGGGGTCTGGTGGTCCATGCCTTAAGACTTTGATATTGCTTGCCAGATGGTGGCAGCTGAAACAGCCTATGACTGGGATGGCTCAGGTCCATACTGATTCTTTTGGTCTTTCTGATGTATCGCCTGTTATGTAAGTCCTGGATGGAGGGCAGATCACATCCACAGATGCCTTGGCTCTTTTTAGTACTTTTTGTTTGGTTGCAGAACAGCTTCCAAACCATGCATTGATGCATCCAGTCAGGATGCTCTCTATAATTCCTCTGTAAAAGGCATTCAGGATCTGGGACTGCATACCGAACTTCCTTAGTTGTCTGAGGTGGAAGAGACGCTGGTGTTCAGTGTGACCATTCCAGTTCAGGTCTTCTGTGATGTTAACACCAAGGAGCTTGACGTTTTTGACCCTTTCCTCAATAGCACCGTTGTCAAACTGGTCTCCTTTCCTCCTGAAGTTTCCAATTAGCTCCTTGGTCTTTACCATGTTGAGAGATTGCTCTCCTGACAACATTGTGTGAAGTTGCGTTGAACTTGATCAATGACTGCCTATGTGCCTGTGGCCTACTTTATAGACCTGTGTTTAAAGCCAAGTTCATGGTTGAAAATATTTGATCAGCAGCTCAGCATAAACACCTTGATTGAAATGGAATATTATATGTTTGACTACCTGCAAAAATGAAACAAGATTAGTCAGTGATTGAGATTCATTCTTCATTGGAGGCCTTTTCTCACCACTGGGCACAGCAGAAAATTGGCATTGGGAGATATATCAACAGCATACTGAAACAGTAAGCCGATGTGTATGTGCTACAAGAAACATTATAATAAAAAATAATATTTATTATTAACAGTATTTTAACACAAAATGCTAGCTGGGGCGTGTGCTTAAAAATTTGGTCATACTTTTATAGAGCATTCATCAGAGCTTGTTATCTTGTTGTATTTTGATATGTGGCTTGTCATTTGCTGAGTAAAGGTTCATGAGCTTTTGCTCCACAAATAGTGGTTGTGTGATGGACGCAGAGTTGCAGAATGTATTATGAAATGTAATGTTGCCCTCTGTACATTCAAAGTAATTTTGTCACAAACCTTTTATCACTGCAACTAGTGCCTAGCGTCATTGGACAGTGCAGATCACACAGTTTCACCTGTGTGGTATCTGCGTGACGAGAACTGTGAGCAATTTAACCGAGATGAATAGATGTTAATTAACATGCGCTTTTAGATAAGGGACTTTTTTTTTTGCGTGAGATATTGGAGGTGTGGTGTGAGGGCGTGTGAATGCAGTCAAATGCCTCTGTCTCACGCTCATTGTGTGAGAATTGGCAGTCCTGCATCTTTTCATGACAGATTTCCGTTTATGCAGTTCAATTATACAACCGGGCTTCACTACTGAGTCTATCCTGTGTTAACAAAAATAAACAAATGCATAGGCTACTGCATACTCCCGTAGATACACTGTAAATACACTTAGATATACAAAATATGCATGACAAAGAGAGAGAGACATAGACCAAAACAACTATTACATGTCTTGGATGTCAAATATGAAAACACTGGGAATTAACGCAAAAAATTGTGTTCTTCGAAGGAGTCTTTGAAACAGACAATTTCAAGATTAACAGCAAAAGGAAGAAAAAACACAGACGCTGTCAAACATGCAGATGCATAGATCACATGCAACAGCATCCTGCATTTAGAAACACCTGTTTTCTTACACTCTCTTTCTTACACAGTCTTAATCAGCAGAAAGAGCACACACATACAACCACACACAAACACACACACACACACACACACACAGTCACTTTACAGGCCTCCTCTCAGCCAAATCTATAAAAGCTAAAAGCTGGCTATGTGCTGAGGGTGTAGGGTTCAGCTTGGGGCGGATGTGTTGGCAGCAGAAGGAAGGACAGATGCTGAGTGTTGAGCTCTTCGCAAGCTTGTACAGTCTCCACCATCACTGGGGACCCCTCGGTTTAATCAACTGCTTGATGGACTTTTCACAGACTTCTCACTTCCTCTATTTCCTCCTGTCTCATTTGTTCCCCCTTTTGCTTACACACACACACACACACATACATTCTCTCTTTACTCGCTTACTGTCTTTCACACACACACACATACATTTTCTCTCTACTCGCTTACTGTCTTTCACACACACACATACACACACACACACACAAACACTTTTTTTTCCTTTTGTAGTTCTCTCTTGTATACCACCACTCAGTTGCAGGCAGCATCAACAAACCCCAAACAAACAAGATTTGAGGTGAGGAAGTCCACTCTCAAAATTCACCTGCAAGAGTCGGCGCCTGTCTATTTTGATTTGAGCTGCCGGATGAAGATTCAATATGCCTTCGGACGTGCACGATCAGTGCGCCTCCCACCAGGGACGTGCAGTGAGATTAATGCCAGTGTCTAAGTAATTGTTTGTGTAATGCAAATGGTTGGGGAAAATGGCAGTGATGGGTGGAATAGTATGCAGTAATAGCACAGGAGCCACAGGAGAGTAGACAATGAGAATTATCACACCTAAATGAGACTAACTGGTGTTGTCTTCAACAGAAACATACTCGCAATGGCAAATGTGAAACACAATGTGAAAATAAAGCCACTTGCATACGGCATACAGCATAATGAATTCTGACTTATAAGGATTAAGCTCAGAGATGTTTATGTGAAAATGACGAGTGAGGACGCAGAAGTTGAATTACACTTCTCTGTTATGTGAAATAAATTGTTGAACTAAAGCTGGTTGGACAACTGACCCATTGAAGAGAGCAGCTTTGAAATAGCTTTAGGTCAGGCATGTACAATACATATTCCTCACCAACCATCCTAGTCCTTGACTGTGTGCTGGTCTTGAATACTGATACATTTAATCTGTAGAAGACCACATTGCGAGTTCAATCAGCTGTGGGAAATGCAAGGATAGAAAGATGCAGTGAGCAGAGTTCCACAGGACACACACATACAAAAATGCCAACTAGTCCACTAGGGGGCACTAGTTTGCCTCTTCCCACCCTTAAGAGGTGTGTGAGTGTGTGTGTGTGTGTGTGTGTGTGTGTGTGTGTGTGTGTGTGTGTGTGTGTGTGTGCGCGTGTGTGTGTGAGCCAGCACAAACACTGGAATGAAGACTGCAAGATGGTTGCTCACAGCCATGCAACGATGAACCCGCCACCACCGCTGAGGTCTCCGACAGATGAATACCAGTTGTGCCCTGGAATCAGCATGCACAGCATTTAGCTAGTTTTGGCCACTGCTTGAATGCCCCACTCCCCCCAAACACACACACACACACACACACACACACAACTTCATAGATACACACAGACACCCACACACGCCACTAGGCCCTGGAACCAAGCCAGTGGCCTCCATAGTTCGCTCAACTCTGTTAAAGCTTTGTTGTTCAGGCTGGCTGGCTCCTACAAGTCACTCCTCCGGCATTCAGCTCAACACCATGTGTTTTACTTCAAAAAACTCTGGATGCATGGCTCAAATTGGACCCCTCAATAAACTTTGCTACCAGAAGCAGCCGACTGGGAGGTCTTAAGTGCATTTTTTTAAAAGAAAGCATATACCTCCATTGTGCGTTAAGGCATAAAAAAAAACTGTCAGCTCGATGACTGCTTGTAAAAGTAATCGACGGAGGTAAAACTGCTTTGTTAGTTTTAGCTCTCCACCAGAAGCTGGCAGAGTTTGTTGCTCCTGGGCCCCTGGCCAGTCAGTTCTCCTGCCTCCATGCCTTACTACTGAAGACAGGAGCTCAAGACCTGTCAATACTCATTAGGAGCGGAGAGGAAGGATGCGCCATCACACCGCCAGGCAGACAGAAATGGACAGACAGGAGAAACATGGCGGCCTGGCAAATGGAGAGAGAGAGAGAGAGAGAGAGAGAGAGAGATCTTGGACAGATGGACAAGTGGAAAAATAAATGTATACCAAAGGAGGACAAATGGACCATTAGTAGGAGAGGCTGTGTCTAAAGGGAAGACAGAAGAGGCAGAGAGTGGGTGGACGTTGCCCTAAAGACAGAGAGGCCTCTGAGAGACAGACGGACAGAATAGTGACTGCCAGAATAACAGGAGACAGACAGAGATGCAGAGAGATGCTGATCTATGTCCAAAGCACATCATTTCTGACTTCAGATTATTTATACCACAACAGTGCATCCCTTCACATATCCAAAATCTCATAGATCTCATCCGATAAGAGAATAGCCTGTACCACCTTATAGATCTTTAAACAAACATTTTACTCTTTCATGGTCACAGTGCCTCAGTTCTCTTGGACTGAATGTTTTTTTGTGTGTCATTCTTTGTTATATACCCTGGGTAAATGATTAGTAACTAGGTTATTACAGATACATCTGCTCACAAATAATGCTTAGGAA
Organism: Tenualosa thibaudeaui; assembly: GCA_027481765.1. NCBI lineage: Eukaryota > Metazoa > Chordata > Actinopteri > Clupeiformes > Clupeidae > Tenualosa > Tenualosa thibaudeaui. The sequence goes on from JAIFZK010000014.1 coordinate 11,783,825, forward strand.
CAACATAGTTAAATCTGTGTTGGTATATGACAGTGTATTACTGTTGGGACATTTAGCAAGTGAGGGAATATTGCGGCAAAGTGAAAGAATGAGAAGCAAGTAATTGGTTTAGAATGAGCAGTATTATGCAAATTTGTTTGCAGACCTACTCTGTCCCATTGGTAATCTCATGAGGGATGAGTGATCAGTCTTTGTGTGTATATGTGTGTGTGTGTGTGTGTGTGTGTGCATGTGTGTGTGTGTGTGCTTGCACTCTGAGATTTCTACCTCCAATTAGTGGCACAAATGATATGATTATCCAGCACCCCATGCAGAGGCCATTTTGGAAAGCAAACCACGCCACTCATTTTGTTTTTCCACGCAGATAATCAGGCAAATGGAGAGTGGAAGCTCACGGTGGGAATCATAATCCTGCTGACGCACAAAGTGGTCTGTGTGTGTGTATGCTCGCACAAAATGGTCTGTGTGTGTATGCTCGCACAAAATGGTCTGTGTGTGTATGTTCGCACAAAATGGTCTCTGTGTGTGTATGCTTGCAACGCAGCTACAATTAGCCGTGTTTTGTGAAAGGCGCCGCTGCATGTGAAATAGAGAAAGAGATAGTGGGCGAGTCAGTGTGTTTGGTTGTGTGTGTGTGTGTGTTCATATGCTGTGAGGAAGCCACACACAGAGACAAGAATGGCATGGAGGGAGGAATAGGAAGGTTTGTTTGTTATGTGTGATCCAATCTGTCTGGGAAGGTCTTCCCCCCCCCCCACACACACACACACACACTGTTGCTTATTAAAAGTGTGCAGTCCTTGACAGTGTGACCATGAGGAGTGAGTTTTCTTTCCAGAGATGGAGCAACGTTAACAGGCACCAAATAAAAACTGGACAGACACACACACACACACACACACACACACACACAGTTATGATAAACAACAAACTCTACTCGTTTCAGTTGTGCCAGTGACTCCACTGCTCCAATGCCCCTCTGAGCTACATAGTCATTACTGCAGGTACAATGTGTTTGCCTGTGAGTTTGTGTGTGTGTGTGTGTGTGTGTGAGAGAGAAAGAAGGAGAGAGTGTGTGTGTGCATGTGTGTATACGAATGAACAGGTCATCTTGTCAAATGTGCACTGCATTGTTCTATAGTGACCCATTTTCAGTGACACACTGATTGATTTCTACACTGTAATTTCTTGCCAATTGTTGCAAAAGCAATGGTACACATGAAGTGTAAAGTGCCTACATAGAAATGAACACACATACACATACACACACACACACACACACACACACACACACACTAACGCACACACAGACCTACACAGTTCTCCAAATCATTCTATTTCCCTCCTTCATCCTCTCCACTTCTCTCTCTCTCTTTGTCTTTCTCTCTCTCTCTCTCCATATGTACAAACATGAACACTTCAGTACAGTCCAACCCCATTCTGCTCTGTATCCTGTGAGTGTGTTTTTAATGATGTGCTTGGCTAATGACTGGGGTCTATATCTGCTCTTATCGGGGGCATCCAGCGGACCCAGGGCTTTAATTGGCTGTGAGGTGATAAGTATGGGCAAGGCCTGGCCCTCACCTACCTTCTGATAACACACTCACGCACATCCGTCAACACCAGTGGCAATAGCCAAAAGAGAATGAGAGGGGAGAGAGAAAGAGAGGGAAAGAGGGAGAAGGGGAAATGAGAAGAAAATCAGGACAGGAGAAGGAATGTGTGTGTGTGTGTGTGAACAGGAGCATTGACGGTCTCTCTCTCTTTCTTTCTGCCTCTCTCTCTCTCTTCTTCCTTCACTCTGTGTGTGTGTGTGTGTGGCCATCCTGGATCTTATTGGATGTAAATTATTGATTTTAACATGACAGCTATTGGAGATGGTGTCTGGTGGGTGTGCTCAGGCTGCTGAAAATAGAAGTGTGAGGAGCTGTGGGTCTGGACGTCCAGATCGCTTGCTGATTGCGCAACGGCCTGAGCCCACCACACCATCGCTCTGACAGAACACACACTAAAAATACATGGTAAATAAAGTGAAAGGGAGGATGACTGATTGGAACAGTGTGTGTTTATGTGTTTCAGATATGTGTGTGTGTGTGTGTGTGTGTGTGTGTGTATTGTGTATGAGATTCAATGTTTTTTTTTGTCTGCTACATCATTTGTGGATGTCTGGACAGCTGTTTACCGAGTGAGTGAGAATGCGGAAGTGAGAGAGAGAGATAGATAGATTGAGTTGGTGATAGAGTGAGTGAGATAGAAAAGGAGGGAATGGGAGATTGCAAGAAACAGAGAGAAAGAGAGAGAGGGAGAAAGGAGGGATGAGGGAGAGGAGGAAAGGATAGGATGGGACAGAAATGAATACATTACTCTCTATTCGCCTCTGGCTCTCCTGGGTCCAGTTTAAGGGGAACATATTTGAATGTAAATAAAACGCCAGTGAAACGCTGGCTGCCTTTATTAGGAGGAGGCCGCATTGCACCTGATGGCCGTGGTTCTCCCTCTCTCTCTCTCTCTCTCTCTCTCTCACACACACACACACACACACACACACACACACACAGACACACACACGCAAACTCAGTGACATTCACTCACTTGCTCTCTCTCACACATAATGCACCAATGTATCTATTGCTCCTATTCCTGCATATAAATATGCATGCCCCCCCCCCCCCACACACACACACTTACACACATGCGCGCACACACACACACACACACACACACGCACACACACACACACACATTTCTATGCATACACTCATAACATTGACAGGCACGCACATACACACCCATACACACATAAGAGACTCAGAGGAGATGGCAGCCTCAATACTTTAGTGACTACTTATGCTATCTACTGAAGGTCAAGGTATTCTGAGTACTCTAAAAGTGTTTCCATGTTTACTGAGGGATTCATTCCTGTGGGGCAATATGAACACACACACACACACACACACATCAGTGTACATTGCCATCAATATGCCTGTCTTCCCACCCCTATTTTTCAGTATGGATCTGAAACCATTCTACAAAAATATATGATAAACGAGGGCAATGGAGTATCAAATCTACCAATTTGAATATGGAATCTCCAAAAGTTCAATATTCTTATCATCCTCATCTTTTAGCACACAAAAAAACTTTCTGAGCTGGAAGTTTCCAGAAGCTTCTGCGAACACCTCACTTTCTGTCTCCAGCCTCTTTCAATGGGGAGTAAATTACACATGTAAAAGTATCTCACCAATTTTATAATGACCATAGAGTCGTTAGCAGATTAAGCTCCTCAGTGAACATGGATGTGAATGATGATCAGCGCATCTTAGACTGGAGGACATCATAAATTTATTCGGATGTCTTTTTTTTTGTCTCATATCAGTTACAGATGACTTTGAAGGAACAAAGTGCTCCACTGTGTTGAAGTTAATAAATTGCTGGTTTATTGTCGGCAATGAGCATTGTCATTCAGTGCTAAGATATGGAGGTGAGCCACTCTGTATGTGCGTGATATGCATGTTGTGTGCTGAATTAAAATGTGTGCTGCTGGGCTTGAGCACAAGGGGTGAGATCATCCCAGGGATCAAAACCTTTATTATTTTGTGCTTAGCTTCTGATCCTCACTTGGGCTCTTCCCTCTCAGGTGTAAACACAGACTCTCTCTCTCTCTCTCTCTCTCTCTCTCTCTCACACACACACACACAGAAAGGGAGAGATGTAAACAATCTTCTAAAAGTCTTACAAATCCAGCAATCATTACTTTCACAGGTATCTAAGTGACACCAAGAAATAAAGCGAGAGAAAACGCACTAACATCCACCCTCTTCTTTCTCTCAGGATGGGACTAGTATGCTGAGAGTCATTTTAAAAATAATAAATGTTGTCAGTCTTATTATGGACATGAATTATTCACGCGGGTGGTATTGCCTAGTTTGAGGGGGAGTTGGCTGTTCTCCTTTGGAGAAAGCGAGCCCTCTGTGAGTTGTGATACAGCCTGAGAAACGCACACACTCTCTCTCTCACACACACACACACACATACACACACTTTCTATGCTTTGAATTTCCATCATGGCCAATATAGGCTGAATATGTAGCAATAAGTTCTGTATATGTGAATATGTGTGTGCGCATTTGTGTGTGTGTGTGCACCACTGAGGCATATCTCCACCCTTGACAGACAGCTTTCTAACGAGCATCCCACTCCAATGACCTTCTCAAATGAACGCCTGTAACCAAAAGTATGCAAAAGAGACGAGAGGAGGAGGAGGAGGAGAATGAGACCGAGGGGAGCCGAGAGAGGGATGGTGAGGAAGGAGCAGGAGGAGGAGAAGAAGAACGAGGGGAACTGCAGGGAACGAGTGGAGAAACAGATTGCCATCCTTCATAAGGTAGGCCCTCCAGGGTTAATGCACATTTCAATATCCTTGGTAACAGAAGTCCGATTGTAATTTCTGACGAGTGTAGATTGCATAACAACATCTGGCTAATCCGAGAGCTACAGGCATGGAGGCATATTTTTCTCTAATTAGATTTATTTGCTCCCACCCCCCCGCCACACACACACACACACACACACACACACTCTCACTCTCACTCTTCAACCCTCCCCACCCCCTCTCCTCTCCAACGTGTCATCTTTACCCCTGGCACTTTCTTCACTCCGGTAACAGATGTCATTAAAATTCTTCACTCTCCCTCCTTAGCTCTCTCTTTCCCTCTCTCTCTCTCTACTCCCCCTTTTCATGAGGAGTGGATTTTCTCCCGCAATTTTCATGGAGAGATGTGAGGAGAAGTTGGAGGAGGAGGGGGGGTTAGATGGAGGAGAACATCAAGGATTGGCTTCATTGATTCTCCCCACTGCCACACGCAAACCCCCCCACAGACACACACACACACACAGTTGAACTTCTGAGCTAAGCGACTCTTTGCTCATTTCTCTCAGCAGGCCTTCTCTCGTTCAAATAATGAGCTTGTAACTTTAAATGACATTTTTTCCCCATCACATCATCCTGAAATAACGCATGAAGAGCAGATATGAATGCTTGTATTTAGAAGATGTTTTCTCTCTCTCTCTTAAGGCCAAACCCTCCTTTGGGGGATCTGTCTCCTTAAAATCCTATGTGAGGGGAATGAAAGTGTGGCGGGAAAAGAGGAAGAAGAAATGAAACAGTGTAAATCTCCGGCTGTCGATAAAGATAGCCCTGTAGGTGGTGGGATGGTCAGAGCTGCTTGCCAGCACGTGGCAGTTATTACGTTATTTCTGGCAGAGCTGGCGTTTGAAGAGAAAGCCGGTGAGATCTCTTCATTAGCATCTGATTTCAGGTCAGGCCGCTGCGCAGGGCACCGCTGCCTCTTGGCTTCTTTTTTTTCCCTTCTTTTTTTAGTGCATGGTTGTCAATCTTCTAGTTTCGTTGTTATTTGCTGAGGCTGCACTGAATGTGATGTGGTCACAAAGCAAAGTTTGGGGGGAAAGCCTGACGCTCTCACAGTGTATTTGACAGTTTTGAAAACATGACTTGTCAGATAATGCCACTGCTGTCAAAATAATCATGCTTTTCGCTTTTTTGTGGTTGTTTTGTGTACGAACATGTCAACTGAAAATTAAAGGAGCTACATGCAATCTTGGTTTCACAGATAGATGGCGTAGGTGAGCACTAAAAGAAATTTCAACATATTTCAGTGTAGCTATGCTCATCTCTCCGGCGCATTTTTCCACTCTCCTACTGCACAAAATTTCAAATGCCTCAGGCTACCCATTATGCAGGCAAATGTAAAAAGATATATATATATAGAAATGCTAAAATACGACATAAAATAAATTCATAAAATACTGCACTTTACAGTATTATGTAGTATTTTGGACACAAATATTTCAGTAGGGCCAAAAAAATGACAAGCGGCAAGCGATTAATAAGAGCTGGTTTAGTGAAACTATGAATCTGTGTGTTGGTGAAATTTCACAAAAAACCGGGACTGTTGATGTCCTAGGAAAGATCAATTAAAAAACAATCAATAGAAGCAATAGAGAAACATTCCCAGCAAAAACAGAACTTGTGGAGATGCCTTCTCGGGATGCCTGCTTGCCTGTCAGTGACATTCTGTGTATCACAGCTGTATCATACAGTTACACTTTCCCCGTAAGCAGAAAAGGAAGGCAGGAAAAGGCAGACCAGTTCAATAACCTATTTTCTAGCACTCTCAATTTGAAACAGCAATATCCTTTCTTAAAGATGCATGGGTGGCGTGGCAAGTATAGTTTCGCCTACCAAAAGACAACACAATGTGTTTTTCTAAAACTGCTTGTTGGTTCCTTGATTGTGATTGGCAGATTCGGTGCTCCAAGCCATTGTAAATCCAGCACAAACACACACAAACATACAGCAACTTTTGAAGCCCAACACTGCTCTCTTTTCCTTCCTGTTTGATGCTAAGATCAAGTGCATTCCATGATTTAGCGAAAGAGATACTTTGGGGCTACTGAAATTCTTATTCTCATAAATGCACAATAGGCTACATTAATTGCCTGTAAATAACAACAGGGAAAAAGTTATATTCTAACACATTTATATGTTCATTTAGTAGCCTATTATCCCTTCTAAACATGGAAGCCTAATGCAAGCAAGGGGATATCTGTGGCATTTTTGTACCTTTTAGCAACTGTATCTTTGTAGTTTCTTGCTCAAACTCAAAAAATAATTGTCTTATCATTGTAACTCAATGAACTGCCCTCTTGTACCGCTCTGTGCTGTCTCTCTTTTAATGACTGTTTATTATTAGGTGAATTCAAGATCACATGGCACTATGCAGTACTGTGCAGGGGCACTGATCTAAAGAATACCTTGATAGAGCATTTACGTCATAACGCTAAAGCGTATTCGTGCCCCTGTGCAGTGCTGCGTGATCTTGAATTTGCCTAATGTCTACTCCGCAGCTGACTGCAGCCTTCCTTATGGAGGAGGGAGTGGGTATCTCATGAGAACGGAGGGAGGAGGATGGGACCGATTTGAGTGGTGGCAGCATTTTGAAAAGTTTATTCCATTCAGTCCTGTGGGTGATGTTTGCAACGTTCTGTCATTTTGAACTCAGAATGACTTAATCTCAACTAATGTGAACTAACGCATGGCTGGCCCCATATAATAACAATAACAAACGATTAAAAAATGGCACATTCTGGGGGGAAAAAAACACACCAATGAACTTTTCTGAAACTCTCCCATTCAGATGTCATTACACCACTTGCTCTTTACATAGAAAATATGATTTATCTAATAAGTAAAAAAAAAAGTACAGCCCAAAAATCTGACTCCTCAGAAAACATTTAAAAACCAGCACTGATTAACCACTATATGTGGATATTTAACATTTACTTTGTTGTTTCACTTTGTTTGTACTATTATGACCAAAGTTAATGTAGTCTATGTGGCTGAAGCAGCCCTAACATTTCTCTGGTGTTTCTTTAAGTGTATTGCTTGGCCTCACTCCTAAATTCATTGGCAGTGTGCTATACATTGATTACTGCTATATAATTGCTATATGTCTGCTTAGCATAGCCCTGCACATCCATTACTTTGATTTGTTTAGTATGATTTTGGCTTTTTGACTTTAATATGGAGTTAAATTGGATAGGACTAAAGAAGTGAGTGTGTGCAAGAGAGAGAGCTTCAAACCTCTCCCTTTCAACCCTCTGTGGTGATGCTGAAGTCAGATCACTCACAGCAACCCCCTCAGTTAATTTTTTTTAACCCTAGCCAAAATGTTTTTGTTCCATAGAGATTAGATTTGTGCTTGTTGTTGTTGCTTGTTGTTATTCCTTGTGCTCAACTCTTCCTGTCAGACTGTGTCTTTATACGTCTGTCTGAATCCTTGTCATCAGAAATGAATGTGTTTTGCTCTACAGTTTCAAATTGGTTAAACACTGGTGAAATAGTGTTTAATAAATAAATTTATTACTGAGTCTCACAGTTACGCCTGAATGACATTGACTCTTGTTGTATACATTTTGCATTTTGTTTAGCTCTTTTTTGTGTCTTTTCTCGTCAGTGCTATCAGATCTCTGTCTGCATGCTAGGTAGATCTCCAGAGGTTTATCTATTGTTAGATTTATGAGTCATGGTGCTTGGGAAAGGGATGCGTAACTAATGTCATGCAAATCCCCCATTGACTCTGACACTCTAATTTGCACAATTTTTCAAATCTGGCGCTTCAGTCGCCTCAAGTGCTAATATAGTGGCGGTGTGTGGTCTGCTGTTGATAAATCTGGTGGTTGCCATTGCACCGGCAGCTTGGCATGTGGTGTGTGTGTGTGTGTGTGTGTTGCCTTTGCTTGGGTAAATCCAGACTTGATTGAAGCCATCCATGCTTGGCTTTGCCTGATTGAAGTAAGGTGATTTGATGAGGAATCTGGTTTGGTGGGTATATTTTGGTCATGGTGAATCTGTCTTTGTTGCCTTTTTTATCTGGATGTGTAATTTAAAGAGATCTGAATAAACATAAGCAGGGGAGACATAAAGAGAAAGACATAAAACTGTTTTCTACCAGTAGTGTGGCATAAGCACAGGTTTAGGCAACAGGACTGGGATGTGTGCAACGGTTAGAATTTCTGTGAAACTAGAAAAATAGTAGGCTGATTGTCAGGCCATGCTGACAGTGACACTATGCCAGCCTTGGCACAGTAACTGTCATTCTATGAACAACTGAAAAGCAAATTAAAGTTAGTAAAAAAATGGTATACAGACCTTCAGTAGAGTATCTACAATATTCTCCGCATAAAGCTGAGCTCAATAAAGGTATAATGGATCACTACAAGGGAATGTAGTTAAGGTGTAACCTACCTGGCGACTGACTAAGCTAAATGCAGACTTTGTGTGAATATTCCAAGTGACTTATATCTTGAGAGTGGCTGCATGGTCAAGTGTTGTAGATGCAGGGCCCAACCATTTCCCGCTTGAGTGACATGCTGATATGCGATTCCCACTCCCCTATCTGACTCACTCCCCATCCAAATTACACACCCAGAGCCTGGCAGAGATGAGATGGTGGGGGGGGGGGGGGGCGATAAAACAGGGGTATGCATGAGGGTGGTGTGTGTGTGTGTGTGTGTGTGTGTGTGTGTGTGTGTTGGGGTCTGCGTTAAAATAGAGGTGGGAAGAGGGTGGGAGGGGGAGGGTGCTGGAGGGAGAGCCTTGATAGCTTCAATTTTATGGTTAAGAGGAATGTGGAAATCTGTCTCTGTGACATGGAGAATTTGCTCCAAACAGCTGTCTCCTCATCTCTGATTCTAATCGTGCCCAGTGAAAAAAGACACCACAGTGAAAAGAAAATTCACACACACACACACACACACACACACACACACACACACACACACTGAAAGGCTTTCTTATTCTCACCAGTGATAACGAGAAGAAACGAGCAAGTTTACTCTGCAGATTTTCACACAGTTTTGGCCGCTTCTGCGTGACAATGGATTATGATCTGCAGATGAAGTTGCAGGATTTTTGCCCCTTGTGACCGCTCTTGCCTGGGTCGCATTTTCCCGTTAATCTATTTGAAAGCGCACTGGGGCATGAAAAACGCACACACAACATGCACACACATATACACACACACACACACACATATACACACTCCCATTCTAACAGATTTAATCACAGCCCAGTCTGATCCATCTATTACGAGGTAAACACTGCCTTGCTAGATTAAATACACCCGAGACGCAAAATATCACCATGGAGTATCTCTACTTACACTGACACTCAGATACATATACTGTAGTGCACACATAGACTCACACACACATACACACGCACGCAAACCCACACGCACACACTCACAGCCATGCTGCCTCATACCTTGTGCTATCTAATAATCGCCAGGGCACATCAGACCATCAATTCCATGCGAGCGTGAACAACAGGATCGGGCACTCAATCTCACAGTTTTAAATGAGAGGCCTGCAGCCTGCAAAAGTGGAGATAATTGCATATATGGGAGTGGGTGGGGCGGTGGGGGCGCAGACCGAGAGTGAGCATGTGTCAGGAACAGACACTGCGAAAGAGAAAGAAAAAGAAAGAGAGAGAGAGAGGGACAAAGAGGGAAAGAGAGAGAGAGGGACAATGCTGTGTGCCTGTCCCCCTGGTCAGACTGCATTGTGTGTCCGTCTTTCTTGTTTCCCCTCTGTCAGAGTGTGTATAATTAGACATGTCCTCCAGCTAGTAACTGTCCACTCAACAACCTCAATTAGCTGCTAAGCCCCTCTGTGGATCTAGTCACACACGTCCGGACAAGCATACAGCTGTGCGCTCTCTGTATGAATGAGTGTTTGTGTGTGTGTGTGTGTGTGTGTGTGTGTGTGAGTGTGTTGTGTAGAGAGAGTGAGGCTGTGTATGTGTTTGTGGGTGTATGTTTATAGATGTGTCTGAGAGCAAATGAAATCAGGGAGTGTAAGCTCATGTCAAGGGCATCCTGTCTATACCCTTGATGGACAGGGCACAGCATGTATGTTTGTAGTAATGCATGTGTGTCTGTGTGTGTGTGTGTGTGTGTTTGTGTGTCTTTGCTGTGTTTGTTGGTGCTCAGTCCAACCCCAACCCCTTTCCCCAGTGCAAGTCTTTGTAAATAACTGACAGGTCATTATGGCCTCTCAGAGGTGATCCCTAGACCCCTTCTACTCTCGACCGCTTCGTTAAGTCATTAGGCAAATGAGCACACACTACCACACATGCTGTCTGTCTTTTTCTCACGCACACACACACACACACACGCACATCAATTACTACCCTGTGAGCTCAGGGTTTCTGCCTTGGGAATGACCCTTTCTCTGCTGACCTACCACCACTAGACACACACATACAAACACACAAACCAACACACACACACACCACACAGACATGCGCACACACACACACACACACACACACACACACACACACACAGAGAGAGAGAGAGAGAGAAAACTGACATATAGTCTGCTATATTCCAGTAAAGTGGGGATCTTTGTGATCAAGGGGATTGAGCATTCTTGCAAAGTAGCCCTATATTTCATGGCCACTTTCTTTCCTTACTGTTAGGTATGGACTGTAGGGTATTGGTGACTTAGAGATGAAATAAAGCATTATTCTTTCTCCTTAGCAGGAGATGTGCTCAGGCAGTAAAGTGGGGATTTTATTCCAATATATTACAGTAATAGAGGGCAATGAGGTATATTATTGTGCTGCTCAGTTTAGTGGCTCTATTACCTTAAAGGTATCAACAAGACAATGTATGTCAGTTTATGTAGTCAGCTAAACTATGAGATAGAATCAAACAAGTGGTCATAAATTAAACAAAATACATTTATTTGTAAATATTTATGTGATTCTATGTTTTGGCAATTAGGTGCTTATTTGCAATGAGCTTGGCTGCCCCCTCGTTGGGGATGCCTCTCCTGGCAAAAAAGCGCAGAAGGATTTCCCTCCTCATTTCTTCCTCCACATCTCTTTGTTCGGGTGTTGGAGCTGTTCGGAAAACACCCGGAGGTGGAGCCCGACGTTCATGGGTAACTCTTGGACAGAACCTCTCCAGGTCCAATTTATGATGAGCCACAGTCAATACTCTGTCTCCAACACCATCCTTCTTGGCCAGCTGAGGTGTTGACTGCTTTTGGTCTATAGAGAGGGAGAGAGTGAAATAATGATTTGATGACCTCTCTTTCAACATAAAAAACTCCTGTAGAAAATCTAGTCAAAAATGTACTTACTGTTGTCCTCTTCACTGAACAAGGCTATGAGTGAGGCTGCAAGATCATCTGGATAGTCACCTGTTATAATATTTATTGCAAAAGCAACATTAGGCTCGGCTAATAACTACTGTTATAAGAAGAAAAACAATTCTAGAAAAAAATCAATGTATGGAGATGAGAAGAACATGATGTTTGGTAAAAGGTGAGTATTGATGATGTGATACTTACATGATAAGTCCAGATGAACAGACCCATCAGCCATCACCCCAGGTCCCTTGACCTTGACGTCTGGCCTCTGCATGTCTCCCTCAGTCTCAATCTGTGCCCGTATGCAACAGCTCAAAAGTGTCAGGAGTTTCATGTTTCACAGCTTTTCTCTCTCAAGTCTCAAGTAAAAGTGAGCTGATCCTTACAATTACCTTAAAATTCTACTTTGACATTTTGGAATGGAATTTTAGCAGGTTTCTGTAAGTAAACATTCCATGAGAAGTTGCCACGGTGATAAATGTGTTATTTGAAATCTGAGGCAGCACAAAGAGTTTAGAATGTTCATGGCTCTTAATTAAATGTTAATAATAATACTCACCTCCTCAAAGATGCACTGACTTGCACTGTCCAGCACCAGCACTAGCACTGACATGCATTTCCACAGGTTTGTGGTTAAGGAGCCTGGCTAGTGTGCAAGTAGCCTGAAAAGTTGTGGGTTCGAATCCCAGCTGCCACCATTGTGCCCTTGAGCAAGGCACTTAACCCTGAGTTGCTCTAGGGGAGACTGGCCCTGAACAATTGATAGACAATGTAAAATGTAAGTCGCTTTGGATAAAAGCGTAAATGTAAATGTGAGGTTACAGCAAATTTGTATAGCAAATTGTTACCATGGTTACATTCACGGAGCCTAGATCCAACTTTTCTGGCATGTAGCCTATCATTTCAAATGATTAATTCTGACAGAAACAAGGCAGAAACAGATATAATGTATGAGTGCTAAAATAGTCGAATTCTGAACCCTGTCAAAATTATACCATTTAATAAAATACTTTTGTATTCTTGTATAGATTATAAAGCTAGCTGGGGGATTTATGGTGGTATTGGCCAGTGCCGGTAGAAGTTGTACCTAGAAAACACAAATGGGCTATGCGTTGAGTGATATTTGCATTTTGGTAAACAAATCTAACTAGTTGTCAATGTTGTTAACTTACAGCGGACGGATGGGACAGCCACAAATCAAATGCACATAGCTTTAGCATCGTTTTGCTAACAACACAGCACTGAGACGTGTGTGGTTCTGACTTCGAGACCATCAATTTCAGGGAGCCGTGCTGGTGCCAGCTTTCTGACACCAGAACCAGTGATTGTTTGGTCGAAACATACAGAACCAGTTCTAGATTGGGCACCGGCACTGTGTCGTTGCAGACGAGCTAGTATTCACCTTCAGCCCAGTCTGGTGTGATTTGTGTGTGGAAATCTCTGATCTCTGGTGTATGTTCATAACTCTCTTTCTGTCTCTCTTTGAATTGTGTGCATGCATCTGTGTGTGTGTGCTTGTGTCAGAATGGTATTTAAATAGGAAGATTTGTATTGGGGTGGTGCTGTGGCGAACAATATGTCAGTGCAGGGGGGATTTTATGGGGACCTGGGGAAATTTGGGTGAAAATGAGGCTGCAGAAAGGCCTTTTCAGTCCACTATAGTCGGCTTTATTTGGTTGTTTATTTTATTAGAAATAGATGGAAGAGGACCAGAGAGTGAGGGAGAGAGAGAGAGAAAGAGAGGGAGAGAGTATTTGTATGAGGATGGTGGGTCGAACCACAATGTCTGCTGTATTTCTGTAGGGTTCATGGTATCTTTTGTTGCAGAGATTATGAGATGTAGATCAATTTATATGGCATTCATTTCCATGCACAATGGATGGACAAGAACAATGGATATGTTTAATGGTAGATACTAGATAGTCTTTATTGTGTATACTGTGTTTGTGTTCACGTGTTTGTTTGTGAGCGAGTGACAGAGAACCTTTTTATTGAACCAAAGCCTCTTACTTTTCCTGTGGCACTTTAACCATTATTGTTGTGTGTGTCATACTTAAAAACACAAACACACGCACACACACACACACACACACACACACACTTACATACTCACATATACACAGACACACACTTTCTCTCTCTCTCTCTCTCTCACACACACACACACACACACACACACACAGACACACTATTTACATCAGTGGACACTGGCCTCATGGGTGCTTTAACACCTCTTCAGGCATCCTTGTACACCCCTCCTCCCTAAATCCCCTCATCACTCCCTTCTTTCTCCCCATATTTCCTTCCATCTTCATATCAATGGCAGACACACACACACACACACACACACACACACACAGACAAAGCTACTCTGTACTCTTGTTGTACACACACCTCGAATCACACAACAGTGTGTGCCAATGGTGTGACTGATGTGATTCTGCATACTGGATGTGTCCATAGCAAGTACACCAAGTGTTCGAAGTGATTTACTTTGTTTGGGGAGGTCAGTCGTATGCTTCCCATACAAACAGACAACGCAAACATCACCCAAAAAGACCTCATCATCTCTCATAATTACTCTCGTCGAGACATGGAAATAAATCCTGCAAACAGGTTCACCCCGCAGGCCATTAGCAGCGTGTTTGCAGCCAGCTGCATTTTCTAGCTCCTTTTCTCAGCAAAAACATGATTGCTCTTTAAGAGACATCATCAGAAACAACGGCAGAAAGCTTGTTTAGATATCAGAAAACACAAAACAACTCAAATCTACCTTGACAGAGCACCCCCACCCTCTCCTCCCCAGAGATCTGAGAGGGTATAAGAATGGGTGGAGAAATATGTGGCACTTTGAAATAGCTTGTTTTGTGATGTACGAGCACTGCTGTCATGTGCAATTTTAAGAGCTTTGAATATTAATATGAGGATGTACAAAGTGCATTACAGAAGCGGTAACACAACCATATTTTGTAAACTTTCATATTTGTGAGCATCTGTGTACTGTATATTGGTAGGTGTGTGAGTGTAGGCTTAATTATAGAGAGAATCTCTCCAGTCAGTCATATCATCATAAGGGTTTAGCCTACACTTTGAGAAAAGAAAAAGAAAAGTTTATTTCCTCGTTCTCGGCTCAAGATTCTACCTTGTGCATGTTATACATCTGCTCAGGCAATTGCTAGACACGCGCTTGCCTGATAACACCTCAGCGCTGGATTTTTTGCCTTGGCAGTCTGTAGTCTTAAAGCAAGGCAAGGAATGACTAAATGTAGGTTTAGTGACAAATGGTTTGAAAATGCCAATTAGTTGTGGTGGCTGAAAGCTGTGCCCAACGTCTCAGTGTAGTCTACAAAAATTAGTTGACGTGAAATATTTGCCCAAGCGCGTCGGTATCAAACAAATGCACTCTAATATCACAGATCATCAGGTAAACTACTAGTAGACCTAACGTGAACGTCTTGTGTAGACCGTGACCTGAGGCACAACTAAAAGATAAGGCTACGCAAACTGAGATTAATTCTACTGACCCTTCCCCCTGAACCAAGCATGTTATTATCAATATGTTTCTAGTAGTAATGTTACCTTAATCCATTGGGTTTTGTCTCTTTTACCATTAGCCCCTGTAATTTCTGTACCACTGCTTGAACAGAAGTTAGAGTGAGCATCACTTTTCATACAGAAGGCCATATGGCCCAAAACGTGTTTGTCCTTGTTTTGTTTACTTATAGCCTACGATCATGAGACAATGGTCATAGTTGGAGAGATCATGAGACAATGGTCATAGTTGGAGAGATCATGAGACAATGGTTGGGAGAGAGGAACAGAGTATTGGCTTGGGAGGTCTAACAGGCGATTCAGCAGCAATTCTCTTTATTAGACTTACTGAAAATAGAACACTTTTGCACATTCAATGATGAAATTGAAATGCTAATGAGACAAACTTTTCAATTTTTTGTTTTGGTACTTTGTTGTATTGACTTAATGCAGGGGAATAATTGCTAATTACTAAATTAATCATTAGACTAATCAAACAATTAGTCATTAGATTAGTCGATTATTCAAAAAAATAAGTGTTAATCATTTAAACAATAATCATTTACTACATCCCTAGTGCCAAAGGATGCCAGTGTGTTTACAGTAAGCACTTTGGGCACAATGGGGATCAAAGCGGTGGAGTCTCATTTGCAGAGTCGTAAGCACGTTGCTTTTGCCAAAGCCTGTCAACATCAGCCTCAGATTTCAAACTTGCTGCCACTACTAGCAGAGAAAAGGATGCGAGGCCACAGCCTGTTCAATCACCACATACATCGTCCGACATCCGAACAATATGTGGATCTACTCCGACACTGAGGGCAGAGTTGGTCTTAAATTCTGTTTGAAAATGGTCTTAAAAAGTCTTAAATGTAACATGTAGACACCCTGACATTCACACAGACA
>JAIFZK010000014.1:11805000-11812500 GCA_027481765.1 Tenualosa thibaudeaui
ACGACCCCAGGCAACATGTGCCACACTAATGCTCCTCCGTCCTCCAGTCACCGCACCTGTTCGCCATCAAGTGTGTGTGTGTGTGTGTGTGTGTGTGTTCGTGCAGAGGTATCTCAGTATGTGTGCTGTGTGCCATCAAACCTTGAGTGTTGGTGAAGGTAAGAACTGCATGTGTGTGAATAAATATATGTGTTGTGCATATATCATCAGACCTCAAGTGAGGACTGCATGCTGTGTGTGTGTGTGTGTGTGTGTGTGTATGTATGTGTGTGCATGTCATAAACTTGAGCTGCCAGAAAGACTGCATCACTGAGATGGATTAGAATGAGATGGTCGGTGGATTCAATGCTTACTCATTCATTTCAGCTTCTCAAAATCATCTGGCAAGGCTGCTCCACACAAGAGGCCACCCTCAACCCTCACCCTCGTCTTGAGTAAATGAGGTCAGTCGAAGCACCATCAAAAAGGAAACTGCCCTTGTGTCCCTCCACTTCCTTGCGTCCTTTCCTTGAGTTCTGTAACGACATCAGTGTGTTAATTAACTCCTTCCTTCTGCCGGAGGCATGTGCCGGTGAGGAAGTGGTAATGTGGTGATTCCGGCGGCGGTGAAGCCGCACCGAACAAGGCTCCCGTTCGCCTGGCTCGGCTCTTTTAGTGCGCTCAGTAATTAGCGCATTAGCATCTCATTTTCATTAAGTTGATGTATGCGGAGCTCGGCTGACAGGTGAGGGGGCGGGCGGGCAGGTGGGGTTGCGCACGGTGGGGTTCGCTGTGCCCACGCATGCTGAGTGGTGCTTAGTTACCACCCTCCTCCACCCGACCCCTCTGCTGATTTCCCCTACACTGACTCATCGGCCGAGCCATCAATCATTTCAGCGGGGGCAGGACCCCCTTCCATCTTCATCAGGCGGGGCTGGAGCAGGCATACGCCTGGCATCATTACACTCTTATCTCCGGGGCTGGGCCCTGGCATGGTAGCCCTTGTGCTGGGACCTGCACAGGGGGTGAGGGAAGGTGAGGTGGCTTGGCAGAGCAGAGGGAACGACACTGAGATAACAACACATGTGCCCTCCTCACTTAAGCTAGGGAAAATGTGGAACATCTGAAACACTGCTGAACAGTAAACATTTACCAATGAAGAAGCAAGGATGACTGCATTGGTACTCCATGTGTATGAATACAAGTCCATATGTGTGTGTGTGTGTGTGTGTGTGTGTGTGTGTGTGTGTGAAAGTGTTTCTGATTAATGTTGTTAATTAATGGAGTGTTTCTGTGTGTGCATGCTCATGAGAGTCTGAGAAAGACATGACAGAAAATAAAACACCACATTGAGGAATGTGGTTGACTCTTAGATACATTATTTCTCAATTACTTTTCCCAGTGATGGAGATAACTTGCATTTGATCGCCGGCTCCCTAGCGCAAGCTGTTCTCGACATCTCCATATTAACCAGTGAGTAAGACCACCAGCAAGCACTGACAGTACCTCGTAATGTCAGACCTGGTAAAAGGAATCCAGAATGTAATTCAGAAAGATAATGCCAACGATTTTTTCAAAGATTTCTCCGGCAGTTTCACATTAGACACTACCTTATAGAATGAGGAGTAATATGATGTGAGAATGTGTGAGAGTGGAGAGGGGGGGGGGTTGGGGGGTGGCTATAATTATGTTTCAGCTTTGAGAGTTACATGTTAAATGGGGAATGAGAGAAGAGATCAAACTTGTTCCTGACTTCATAAAACCTGACACCGCTACCTCAGCATCGTCGAGCGCGAAAATTACACGGTTTCCCGGGGGAAGACGCTGAGGTTCACAGGCGAGGCCAAGGGGTCGCATCAGACATTTTCACAGCCCATTCAGTCTTCCTAACCCCAGCACCACATGCAGAAGACTGGCTTTCAAACCATCACAAGTCATCCACATCACAACAGAAATTAAAAACGCCTCTGCACTATAATTTTGTTGTTATTAAAGAATACACATATCAAATCACGCAATTTCAACCATATTACGGATGATATTGGATCGGCTTGATAGAATAATCCAGTTATATGTGTGTAATGAAATCTCCTGCTATCTTCAGCACCCACAGACATGCAGGCGATGGAGTCGGACACTCGGCACGGACTTGAAAGGCTGGCCTGTGCTCATCTGAAGTGTCATTCAGCGTGGCACTCTACTTCAAAGGGGGCTGCCGCCTGGGTGAAAAACATGCTAGGCTTCCGTTTCTGAATCCACTGTTTTCAGACGGAATCGCTTGTCTTTTTAAAGTTTGGGCTTTTTATCGCCCTGGAAATCTCATTTTTTTCTTGATGTGTACAGTGAATCAATTCTCTTTTTTTTTGGAAAGGAGGAATATTTGAATCATGAGGAGGGAGATAGACATAGTTTATTTGATTTCAGGTTTACATATTAATCTGAACAATTTGTTTCCATGGACACTGGGAGATCAAAGTGAAGAGGAAGACACCTTTTAAAATGGGGGGAAAAAATCTTTGTAACATAGTAATGACAAGGCTGTCCAACAAAGTGGTGTGCTGTCATACGTTTGAACAGACTCATCAGAGAAAAGTAAAGACCCCCTAGTAAACAGCAAAAAGATGTTTGGCACATCCTCAATCAAACTGAAACCTATTCATTAATAAATGCACCATTGGCTAGTTGTTGGTTATTGTGATGATTTTGTGACAAATAGGTCTAGGCTTTTATTTTTCTTTGTCTCTGATTATGTATTAAGCATGCCACCTACTAGACATTACAGGAACACTTCAGCAGGCTCATTCTAGCACATTCTGAGCCTTTTCCAATGAGACACATAAACCAGAAAAATATCTCTAGATTCTCTTGTTCTCTAGATTAAAAAAGTCCTCAGTGGATTGTGGCATTAAATGTAAAATATAACATTTGGTTATCAACAGCAAAATGTCTCTGGACACACAATATTTCTGCATTCATATCTCTAATAATTATTAATATTTTTCACAACACACACGTCTGTAGGTTATAAATACTTTAAATGACATGACATATGCACACAGAATACAGTGTGCAGAAACATAATAATGGCTCATGTTAGAAATTAAATAGATATCTCCCCTTAGCTTTACAACTAAATGGATTTAGGAATATAATTCAATGCTTTAAAAAACAAGAACTGCATACTATATCTTTAAGGGACTGTCAGAGTGAAGAGTCATCACATGAGGGTCCTCTGCTGTGGAGTGACCTGACAAGACCTTACAGTAGTATTTACACTCATTTGTGAATGTGCATTCATGTGTTATGCAGTTTTGTCCCAGGATGCAAATGTGTTTATGTCTGTGTTTTTCCCTTCTCTGGTGTTGCTGGGTGTGTGTGTTTGTGTGTGTGTGCGTGTGTGTGTGTTTGCATTGTCACCCTGCCTTCAAATCTGACTTATTAAAATGAAATTACGCAAGGCTGTGACCCATAGCAAACAGCAAGGGCTGCAATTTGTCTAGCAGTTGAGCTGTGAATAAAATCTGACTGGCAATAATTTAGTTTTACAGTTGCTGGAGCCACCAGACAGATAGACAGCAGGGCCTGCATGCATGTCCTCTACCCGTGTCTGCTGCCTCCTCTCTGGGCTGCTGCTGCAGGAGCGCCTGCCGATCCTCAGGTGGAATGAGACCGAAATGGATCTGCAAGTCAAGTGCAAACACACTCACATAGTACATACACACACTCCCTCTCCTCATAAGAAAGGCAAAAGTCGGATTTGTTTTTCAGATTTTTTATGTAGTGGGTTTTGTAGAAGGTGTATATGAGTATAAAATATGTGTGTGTGAGTGTGTGTGCATGTGTGTGTGTGGGGGGGTGCGTGCATGTTTTCTTCTTTTACTACCTTACCTTTCAGTATTCCCCTTCTATCACCATGAATCTTGGCAGTAATTACTTTGGACGGCAGTCGGAAAAACACACACACATCAACAAAAGCATTTAATAAACTCTAAAGTCATTCCACCTCAGCACTGCCATCATAGCATATTGTCCAAACAAATCAAAGATGGACAATAATGCTGGTGAGAAGCTGAATTTGAACAGATTGCCACACTCAAAGTTCTCCCACCCACAAAACACCCGCTCCTGTTTATTGAAATCAGCAGAAAGCACAATACACTCATCAATTATGCGAGTGCTTTAAAAGATTTTATATTTTTTTAGCTTGTGGATGGGCCTTCACAGTTGCGGCATTATTTGTGTGTGTATGTGTGTGAGTGTGTGTGTAAGAGATAGAGAGTGTGTGTGCGTGCGTGTGTGTGTGTGTGTGTCTGAGTCTTCGCTGGGCAACAGGGAGGTTGTAAAAGCACAGTCACTGGGTGCAAGAGGTATACTGCTGACACAGAGTGCTGTTTCACACAGTGTATTTTTTGAAAAACGTTTATTTATTTATTTTATTGCTGGCCATGATTCTCTGCTGCACCGACTTGACCCCTCCCTAACCTGTGTTTGGTTCAGAGAGGAGAGGGGCTGGCTAGTAGTGTTCAGCAAGAGGGTGGATCTCTGATGGCAATCTAAAGTAGTCCTGTAAGCACTTTCCTCTTCCTCGTGAAAAATTGCACGGAACGAGTGAGGAGGTGAAAAGAAAATTAGGGGAGGGTGGAAGGGGATGGAGGGATGTCGAGAAAGAGAGAGAGAGAGAGAGAGAGAGAGAGAGAATGCCGGGGACCAGTGAGTCAGTGCCAGACCCTGGACAGGTTGATGTAGCTCCCGCAATGAAGGGCTCATAAAAAGTGCTATCCTTCGGCCTTAAGCAGATATTCTATCTTCCCACACTAAAGGCACTGCCGAAATTCAGCCTCTCCATCAACGTCAGTGCCCCCCTTCTCCATTCTCCCCACCCCTGCCAACCCCCCACTCCTAAACAAACACACAATGCACCGGCAGCGAAGAAAAGAAATGGAAACAAAATAAATAAATAAACAGCACGGATGAGAAAACAGAACGCAGCTGCATTCGAATAGCTGGATGTGATGTGTATGCGTATAATGAGAAGACAGACACTTGTAAACAAAACAAAAAAAATAATAATAAAGGAACATTGTCGCTGTGAAAGTATGGTAGTGTTTATAGGAAATGTCATGGGAAGTGCCTGGTTTGAATAGCCGTTGGAAAAAAAAAAATTATGCTGACCAAAACCTTTGGATATGACTACTACCAAACAAAAAACAATTCTGTGCTTATGTCAACAAACTGTCAATGACAGAAACACTGCAAAACAGTCTCTTCCCATTATTTTTCTGTGTTTTTTCGTTGGCATTTTGAGCAGGAGCAGAATATGTCTCTCAGTGATCGTCCTCAGTCTTCCATCACACATGAGCACACATCATAGTAATCATGCTAATCGGCTGTGATGCTATGCTAACAGCAGTGATTTCCTCGCCCTTTTCAAGGCCCACTGCTACCATGCTGACACACCCCATTTCCACCCCCTCTACATCACACACACGCACACATTCCCTCAGATGGGCGTTGTAACATTCAGTGCTCATGGCAACCTGCCACTGTCAGTCAATCACACTGCTAACGCTATTAATGCTAACTCAGGATGTGGTGGTGGATCTGTGGCCATGATGCCTTTGAGGACATACCCACAGTTCCAGGCTCTCCCTCAGAGGACTTGTGTAAAGGAAAGTGATTAAAGTGTGTGTGTGTGTGTGTGTATGTGTGTCAGAATGTGATGAAAGCTCTGTCAGCTAACAGACAGCGTGGTGATAAGCCCCTGTCTGGCCAAGGCCCCTCAGTCCCTTTCCGTCTTTTCTTCCCATCTCATAAAAGTGCAAATGTGTGTGTGTGTGTGTGTGTGTGTGGGAGGGGGGGGGGGTGTTGGGGGTGTCAGTTCCTCATAAAAAAAACCATCCCAACCCCACCGCCCAAAAAAGTCTGATAAAAAGTATCCTACACATATCCAAAGTCTGATGTTCTCAATATCTTCCCCTTTCCCAGTGCAATGAAACAGCCATGAAAGCAGCCCATGGACTTATATACGCAAATGTGACAAGATAAGACCAAAAAAAAGAAAAAGAAAAAAAATCTACTTAAAAAGAACCAAACTAAAAGCTGTGTCAAGCAAATGGTATAAACCTCCCCAAAAATGTCTACCATACCAACCTGTCAGTTCAACATTGACATTTCAACACCAGATCCTTTGCCAGATTCTTTGCCTGACAATGACCTGTATGTGTATATATGCTTGTGTACGTGTGTGTGTGAGTGTGTGTGTGTGTGATGTGGCACTCGTGCCATCCATCACCCCTTAAGCCAGGCCCTTTACGTCACCCTAGGAGCAGCCCAGGCGACTGGCGGGTGCTTAAATTTCCGTCAGTGCTAATGGAGATTTAACTCTGGCCGCAACTCCATAAAGTTTTCAGCTGGCACCGCTGCGGCGTGGTCGTGGCAGCCCCCTGGAGGAAATGACTTCAGATGTCATTTACTTTACTGTTCTCCTCTTATCTTTTCTCATTTCTGTGCCCCGCTCCCCCTCCTTCTTTTTTCACCTCCTCCTCCTCCTCCTTTCTTTCCTCTCTGCCTCTGTCCCCCCCATATCTTTTCATGATGTTTGCTGTCATTGGGGGTGGCTTGGAGTGGCCATACGCCCGCTGAAATATTGATTTCCTTTCTCACACGTTTTTTTTTTCTTCTCTTTTGAGTCTCTCTCTCTTTCCCCTTACTGTCTCTCTCTCTTTCTTTCTTTCTTTCAATATATATTTCAATTTCTATTATTTCAATAGCTCTCAGTGGTTCTCTCGTTCTATCTCTCCACCTTGTCTTTCCGTTTTTCTCTCCCCCTTTCATCATTCAGTCTACATGAAGATCTCAGGCTGATGCAGAACTCCCACTATTTAAGGCAACACTCACTCTCTCTCCCTCCCTCCCTCTCTTTTTCCCCCCTCTCATCCCTCTTTTTTCCCGTTGCTCTTCAAAAATGTCTTATTTCTCAGAGACCTCCCCTCCCCTCCCCTCCCCTCCCAGAGCCCCTTTGCAGTCCCACCTCTCCTGGTTCGTCTGTCTCTTTCTCTCCCCTCCTCACATCTAGTCTGGAACTCTGGGGGACTTGCTGCAGAGTTTGTTTGTGTGTTTGTCTGTGTGTGTGTGTGTGTGTATGTGTGCGTGTGTGTGTGTGAGAGAGAGAGAGAGAGAAAGAGAGAGAACAAAAGTGTTTGTTTGTGTGTGTGTGTGTGTATGCGTTTGTGTGTGTGTGTGTGTGTGTGTGTGTCTGTGAGAGAGAGAGAGTGTGCCGAGAGGTTTACTACCTTCCTTTCTCCCAAAGGTCACGGCTCAATACACTGCCTGCTATGTACAGGCACATACAACATCAGTGTGAGGGACCTGAGGCTCTGTCTTATAGCACAGATGTCTTTGCTGTAATTTGTGACTAATAGTGTTATTGTTGTTTATGAGAAGTTTTCTGAATAACAAATCAATTTGTGCCCACATGAGTATCTTTGAGTGTGTCAGTAAGAAAAACATAATGGAGTGGTC
>JAIFZK010000014.1:11817500-11845000 GCA_027481765.1 Tenualosa thibaudeaui
ATCACTAGACTAATAGTTCTTACTAGTTTCCGGCTCCCAAACAGCTTTGTGTGTTGTGGCAGCAACCTGTCTCTGTGCTCGGGAGCCAAAGGCCATCTCTCAATAAGTGAGTTTACAGCCGCAAAAGCGTCAAAGCAAACTCAATAGCGGGGACAATAAAAATGCAAAATGGATGCAAACAATCTGCTTATTCTTCGCCTAATCTCGTAAAATAGCTATGAATTCAGAACAGCCTATTAATTCAGGCTGGGGAGAAAAAACACTGGCTGCCTATCACCATATGCAACCCCCCCCCCCCAGACCCCCTCCCAGCACACACACACACACACACACGTTGCCCTCATATTGTATCCTGTTCAATCTGCTCCTTCAGACGCAACAAAAGGAAATCATTGAGATGCTGAAACGATCAGCCGGAATGTTTGGAGGATGCGGCAATATTAGTGATGTCAGTGTAATGGCAGTGACACAGCAAACAAGGCCCAGGTCAAAATATTAAGATCTCCCTGTCAAAGGCAGAGGGAATTCAGTGTCTGTCATTGGCTGTGTTGGAAAACACTGATGGGAAAACGATTTGCTATGTGTAACAAGTTTGTAATTTGTCCCACTGTAACTCTCTGTCTCTCTCTGCTTGTTGTGGTAGAAAAACATGGCTAACAGTAGGTTGGTGTTTACTTTCTTCTTTTAAATTTAATTTAAATGACTTCTTAATTTAAATAACTGTTTTAAAATATCGACAGACCCTTGTCCTTTGCCAGACATCAATCATTCATGTTGCTTTCAAGGAACGGTATCTTTTATCACCCATTTGCCACAGGATTCCATCAGACTTTCAAAATAGCTTAGTGTAGCCACCTCCTCATGTACCTGAGCTGTCCTTGTAGTCTTGGCCTGTTTAGACGTTCAATTCTGATGGTGGTTTATAAAAAGCTGCTGTTATGACAAGAGCTCATGACAATCAACTGAGCCCCTGAGCGCATGAGACTCAACGGCGCTCCTGCAGAGAGACATGTCAGTTTGCCTGTGTGTGATGGTGTCGATGGAGGAGGCTGAAAATATCTGCCGTGTTTGTTGTTACTATTTTTTCTTCTCCACATCTTCTTAGAACGCACATATACACAGTTTCAGCAGCTGTTTTATTTTTGCCCTTGGTTTTGAGTGAGTGCAGAGCTGCTGAATGGTCATGGCTATTTAGTTTGGATGTGTCCGAGAGAGAAAGACTTTTGGTTTGTATACAAGGCTAACAGGTGGTAGAGTTGGGATTTAAGGAGATACTTCCACTCTGTCACACCATCTCAGAAAGATGAATCGCCTTAAGGTGCTTGATACCAAATGTCTGACTTTCATTTTAAAGTCCATACAGAAGCAACAGTAACACCAGACATGATATCATCTAAAATGCCCACAATCCACAGATAATAAGCCTGTGGCGAGCAACCATGTTCCCGTGGTAACAGGCTTGTTTCAACCATTCTGAGGGGGAGCGATGAGACAATGTCTAAATCAATAATCTGTAATAAATATGTCGTGTTGAACATGATTGCCAAATGATTGCAATGTCAATAGTACACAGAAAGGGCAAGGTAATGGCTGGGGATGGGTTTATGGAAAGCCTCAAATCAAACCCAAAGTGTTCGGAGTCGTTCTCTTTTTCTCTGTGACTAAATCTAGGAACAGACCACCTGACTTTTTCACTCTTTCACTATTACAACGACACTGAACAGGCCAAACCTACAGGCAGAATCTGGTCTGCTTGGGATTTAGTTATGAGCACAAACCTAACAGTCAGAGTCAGTTGGAACTGTGTCAACAAGGGAGAAACATTGCAATGTTTCAAATCCTGTCACCCATAGCTACGTAATGACTCCTACCACGACTGAACAGCGTGACTACTGTTCATTACCTGGATTACTGATGACTGGCCCATCATATCTATTTTGAGGTTGAAAAGCCTCAGTGTTGAAAAGCCACACAGAGTTGATTGTGAGTCTGTCACTCTTCATTTCATAGTAACTTTTTGCTATTTTATGTATGAAAGTGAATGTAGCTGCAAAATGTTACAGTAAGATTATTGAAGGTTTTATTTTATTTGAGATTTATTCATAACGTATGTACACTAAATGTAGCCTGTCTCAAATGTCTTTATATTTATCTTAAATATGGTACCACTTGACAACATGGTAAAACGTCGTTTCATCTCAGTATATACAGTATATATGGCTGAAATGACAATAAAACCCACTTAACTTGACTAAGGTCTGTCTAAGGAAAAAATAAGTGTTGGATTCATGTTGTTTATGTGACAAAAAGGTTTGTTTGTGAGAGGATGTGACCAATAGATTTATTTTGTAAATGTTTGTGTGTACATTTAGGTGATCTAATGTGTTTGAAAGGTGGTGTATCAGTGATTCAGGGGACTTTGTACAGTACAGTGGGAACATGTGTGTGTGTGTGTGTGTGTGTGTGTGTGTGTGGTGGGGCGGGCAGTCTTAGGACTATGTGCTCAAGGAGCTATGAAATGAATTTCACTTCTACTCTCCCTCTCTCTCTCTCTCTCTCACACACATACACATACACACACACATGCACACACACACACACACACACACACACACACACACACACACACACACACACACACACACACACACACACACACATTCAGTATTCATCTGCTCACAGTCTCTGACCAAGGCTCATCAGTGCCAGTATACACGTCCTACCATTACAGGGCTAATTCATCCATGACTGAGTCCCAAGTTCCTCTGGGGAAACATTTTCCCCTCCTAGCTTTCCCCCTCCTCCTTTTTATAAGGGACCTTTTGGATAGGTGGACTATGAAAGCAGACCTCACCGCCATCACTATTCCCTAACTGCAAGGACTTCATCATCAGATGGCTGGAGACTCACTGGAGGAGAAAGAGGGGAGCTTTATGGAGGCAAACATTTTTCCCATTTGGTGCTCCTACAGCTAATTCCATTTGCTAATATTAGGACAAGACAATGTCACTGCAGTGACACGCACAGGCATCCTTTAACCAGAAAATGAAATTGGATTGGCTGTCTGGATTTTGGCTGTCTGGATTTTTGGCTTATACTAATGTGTAATAACATGATGAGGGCTGTTATACATACTTTATGTGCTGTTGTAATCACATGTCTGTGTGCTTTTGTGCATGGAAGGGTTCTGTGATATCCCTGGCACCTCTTTGATTGTTCTGTTTGGTTTCGGATGAATCTGAGTTTATCTTCACAGAGCCCTGCAAGTGTAAACAGGATATGCAATAGATAGAAATCTGATACCTTATGATAACACTTCCTCCTTATATGCCTAGAAAAAAGTGATCACCCACCGCAATAGGGAGAAAGAGAGAGCACGGGCGAGAGAGAAACAGTGGGAGAAAATGCAAGATTGAGTGAGGGAATACGTTTGCAGTCTAGCACTCTTGTGTTCATCTAGTTCGTTCCTTAATGTGGCCGTTTCAGTGCAGTAAATACAGAGAGCAGTTCCACTAGTCCATGTATGGTGAGCCTCATTGCACACACTCAGGCAGTCCTAGCAAGTGCAGTAGTGCTCCAACAGTCCCTCATGGTCCTCAGATCATCTCAGACAGAACAGCAGCTTTCGTTAGTATCAGCACAGCTAGGGGAATACTATTTACCATACCACAGGAGAAACAGGCCTTAGCCTTTCAATAAAGAAGATATAACTAAGATATGCTTTCTTTAATGCTAGTGGTTTAATGGCAAATCATATGCATTCACAATACATTAAACAATAAATGTATAGCATTGGGGAAGCCAGAGCAGCACTAGTATGTTGGCCACTGGTTGTAAGGCAGAAGTGGTCCTGACATAAATACAAGGCAATTGAAACTAGTTACTTATGAAGAAAAGGCTTGTACTGTGCTGTGTGTGTTGTGTGCTTTAAGAGGCTTTTCTGGTTATATTATTGACTGGGGTTTCCAGTGGTACAGTGTTCCATTAACCTGAAGGTCTCTCCAAATGCTTGAGATGTCCGTGTGATGGAATCAGTAAAGATGCAGTGCAGT
Source organism: Tenualosa thibaudeaui (assembly GCA_027481765.1). NCBI lineage: Eukaryota > Metazoa > Chordata > Actinopteri > Clupeiformes > Clupeidae > Tenualosa > Tenualosa thibaudeaui. The sequence goes on from JAIFZK010000014.1 coordinate 11,821,553, forward strand.
TGTCACGGCGTTGCCATCTGTTCAAAATGAGGGGTGCTGAGATGGCTGCGTGGTGGTTATGTTATGTTGTCTGTGCTATCTGAACATTCAGCAACATTACTTCCAGCCTTTTCATTAACCTTTCCCTGTCCCTTAGTATGCACAGTGGTAAACAATTTGTGTAAAATGTCAAGTAATCACGCAAAGTTCTTGTAGATGCAGGCTTTGGATTCAGCCTAGGATAGGCATGGCAATGTGTGTATGTGTATGTGTATGTGTGTGTGTGTATGTATGTGTGTATGTGTGTGTGTGTGTTTGTGTGTGTGTGTGCATTTGTCAGCCCATGTGGGTTTGTTGTTTTGTGCCGTTTTTGCTTATCTTCTGTTGCAGGCACTCAAAGAGCAGAGGAAATCAGTACAACACTCAATGCGAACACTTCATTGGTCCACACACAAGCACACAGCTCTCGCTCGTGTTTGCAGAGGGGTCTCGACCTCTTCATATTTCATCCGCCGCTTTGCCTGCGCTGACCACTTAGCCTGAATTAAAGGAAATGTTAATTGACCATCTGGATTTGATTGTATCCCACTTCACAATCAACACACTGACGCCTCTTTTCCCCTAACCCGGGGCATAATTACATTCAATTTGCCCCCAAAACAGCATAGGCATTGTTTTTCGAGTAGAGGGGATTGAGTGAATGAAAAAAAAGAAAGAGTGGAGGAGTTCTCTTTTTTTTTATTTCTCCCATGGTGACAGGCCCCTTAACTACATTCCATCGCTGCGGCAACCCAAACACTTTTCCTCTTAAATAATGCATCTGCCCATGGATTGTCTTTTGCCTTAACACAGACAGCAGGTTAAGAAAATGTCTCCAGATGGAAATGTGTATTGACATTTGGAAATGTAATCATTGTAGAGTGCAAGTCGAAAGAGTTGCATATGTTTCTGTGTAAGGACTCTACTGAGGCTCTCAGAAATTCCATTCACAGGGAGCTTGAATCAAATAGGTTACTTCTGACTATAACTTTCATTCATGCAACTGGCTAATGGCTGAACCATTAAACTGAAATGATTATATACTAAAAATGTACGAATTATATAATGCATGATATTTTATATTTCTTGGACAGTAAATGGTAAGTAACAAAAATTGATCATTGACTGAACATTGACTGAACTGGTAAAGCAGTTATCAGCAGTCATCACTTTTCATGTGTTATTTGCCTACATTGTGACAGTATTTTTGCTGTTGTATCCTAAAACTAGAAGTAGAAAGGATAGAAAACCTTAATGTTTCTGTTATCTTTTGGGTGTCATACCACAGGCACATTTTAAATTGATTAAAAACATGGTTAGACATGTTTTATTGGATTCGTACTTTTGGGCTTTTCCTAATTCCATGCGATCTGTTGGAGAAACAGAATTTTGACTCGTCAACATGCCTGAGATGCCCTCTACATAAATATTACTTCCAATCAATCCCAAAAGAAAATAGAAAATGATTAAATTGGTGATTAATGTTCCTAAATTGGTTAAATGTATTCAAATGTGTTTACGAATTTGAAGTAAAACCCATGGTGATTAACTACATGCTGTGATCAATGTTTGACTTTCACCCCTGTGCCATAGGCTAGGCATTGAATTCCCATGGCCTACTCCACCCCCCAAAAAAGGATGGAACTTACTGATTAGAATTCTACTTTCACTGTTTCACAGCCCAATATAACACCTATAGTTGACTGTGGCCTATAGTTGACCACAGTGTACCTGTCAGTTACTGGGGCCTACTAATAATTCTACCTAGCAGCTAGAATATGTTCGAGGCTACAGATCAGTGTAGTGGCTACCTGGAGGGTGTGTAGACTATCTGTCTCTGTTTTCCCACCCCTCAGCCTCAAGTAACAGACCAGGTTAACAAACTAAGATATTTAATAGAGCTCTCAGCTCAGTACTTAACCTTTCAGAAATAAAAACAAAAAAAAAAATGGAGATAACAAAATAATCAAATGGCTGTAACTGAAAGAGATGCTCAGTGGCACTTTAACATAATATTATACATACACATATACATTTTACTCAGAACACTTCACCCCCTTTTTACTGACTCACACCGGTGGAGCTTTAGATGTTCAAGAATATAATATAACTATAATAATAATTATATTATATTAATAATAATATAATATAATATATATGTCCCTGGACACAACTTCTTACACAATTGGCTCACACACATCATATATATTCCACATCAATATCTCGGGTGTCCGAGTCTTTGTTTAACGGTGTCGTAAGCACAGTTCCTCAAAACGAAAGTAGCGATTAGCAGTGTCCGTTTCACTATTATAAGTTCAGCTGAGAGAAAGTTCAGCGATATAATCGGATAGCAGTTGAACTGACAGTTGAATTCCTCAAACCAGTGCTGTCTGGGTGAACTCGAGTGGCAGGGAATACTCACGGTGGAGGGAGAGGGAGAGCCAGATATGGAAACAAACTTTCACCCTTGTTTGAAGCAGAACAACGTTCATGGACCCCGGTGCCGTCTTTTCGCCCAGACTCGCCAGCTGTCACCACTCTCACGCTGTCCAAGAGTTCGAACTTCCAACACACTTACAACCTAACTTTACGGTCAGCTAAGCACAACTTTACTGTGCCGGGCCTGGAGCGCAGCACCGGCTTCGTCTGCTCGTCACCATGTTTCATTCCACTCTCTCTCTCCATAACTGTCGTGCCCCCCTCATTGGCTGAGGAGCCAGCCAGTCAGTCTTATAGTTTCCCCACACTTCCTTTGAAGAGATCAGAAGAAAAGTTGCCAGTCGTCAAGACTTCTCCTTTCCCCGACAACGTCTTAATTATAATGATAGTGGCCTGACCTACCGAAACATCTGTGCCCCAATCTAGCGCTTAATGTCAGGGGAGGGACAGGTTTAATGCAAATACACTTAATTTGCAATTCAAACTAATTCACCAAAAATGCTGAGCTGCAATTAGCATGAAACTTTCATGACTCTTAATAGGAGGTGTTAATTAGATACATAAATTCGACTTTTGGTGTTGGATTCAAATAGAGAAATAGACAGACCAAGAAAAATAGGGTGGAAGCAAAATTGAGATTTGCAATGGAATGTGAGATAATATTTTTGACATTACTTACTTAAGGATATGTCCAGTGTGCTTGTTTTTGAGTTGGATCAGCCCACATGTAACTGATTTGTTATGACTGATCTATTCAAATACGCAGCATCGCCAAGGTCTGTATACAGGATTTGAATTCAAGATGAGACTTTGAACATGCATTACAGTTTGGTTGTTTTGTACCACGGTACCACGGTTTTAGCTCACCATGTCCACTTTACCTGGTGAACATCTCCTTATGAAATCACACATGTTGGCCACATGGACTTGACTGATATGCTGTCAGTTGTTTTGTTTTGTTTGTTTTTTTGTTGGTTTGTTGTTGTTTTCCTGTTTGTTTTGTTTTGTTTCTTCTTCCCACGTTGTTCTCTGATCAAAGATTTGTGGGGGTCAGTTTGGAGTCGATCTACCAACATGTTGTGTGTGATCTACTTCTTGGGGCTTGTATTGGCATTTTATTATTGATGAGTAACAGGCTGAGGGGGCTGATCTGGGATGGAATCCAATGCCGTTTTTCTGCAGGCGTTTTTCAAAGTTAGACTTTGATACACAACAGGCTTAAACCGGTGGGAACACTTCAGGTTTATGAGAAGTCACTGACTTTGTTTTTCCTCTGCATTCGCAGACTCCTCTCAGACTGGCTTTTTTAGGCCTTCACATGCTGTAATAATTCACATTCTCCTCTGTATAAAAGTATATTTTATAGACTGGAATGCTTATTGGTGGTATCTGTGTACTCAAGAGATGAAGTTATCAACTGAGGACTAAACAAAGATATCACAAAGGCAGCACAGATAACATGTTGTAAAAGGTCTTGATGTAATGAAAAAGTGCATGGACTATAGTTCAACTCTGGGACACTGCAAAGACCTACAGTACTCAGTACTCAATATGTGTTGCAAAAAGATTGTCACAAACCATTTCAGTTTTCAGCCATACTCTCGATTATTATTGTTTAATCTAAAACTGTTAATTGTTGCTGCTGAGCTACAGTCTTGACCTTTCACTATCAAATCCACTAGACTGACAACTTGATAAGCCCATGCCTGCCATGGAATGAATAATCTTTGTCCTTCTGGTTTCTGCTGTTTCCAAAGGATTTAAAAGTCAGCAGATGGTTTAGGCTTACTCTGTCTATTTGACTTCCAAGTTTTTAGAGAAATTCAGACTAACTCAAAAGACGGATGGTAATGATTGACAGCACATAGTGCAGTAATAGCAGCAGTTACAATAGTACTTTGCACCAACTGTTCATACTGTATGTTTTAACTTTTGTTTTTTTTCCAGTTGTGGCAGTGGAGTGGAGTTCACTGGCTTGTTTTTTTGTGTTGTACAATCATTTCCCTGTTATTTTTATCATTTATTTTAGTTATTTTATTATGCGTCTGTGCTTGACATCTGCTTGCTTTTTGTGCAGCTTTTATGAGGCTGCTTTGAGACAATTGTAATGGTAAATACACAAAACCAAATCGGCATATCATTCACAATGGGAATGAGCTTGAGAACACTACAACTTCATGATGAAACAAGCAATTTAAAACTTGTAATGTGTAATAACTATGTGACCATTGTTGATACAACATAGTAATAACAATGTACATCTAATTATTATTGTTTGAGAAAAAATGTTTAGGCTACCTCAGTACTATAATAAACTGTTAAATTTTTCTAGACAAGCAAAAACAGATGAGTCTGCTGAGGCTACTGTGCATTACATGACTGAACACAGTGAGTTAATGCTGAGACGGTTGCTTTGGACTGAATAGCACAGTCCAGGTTGTGAACAGGTATGATAACTATGTGTGTGAACTATGTGTATGTCTTGTTACTTCTGGGTATTACACAAAGTGGATTTGTTCTGGAAGATTCTGCTGCATAGACTTCAGTCCCTGTGTTTTTCCACTCTGTAGTTATCCATTCCTAGACTTAAAGAGCTGGGTGGAGAGAGTGAAAGAGGGAGAGAGAGAAAGAGAGAGAGAGAAACTCCTTTAGATGAATTATAGAGCATATGTCAACCCTCTCCTCTTTTACAGGCACCAGTGACTTATCAAAAGAGGGGCTATCGGCTAATATCCAAAAGAGCTAGTGACCTTGACCATTAATTTTTCAACCATTCGCTTCCAGTCCATCATCTATTCCATAACATTAAAACATTAATATATGATTCTCTCTCCGTAGTCTTTTAGAGTCTCGTCATCTCATCAATGACAGCGGTGACTGGTTGTTTCACAGATACTCAAGTGTCACTCCTTCCTCATCAATAGCAATCTAAAAAATGAATGTTTCCCTGCCAGCAAAACTTTTTTGGTAATCAGATAGAAACAGCCAAAGAGGAGACTCAGGGTTCAGAATAGAATATATTAGTGTTTGTGTGTGTGTGTGTGTGTGTGTGTGTATGTGTGTGTGTGTGTGTGTGAGAGAGAGAGAGAGAGAGAGAGAGAGAGAGTGTGTGTATTTGTGTGTGTGTGAATGCTACAGCTAGTGTATGTGTGTGTGTTTGAATGGGGGCATGACTGATGTTGAATACAAGGACCCAGCTGTGATGTGATGCAGTTGCTTCGATGGCTTCCTTCCCATCTAATTCATTTGTGGCGGTTGGTTGCGAGGCAAGGCGAAGCGCGTGCGTGTTGGGCGGGTTGGTGGGGTTGGGGAAGTGGGCAGTGGTGCTGTGGGCTTGGCGGTGAGCAGAGATAAGTGTAAATCTGGGAGGTCGGCATTGAGCTCTGCACCACAGCTGATGGGTGCCTGTGTGAGGGAATAACATCCCATGGCAATATCTGTATGCCAGCCCCTTCCACTTTCCTTTATCACGTGTGTGTGTGTGTTAATGCATGTGAGTGAGTGTGTGTGTGCAAACTTGAAAAGCTAGGAAGTCTGTCATTTGTTTAAACTCACTGAGCGTCCCTATAGAAACATAAACACTCTTCATACAGCAGGCTGTATTACTATAAACTACATATAGCACATTTGCCAACTCAGTAAAACACACACAAAGTCATTGAGGTAACACTGAACCTCATTAATTAGAACATAATTACTATGCAATGTCAATTAATGTGTTGCTTTATTCGTTAAAGTAACATTCCTAAGCCTGGTTGATATATCACCAATCAGGTTTCTACATGAACAACTTTGAGATAGATGTTTTTAAGAGCACATTTTGCAGAGAAATAATTACTTGTGTCTCCTGGGAGCTGATCAGATAGCTATCAGAAGTCTCATGATAATTTCCAAATTTACATAATATAAAATGCGTGTGAACTCTGTCAAATGGGTCCACCGAGAGCATCAGCATAACAGTAAATTTCGTTTGGCTGTATATTGTCATGTGGACAGTAAAAACAGTTGTAATCCAATTTAAGATGATGTTTTAAAGCTTTTGCCAGACAAACACCCCTGAATACCCCTTTCCCCCTGGAGGAGAGCTCTATAAGTAATAACCTTAGCCCAACCAGTGCTGGGATGACGTTGTTTGCTCCGGATTATCTCCCCCTGAACTTAGAATGGGCCCTGGCATGGGCACTGAGGGGCAAAGTGGGGCCTCCCTAAGCTTGACCACCACATAACCCCCCAAAAGTGCTAGTGCGCACACACACACACACACACACACATACACACACACACACACACACACACACCGAGGCTCCCTAGGCTACACACACTGGGGAAACAGTGGAGATCTCTGCCTGCTAAAAATAATCAGACATTAAGCGTCGCTCCACAGGGGGGCTGAGAAACCCAGCAGTGCCCCTCCCTCTCCCAACACACACAAACCTACATACACACACACACACACATAAACACACATACACAATCACACACACATACACAGAAAGACACACATCCATACGAACACACACATACACAGACACATGTGCAAAGACACACACACTCACACACACATCCCCATCGCACGTCCTCAGCTTCACAAATGAGCTGTTTGTGCTACAGTATGACAGAGGGGAATATGAGGCCAATTAGAGATGCTGAGGCAGTTTATTATCAAAATACACATCATCTATCTCCCACCAAACCCTTTGAGGGGGCAGACTGTGAGCCAAAGTGATTATTTCCTTCCATCGCATCATTGTTGTAATGCCAGAAATAAGATTTGTAAGTTGGTTATTTATAACGGGCGGTGCGTCCGGGGAACAGTTGTCTGCTGTTTATGACAGCTTTTTCCAAGAGAAAGTTGTATTTGTTTGACACGAAGGTGAGAAATCGACCTCAAAATGAAACCCGGGGAAAAAAAAGTCATTAGACGGAAATGACACGAGTCGAAAATAAATCTCAGCGAAAAGATGGAGTTATTTCAGATATCCACAGCGACAGAGGTAAAAGAGCATCTCAATGTCATGAGGACGACAGCCACCTCCCTACACTCACTCAGACACACACACACCTCCAACTCCTCAAGCGAATTCTATTACCCCTGTTTATTACAGACCTTCAGTATCCAAAACCAGACATGTACAGACTGAGATTCTGGCCCGGGTTCTGGTGGTGCCACTGTGACTTGTAAAAAGTGTCTGTAAAGCCTGCAAGGCAGCAGTTCATTACTGTCTGCTTGCTGCTCACCAATTAAACAGTGAAATGCCACGTTACTATGTCCAGTACGCTATGTTACGCTGAATATTAAACTTCATGTAGAGCATCAGAAAGCCATAAGGACATTCATTCCATCCTCATGATATGGAGTTCATTATTATCAGGCTAACTCAATTAAGACTGTATTAAAATGCTGTGCTGGTGATGGAGACAGTGATCTTGATGCGTGGAATGATGGGAAGGGATATCAGCACGAAGCCTTTTTTGTTCCGGGGTTGATGAAACCTCATCAAATGTAATCCCCTGGAAATGCCTATCTGTGAGGCAGTACTTAATGTCAATGGAGCTCCGGACATGACATTCCTTTACTGTAGCCTCTAGAAGCACAGATCTCTCTCTCTCTCTCTCTTTTCCTTCTCTCCTCCCCACTTCTATTACTACCTTCCCCTACTAATCTCTTTTGTTTCACTGTGTTAGCTTAATCACACACCCTACCCCCATCTACTCTCTTTTTCTCTCCTCTTCCTCTGTCTCTCTTCTTTTCTTTCTCTCTCTCTCTATCTCTCTCTCTCTCTCCTCCTCCTCCTCCTCTCAGCTCTGTTCGCTCTCTGATAGGTTTCATTACTATACTCAATCTCAGGGCCACAGACAGGTTCCGCTCCACCATATAATCCTTTTAATTAAAGGCCCTGCTCCCTGGGCAGGTCTCAGGCAGCACAGGCAGGCAAGCTCTCTCTCTCTCTTTTTCTATCTTCTCTCTGTCTCTGTCTCTCTCTCTCTCCCCCCTTGTTTTCCCCCAGCCCACCCTCCTCACCCTCATACCTCTCCCCCTGCTCCCCGTTCGCTGGTACTGGCTCCCAGGCCATGGCTCTCCCCTTTTGTTTGCCCTGATGCTCACCCACTCATTTCATGTCAGGCCATTTCAAAGGGGGAGCTGTCACCTTTGTCTCTACCTGCCTTTATGTGCCTTTAATCTCACATCCAATATTGGATGCTCTGTGTGCGGGTGTGTGTATATGTGTGAGTGTGTGTGGCATGTGTGTGTGTGTGTGGCATGTGTGTGTGAGTGAGAGAGTGTGTGTGTATGTGTGTGTGTGCATGTCACGGTGAGTTGAGTATGTGTGTGTAGATAGGTGTGTTTTAACCTCTCTCTCTGTGTCTGTGTGTGTGCGGGGGGTGGAGATGGCTGTAGGTGGCCATTGATCCAACTCAGGTCCCATCAGGTTAAATGCAATCAGTTCTTTTTAAAAAGGCTCTTGATGGTGATTGGTGAGTGGATAATGTGCAGACACAGTTAAGGAAAGTATTTTGTGCTCTAGCTCAGACCTAAATCCACATGAGATTGAACACATGTTTCCTAAGTTACCTAACATGGGAAATATCCTCTTGATTAACAAATGTCTTTAGCGAGTGCTTTTTCTTCTCCGATAATATGTTTGAATGATTGTAAATGCTTTAGACAAGCATGGTTTCAGCATTTTTAGCACTGCAGTTATCAAGCTAAAGCTAAACTTGTACCTAGTGGGTAACACTTTCTGTGAACCCCGTATTCAGAAAACATTATAAAGACTTCTAATGCCTTGAGTACAGTCATGTGAATATATAAACACTTACATACACTAATGACATTAGTTCTAAGGCTTTATGAATGCATTTTATTGATGCTGTTTGTTGACTTCAGCTCAGCATTCAACACAGTCATCCCCTCCAAGCTAATCGCCAAACTCGTCGACCTTGGAATCAGCAACCCCATCTGCAACTGGATCATGGACTTCCTGATCAACAGACCCCAGCTTGTTAGGTCAGGCCAGAACCGGTCCACCACCCTGTCACTGGGCACTGGTGCACCACAAGGCTGTGTGCTATCCCCGTTCCAGTACTCCCTTTTCACCCATGACTGCAGGCCTGCGTATGGATCCAACTCCATCATCAAGTTTGCAGATGACACCACGGTGATTGGACTCAGCAGTAACAATGATGAGTCTGACTACAGGGAAGAGGTGAAGCTGCATGGTGTGCTGACAACAACTTGCTCTTGAACACCAGCAAGACCAAGGAACTCATTGTGGACTTCAGGAAAGAGAAGGGAAACACCCACGACCCCATCCACATCAATTGTATGGCTGTGGAACGTGTCTCAAGCTTCAAATTCTTGGGGACCCACATCTCCGAGGACCTGTCCTGGTCGACCAACACCTCAAGCCTGGTCAAGAAGGCCCACCAGTGCCTCTTCTTCCTAAGGACACTAAAGAAAAACCACCTGTCCACTGGGATCCTGAGCAATTTCTACCGCTGTGCGATCGACTAACTGTGTCACAGTTTGGTATGGAAATTGCTCTGTCACTGGTTGCAAGGCTCTGCAGCGAGTGGTGAAAACTGCTCAGAGAATCACAGGAACTCCCCTTCCTGCCATTGAGGATGTCCATAGGAAAAGATGTCTGCGGCGGGAACGCAGCATTCTGAAGGACACCTCTCATCCCGCCAACAAACTGTTTCAACTCCTCCCCTCCAGAAGGCACTACAGGAGCCTACAGACTAAAACCACCAGGTTCAGGAACAGCTTCTTCCCCACAGCCGTCACACTACTGAACTCTGTCCCCCACCGAACCTCACACTCTGCTGCTATAGCTATGCTGCTATAGCCCTTGGACTGCACATCTGTACATCTGTATATACTTAATACATCTGTACATCTGTATATACTTAATACATCTGTATATTGCCCTTATATTGAATCTATATAGCACATCTGTATATTACCCTTACTATGTCTTCACCTTACATGTATATTGCTCTTCTGCCTATTTATTATTACTATTCTTATCTGTATATAATTTGCTCTTTAACTGTACATACTGCATACTGTATATACTGCACTTGCTGCTCTTTGCACTTCTGATTAGATGCCAAACTGCATTTCGTTACCTGTATTTATACATGTGTAATGACAATAAATGAATGCTTTATGAATACTGGAAAAATATTACCAATGTAATAATTACATAGAATTACACATGCACTGTGGTGTCTGATTCATGAAGTATATATTTTTTTCGTGTATATATATATATATATATATTTTTTTTTTTTTTTTAAAGAATAGATCCTTAACCACTAATCAAAGTTCTCCCTTGCTATATGTTTTATTATTTATTCATTCTATCCTGCACTATTGATACCATAAGTCAACATTCTGCCAATAGGTTAGCCTGTGGCACTCTAGAAGCATATCCCATGCACATTATTGTCACAGAGGTCAAGTGTAGATCACAGATGACTACCTCTACCATTTTTTCATCCTCTCTCTCAAACCCCCCCACCCCACCTGCCAGCAATTTACTGCCACGCATCCCCTCTCCATCTCCCTTGTGTATGCACCTTTCTATTCCTCGATCCCCCAAGCTTGCACCTGCGACCCCTCAGAGATGTGCGGCAACTCCCCAGAGCTTTGACCCCACCCCCCTCCTTCCCCCCATCCAAGATCCCCACCTTCCACCCCACCACACCCCACACCACCACACCCTCCATCTTTGGGTCAACCAGCCCCACACTCATCCAAATGAACCCCTCCTTCCCCCCCTCTCCCCCTGTTCACTGATAACAAAGTCTTTAACCCACGCCTGGCTTGTCCTTGACCTGGGACCCCATGCAGTATTCATCTGGGGTAGTGGAGGATGTGTGTGTGTTTGGGGGGGGGGCAAGGTTAGATCTGTTGGTTTGTTTGTTGGGGCACGGGGGGGGGACTCGCATTGGGCCGTCTGGATTATCCTCATTGGGATCACGCTGTCATTAATCTCCCTCCCTCTGTTTTATGCATGCAGCCGCCGCTGCCATCACCAATACCGCCGTGGCTGCGTTGTGAAAGAGAGGAAAAGAAAGAGAAAAAAAAAAACGACAGGCTCGGAGGAGACAGGCTATTTACTCACCCTCCTCCTTCATTTCCTTTCCTGTGCTCCTGTGCTCCTGCTCCCGGTGTGGGATGCCTCACCCCCACCCCCCCTTCATCCCTCCATCCCTCCATCCCTCCGCCTGTTTGCGTGTTTAGCCCATAAACTTGAAATGGGTGCTGGCGTTCTCCCACCCCATCCCTGTCAACCTGAAATAGGAGTAACAAAGACATGCAAAGGAAATCTCCTGCCCCTATCTACTCTACAAACACATGGACGTCTGGAGAAGAATACACACACAAACTCAAACACACACACACACACACATACACACACAAACACACACACACACACACACACACACACACACACACACACACACACACACACACATACATTATCAGGACACCTTATCAGATGAGGATGCATTTAAAGGAGATGTTGGATCAGGGTAAGGTTTCAATTTAACATTAAATCTCTTGGCCATTGTGTGAAACTATGAAATTCAAATTTCATATGGTCACAAAGTAAACGTAGACATGTGCGCAGCTCCAACAGAAAAGTGAAGAAAAAAAACATCACTGGTCACTACTGAGTGAAGTCCTCTTTCTCAACGTTTTCTCCCTGTGCGATTCAGTAATCACATTTGAAGTCATTGTTAACGACTCCCACAGGTCAGGTGGGTGAGTGCACACCATTCGAGACACTCACCCGCTCCCCCGCTCTGGTGCTTTGGTGCTCTGGACTCATTCAGTTTCATTAGGCTCTCACTCAGCCAGCAGGACACATGACCCAGGGACTAAGGTGGAGTGTGTGGGTGAGTGCGTGGGTGGATGGATGGTGGAGAAGGTGAAGGAGAGTATAGGGTGGTGGTGGTGGTGTGTGTGTGTGTGTGTGTATGTGTGTGAGTGTGTGTATGTGTGTGTGTGTGGGGATGAGGGGAGGGGGAGTGAATCCCAGGAGGGTCTCAGTGACCTTCACCGTCATTCACAAATCACTGTGCCGGCATTGTCCCGCATTGTGTGCCGATCGATCGGCAGCAACAATAGGTTATTCACGGCCGGCGCTGTGGGTCAGTGTCGTACCCATGTGGGTCTGCGCGGTGGGGAGCCTTTTATGCGTCTCTTAAATTGAATGCACCTAAACCTCTGCAACACCACTCCATACACACACACACACGCACACACAGAGACACACACAACTTCCCCCATTTAGTGTAATCTTTTCGCAATGACCAATTAATGTCATGTTCCTGAGCCCAGGGGAAATCAGGCTCTGCAAGAAACAACAAGAGAAACAAGCTCCACATTAGGATGAAAAGATTTTCTCTCTCTCTCTCTCTCTCTCTCTCTCTTATACTCCCCCCCCAAACCACCTCCTACCCAGTTCATCGCTTATCCCTCTACCCTACCTCCTCCCTCCCTTCCTTTGACACACTCTCTCTCTCTTTCTCTCTTTTCTCACTAGGGGAGAACTTCCTGCCATAAAAGGGTTAGACTCGCACCCTGCAGATTTCATCTCCGTGTGTGCACAGTTCATATAGTATATATGTGACATGCTCTTTCTCAGATTTAATACATAGCCAATGACAGATCTGCCGTACTCACCCTTTGGCTCTTTATTTATATAGACAGGACAGGTCCAAAATGCTGACTGTCCCTTCGCCAGCCCACTGACACCGTCTAATAAAAAACTAATAATTCACAACAAAGGGAGTGTGTGTGTGTATGTGTGTGTGTGTGCGTGTGTGTGTGTGTGACGGAAACACAGTGCAGGGGGAAAGAGTAGTGAGAAGGAGAGAGTGTGTGAGAAAACGGCCCTCATAAAAAAGCCTGGAGTGTTATTGTGAAGTCTAAATATGAATGCATAAAGCTGACCTGTTAAGGCTTTAAGGGCTCTTTAAAATTCCATCTCTTCCTTCTCTCATGTTCCCTCTTCGTGTTTATTAATAACAAATCCTATGTCTTTAAAATAAAGAAGCACTGGTGTGTGCTGTGTGTGCTCTCTTTATAAAGGCAAGCCCCTGCAGGTGCTGAGATTTAATATACATTCTCCGGTGCTTGACCGAATGCAGTACGGAAGCACTGCACGAAAGCACTGCCATCTTTAGCATACAGGAGATAGGAGACCAGGCCTCCTAAGATGCTTCCTAGTCATGCATACTCTATAATGAATAAGGCTGAGCAATTGCATTGACATCCTTCAGTGTGCTGTTTTTGCAGTTCAGATCTTTTAACGGCAATGCTTCTCGTTTTATTCTTGATCAGGTGCTGGGATAACAAAGAGGTTAGACAAACGCATGCATAATGGTAGAACTGAAAAGAATGCATTGTTGCGAGTGTGTGATCAGTGAGCCACTAAACATCATAAGCATGGATCACTCACACACACACACAAACACACACACACACACACACACAATGTTGATGTACATTACACATCTGAAACATGGGGGCCATGCACTTCATAATTCATAGAGATTGCATGAATAATTCATCATACTGAAAAATGTTCAGACATTTGATTCATAATTTACACAATATGGCACATGTGTTTGCATTCAATTATATATGACAAATAATTCCAAAAGGTTAATGCTCCTTTTTTTGACTGAATCACACCCTTTTTCGCGAGGTTCCCTTGCATTAATACTTCATGAATTTACCCATGCAGAAAGTGTACTCTGGGAACAAGGAAAATTGGACACCCTCTATTTGATATTCCTTGTTCCTGTGGGTTTTTTTTTCCCTATCGTTTCTCTTGTTTTTCTGGCCAGTGTGGTGTTGGGGTGGGGAGGGCCAGTCGTATGTTGCCAGGTTTTTGTGAGCTGCAGTTCAGTCTATAGTCATTAATGACTATTTGTGTACCTTCACCACAAAACATTGCAGTCACTCACCAAGAATAGCAAGCCCTTGAAGCATTTCACTACAGATGGGAGACAGCAAGACTCATTCCATTGTGCCGCCGAACGAGCCCTCCCTAACTCGGCACAAAGCTTTGTTTTCGTTTTGGCAACGGCTTCAGAGGAGCGCACGCATCGGTGAACGGCCACGGCCACAGCCATGGAACACGGGTACTCCCCATAGTTCTGCCCCCCCCCTCCATCCCTTCCTCCACTTCTTCTTTTCCTCCTTCTTTCCCTCCATCTACCTCCATTTCCTCTCCTCCTGTCTCCACACTCTCTTTGTGCCACCCTACCTTAGGGGTTGATAAGATGCCATTGTGCGCTCCACCGGTCCATTGTGCTCCCCTACAAATGAGACAAATGAAAGTGAGATGAGTCTCGGAGGCGCGGTGCTTTTTTTTTTTTTTTTTTGCCGGGCCAGGACAAACAGCGCTTCTGGAGCCATCCTAATTGGGCCCAGCTGGGATTCATTTCTTAATTATGGGTACAGCGCGGACTCAGGCGACGGCGGGGTGGAGACATGCAGAAGGAGGGTAAACCGGAAGGTCGTGGCAGTTGGAAAATGAGCTAATCACGTCCCTCAGGCTTAAAGGAAGGAGTTAAGAGAGAAAGGAGAGAGATTGAAAAGAAACGAGAATATTTGGAGAGGCTTTGGGAATGAGGTGTTAAAAGAGAGAGAGACAGACAGAGGGAGAGAAAAGACAAGAAACAAAGACAGCACTTTAAAAGACTTGGGCTTTGGAAGGTTTATTTCTGTGGCAGGCCCCAAACGTGATGTTTGGGGAGAGAACATGAAAAACCCAGATTGGCTCAAAGTCACAGAGAAAACACTGAGGCGCTACTGTGCTGTCAGTCGACCTGCAGCAGCCCTGCCAGCCCACAGCCCCGCTACCCTGCCTGTCATGTCATGAAACAGACTAGCTGTTAGCTTTGCTCTAAAAACAATAAAATGTTCAATACTTTTTTTGTCCTCCAGTTCTACTCAACCATGAAAGATAAAAATATGCATTACATTTGAAATATGCAAACAATTCTTTGCCTGAAATATGTTTTGACATACTACCACACAAGTTGTAAACAATAAAATGTTGTCGTAAACAATAAAATTTCCAAAACTTTATGCTGCCTGTTTTTTCTAGAATGTAGCCTGACTAAATAACTGTCATTGTTGGTAAAACATACTTTGTGTGTGTGTGTGCATGTGTGTGTGTGTGTGTGTGTGTGTGTGTGTGTGGTGTTGACAGCTCCAGTCTGAAAACTCCAGTTCCTTCTAAGCCTGAGGAAAACCACCCACAGAATGTCTTACTGTTCGTGGCACAGCCTATAGAAAGCCTGGCCCATTACTATGCTCCGGGCTGTGCCGCTCTGCTGCCTGCAGTTCACTAGACTCCTGAGCCTGCGTGTAAGAAGTCGGGCACCGTTAGATAAGGGCTATGTGCCAACGCATAAGCAAGATAAAGGAGCATAGGAGAGGCTGCTCTGATTGCCAAGTGCTGGGGGCCCTCTTCTTCTCCTCCCCTTCCTCCTCCTCTTCTGGTGGGGCTGGGGAGAGGTTGGGGTGGTGGTGGCGGGTGGACACGGCCGTGTGCCAGATCCCCTGAGAGGGGCAATCGAGGAGGGAAGCGAGGGCGAGCGCGTGGAGCGGCACTCACACTCTAATTGATTTGATACATATTTCTGGCCCCGGGTCATCTGCATCTACGCCGCTAGCGCTGAGCACCAGGGGCCCCCCCAAGTGCCCGCGGTTTTAATGGGCCACACGCGTTACGCCGTTAAAGGAATTAAAACGGCCCTGGTGAAATATGCCTAATCTGCGCTCCTCTCCCTTCAAATTAATTAATAGAAAGTTTCTTATTTTCCACTTGTTCTTTTTCTTCACCTTCTTCCCTTCCTCCTCTTTCCAATGCTGTAGCCGTCTGAGAAAATTAATTCCGACTCTGATATGGTCAGGTAGTGTCATGTTTCTGCAGGGAATTTTCTCCTTGCCAAGTCAATCACCCTCCTCCCTCCCTCTACCCATTGTGCTATCGGAGGTAAACAAGTTCTGCAATGGGGGGAAAAAACGGTGGTGCCACAGTCACAGTGCACTTCTCCCAAAGCCCTGCTGGTATGTGCATTTGGCAGGGTGTGGGGGTGCAGGGGTGAGGCAGACTGTCCCAAAACCCAGTGACAAGAGGGAATATGCATGCTGGCAGCCCGCGCTAATTAGCGCCGAGCACAAGGATTATGAGTGATGTCAGACACTTTTAAGTGCCACTGTATAATTTCTGACGTGAGACAGTTTTGCAACTTTAGTCTCCCTTTTTTTTCTTGTGGGAGCTCCCCCGGTTAGAAACAAATGGAATTGGTGTTTGCATAAATTATTGTTTTTAGAACAGAGGCACATTGTAAATGATGATTACGCTGAGTTTTGGCTGCTGTGGTAGTGTGAAGTCATTAGTATGTTCTCCCATCTGTCAAAAGTCTCATTGTATCACCCATACTACCCATGCTGGAGAATAGTGGGCAAGGGAAAAAAAAGAGAGAGAGAGAAAGAAAGGGAGTGATAAAGGGAAAAAGGAGAGAATGTGTGAAAGAAGAGAGAGAGAGAGCAAAAGATGACCTCCAGTGACACCCCCTCCAAACAACAGGTAATCGAATGATTGGCCTTGAGAGGTGGAGGAGATCGATACATTGTCACTTGGCCTTTTGGGAAGCGAGCTGCTACCGCTAAGTGGCTAAGTGCATGAAGCATTGTGACCCTCGTGGGCTGGTCCAGCCTCTCACTGTCACTGTCAGACTGACAGCATTGGTAATGTGTGGAGGCTCTGTCATTCAGGGCCCATCCCACCCCCCGAAATATATATTTAGATATGGATTGATTCCCTGTCACTTAGCGCCTAGCATGCTGGGCCGGGGAAAGCTAAAGATGGAACCAGGCGATGGAGCTGACCTTGTGGCATGCTTCAAACTTCTGATGGCTGACACCAAGTCCTCCAGGCCTCTGGTGACTTCAACTTCATCTCCTTCATCTATTACCACTACATTCCTACATTCCCACATTCATAGGCCTACATATGCTTGCATTCATGCATCATGTACGGCAGCACAGAGTGTACATACTGCATATGCATCAGTTAGGCCTTGGCTGTGTGTTATTATATATAGATCAAGTTCCCAATGTTTAATGCATGAGGGCAGTATGTAATGTACACATTGAAAATGGACTGTAATGGCTGTGCTACCACAACTATCATCTAAATGTCCCCATGTCCCACTTAGAGAGGTGCTCCTACCAAACTTTTGACTGCCACTCAGCTTTACCTTCTTGCTCACCATTCTGTTTGATAAGAAGAACATTTTTGGCTTGAGCCTTTTTATCTTATCTTCCTCTTGGAGTCCTACTACATGTTAAAGATGATTCAAATGGAAAGATAGCCTTAGGATCATAAGTTTAAGTAGAAGTAGAAGTAGCTTTATTGTCAATTTCTTCACATACAAAGGAATCGAAATGTATTTCCCACTCCCCCTGTGGTGTGGAGAGCAAGAGGTCACTGCGTCAGGGACGTGCCACCAATGTTCCACATTGGGGGATGAAAGGCACAATACAGCATTCATGAAGAGAGAGGAGGAGAAAAAAAAGGCACCACCAGACTGTGCTTAGTTTTAAAAGAAGTTTTAAAATGTATTTGTAAGCATGCAAGTCTACTGTGCCTGTATATTCTGTTTATATTGACAAGTTGTATACAAAATAATGACATATGGTCAAAATATTCTTTTGACAACTACTGGTGGTGATACCTTCCTTAGACCCCACTCTATGTATAAACAACAATACATAACACATCTATTATGAATAAGTATATAATTTGCTATGAAGATTTAAGACCAGTCATCATTTCTGACTAGTTAAATATTTTCCACTTGTGGATGCCCTTTAACCTGTAACATAGCTTCTTGCATTTGTGTAATGCACTCTGCTCAGTATGAAACCACCCAGTGCATAGTGTTCTCATGCATTAAATAGAATATATGATCTCATATCTCCCCGTGACATGGTAGGCCAATCTTTATAAATCTTTGTTATGCATAGCTATGCAGTGCAGCTATTGTGTGCTCTAATGGCACTGGGTGAAACTTTGTTGTAAATGATCAATGTATATAATATGTGTATGATAATTAATGTTGGACTCATGTATGGTTGGTATGGCACCCGTTTGAGAGTCAAGCTGTGAGCTCATGCTCCTTTGGCATGATTCTCAAGGAGGGATTTTTCTTTTCTTCTTTCTCCTAGCTCTTCTCATCATGGTGTGCAACAGCTGTGCTTGCTAGAAGGAGCCTCCTGCTCAAGAGGAAATGACTGTAATCCCCGAGCTGCACAACTCCTGGTGTGTGGGTGGCTGGCCTGCACTTCCTGCAGTCAGAATTATCTTGTCAAGTGGACGCTTTTTTCCAAAACGGGAGAGGGTGGGAGGGTCTTTGCTGGGGAAAAATGGTCACTGAAATGCAACCCTAAATGCTAGCCTGGAGCCGAGAGAACAATAAGGGGATGTCATTCCCATCTCCACTGAAAATTCACAATCTCATGTGCCTTCTCTCAGCTAATGGGACTGGAGCTGATTGCTGGCTTGAAAAGGCTGAAATGAGACCACTGTTCCATTTCCAGAACATTATGTTAGATTTAGGCAGTATGTATGGCCCATCTTTGTTCCAAGTATGCAAATGGTGGTGGCAATACCTGTCACAAGCTTGTAAGTGGTGGTGCATTAGATGTTTGAAATAGGTTCATTTCAGCCATCACAATCACTTGTGACATCTGGCCTGTACTGACACATCAGCTTTATGTCAGTTGGTTCAAGCCTACTAACTTAAGTGCTTCAGAAATGTAGCAGTCATGAGTCTCCCAACAAATGTTTTTTTTTTTTTTTTTTTTAATAAATACAGGCAATCCATTCTGGGATGGCATTTGTGGTTTTACAACCAAAGGAAGACTACTGATATAGCCATTGTGTACTACTTTCTTTTCTATTTTTTCCCCTGTTTTTGTTTTTAAGTTTCTTGTTTCTGCTCAGTGCTGCGTAAGCCATGTGGATCAGTGCCTTCCAATCACAGATCTGAAATGACTTTAGACTTTCCATGACACTTCAAGGATGGTTGACTCTTCAGACATTTTCAAGAAAGACAAGTTTTGCCTTCTGATCTTTTGCTCTGAGAAAGGCTACTCTCTCAAATGTCACAGAATCTCAGTGCACACTTCCCTGTTGTACATTTTTTCTCTTTTTTTTCTGGAAAACTTCTTTAAAACATTTGACTCAGCTGGTGGACATGGTCACCGATCTGCAGTGGAGTTAGATAACATATCATGTTATGACATCCTTCTTGTGTAAGCAGACCATAGGCCACAGAGGAAAAATCAGCACTAATAATAATTTTGTGACAAGTAGATATAACTTTAATACAACACCTGTTAACTGTTACAACTGCTTGAGTAATTGCTATTGTAACCTTACAAAACTGCTTGTTATTTCATGAATTTAATACATGCTGTGAAATGAGCTTTGTGAATTTAGTGTTGCAAAATGTATTCCCTGGGGCTAATATAATATTTTACTATTGACACATCCTATGAAATGGCTAATATAAATTATGAGCAAATTTGAATCACTTTGATGAGCTTGTGTTTGCACATCAGTGGTAGACAGATGTACTACACAAGCACAGCCATTCCAATGTGACTGTACATCTAACATCCCCCTCTGTGTCTGTAAGGACGTTGATAATATGAATAGCACAGAAGATCCTGTTCCATCAGGCCTAGCTAAACCTGTACCATACTTTCATCATTGTTTGGATGTGTCACCTGTGTTGAGATCCAAATAATGTATATGTGTGTGTGTGTGTGTGTGTGTGTGTGCATATGTGTAGGTTCATTTTGCATATAGATGCCTTTATAAATATCATGTACCTTTGCTCCACAATCAAGTGTGTGTCGATCTGCTCGTATTAGAATATTTTTCACTGTGTGTGTCAGTATGTGTGTATGTGTGTGTCTGTGTGTAGACTTTAAAGATGCTGTCTCCTGCTGGGGCACGTACTCATAGGGAGAGCCTAATGTCTACAGGCGGGGGGTTTCAAGGAGGGCCAATGCATATTTGATGAGGAGGTGGCAACAGATTGCCGGGTTACAGGTGCCGCGCTCCGAGTCCACAGAAGAGACGTGCCAATCACCACGGCAGCGACAACAATGCCACGTAAAACACAACTCTCCCCAGTGTACCTGTCTCAGGAGATGGGGGACACAGCACAGAGGAATAGACCCACAGACAGACTCAGACTCTCAAAAGAGGGCAGATACAGAATACAGAAAACTGAAGACCTGTACAGAGCTACAGGAAACATGACAAGAACAGAGAGAGGAGAATGCAAAACATGAAATTAATTTTTGTAGAATTATTATTGTTCTTTTGTTCTTCTGTCTTTTAGAGCACTTTGTGTATTTTATTTTGATGGTAAGATTATTTACATAAAAAGCATTGCAACATTGTTTTCACATGAAATTAGAAATCACAGAGAATTGGCAAATTTGTATGGATTTGTCACAGAGGAGTTAAGCAGGACAGTGTTGTTTTGTGTTCAGACACGACACACTATAGTCAAACAGATACCAAACAAGCCTGCTTCACAGACACACACATAAAAAGGGTTAATTTTGAAGAGGCAGGAAAGTATACATGTGTGTTTGTGTAAGCATGCAAGAAAGAAAAAGAAAAAGAGAGAGGAGAGATTGTGTGTGTGTGTGTGTGTGTGTGTGTGTGTGTGTGTGTGTGTGTGTGTGAGTGTGTGTATGAGTGTGTGTGTGTCTATGGAGAGTGGGTTTGTATATTAACACATGGAGGGAGTGCTAATAAAACTCCTGTGCTGGAGGGGTCAGGGGGTCAGGTGCTGGCGTAATGGATGGAGAAATTTAACTCATCCAATTATAGGGAAGCAGGGCGAAAATCCATACTGTTACTCTGGGCAAAGAGCCCAAATGCAAAACTAATAATGTCAAGCAAACCCCAAGCCCTTCCCTAGAAGCCTCTTTCTCTCTCTCTACCTCTTTCTCTCATTTACTCTCTCACACATACTGACTCTGCCCATCTCCCTCCCCCTCTCCTCCTATCTCTTGCCTGCCCTCTTCTTCTCACTTGATTTCGATTCCCTCCATCCCCATCCTTCACTCGTTTCATCTCTCTCCCGCTCTATCTCTCCTCTCCCCTCTCCTTTACCTTCCTCTCTCACACACTGTTGCTCTTCTGAGAGTTAAATCTTGACATATTCTTGTATGTGAAAGTGTGTAAAAATGTGTGAAAGTGTGTGTGTGTGTGTGTGTGTGTGTCTACGGGCATAGATGACAGCAGAGTTCTGCTCATGCATAGGCATGTACATATGTATGGAGACGTCTCTCATTGCATGTATTTGAGTGTGCAGAGGACTAATTACTCTGTAATGTACTGAAAACAGACTGATCTGAGAAGCTGTCACTGGGTGGCTGGTGGGGGGTGGGGGAGAATTTGGCATTCTGTCAACTCTAAGTATAGAGTATTTATGCTTAGCACTTAGTAAGTCAGGATGGTCCAGATGATGAGATGTGTGACTAAGTGATGTTTTGAAAGGCAGGATTATGTCAAATGGATTTTTTTTCAAATGCAGCCCAAGTGATCCAATATACAGTATACTGTAGTACTGCACTCTACTGTTAACAGAAACAATAAGTGTTGACACAAACCACTGTTTCTGGTTGAGAAGGAGATTTTTAAGCAAATGTAAATGCATTTAAACTATATCCTGTACTAAGTGCATATAAAAATCAACTTTCTATATAATTGCAGTTCAATTCTGCACAACAAAGCATGCAACTTTATAATGACTGCCAACATGTGAAAGCAATGCAAACATAATGAAATCATCTCAAACCCTTCAGGTGATCGAAGAAATTTCATTACTAATTACATCTTCAGTCACCCTGCTTGTATATTTATGTAATTGGCAATCAGTAGTGCATTACAGTTTTCATCGTGATCTGCCCAGTGCTGGTGTTTGCCGATCTGCACATAATTTGCTTGGCAGCTGTATAATGGAGCCTCTGTAGTGTGCTGCCACTTGCCGACGTTCGGAGAAAGCCCTGGCCTTTCCTCCTGCATACTAAAAATTGAAAGGTCGATAATACTGAACCGTAATAACAGGTGATGGTCCCAGCGATGCCAATTTAGACGCATTTCGGCGGAGTTAGTTCATGAATCGTGGCCCTAATGGACGTGTTATGCAAAGGCGAGTATCGGCCAGGGACGCCGCTGCCACCGCCACCGCCTCTCTCTCTCTCTCTCTCTCTCTCACACACTCTCCACAAGAGGAAAAAAGATGATGAGTGAACAACAACACCTTGTATAGCAAGCCCTCCACACACACAGCCCAGATTTGCTTAGTGGAATATCAAAGTATTTAACAAGTTGTCCGCCGGTAAATGAACTGTATGTTGTGTGTGTTTGAGTGTGTCTGTTTGTGTTTTGTGTGTGCACATGTGTTATGATTCTGTTTAGCCTGACACAAAAGAGAGGTCATCCTCTTTTGAATTTCATCACTAAACAACTCAAGTCAGACTATATATTTTTTCAGTTCTATGAAAGGAGGGGAAAACTTCAAAACTACTTGCACATACACATACAGAGAGAGAGAGGGAGAGACAGGGAGGAAGAAAGACACTTCGCTGCACACATACAGACAGCCGCACACACCCATGATTTGAGCAACACCATCAAACAATTGTCTTGTCACCAAACGAAAACTCATAAAAGGGAATGATTATTTGCAGAATCAGGCTGCCGAAGGAAAGCGGTAATTAAAGCTCTTCATTTCTATGTCATGAAAAAAAAAATAAATGGGGAAAGGAAATCGAATTCAGATTTTCTCTCTTTTGCACTCTCTTTCACTCTGCCCCTCCACCCCTCCTCCTTTGCTCCCTCCCTCCATCCC
>JAIFZK010000014.1:11850000-11855000 GCA_027481765.1 Tenualosa thibaudeaui
AGTGTTGTGCTATTTTTCCTGTGATGATGGGGAATCAGATTCATACATAACATCACTCAGACTGCTTGGCTTATTTAAAAACCCCAGAGAAATTGCAGACAGTCATTAAAAAATGACATATCTACTGCTGTCAGTTTTATTAATTTGAAAGTGTGCACACACTCACACACACACACACTCACAGACACACAGACACACACACACACACTCACAAACACACAGCCCATTTGATAAAACAACAGTGAGTACTGTGCCTGGTAAAGACCTACTTTGGCAGGGCAGCTACAGAGAGGAAAAAATTGATGGCAAAAATGTGGGGAGGTATCTCCGACACCCTGGGTAAGGTATGTTAATTACTACATTCATATGCAGTCTGTTGCTGAACAAACTCTACTCTCTCCCTCACTTTTGAGAGAATAGCTGTCAAAATGCGAGCACATCAAGATTAAAATCTGTGGAGTTTAAGAGGAGGAAAAAAACCTAGCATGTTCAATTCTGACATTTCATTAATGAATCATTTTCCCATGCATAAATATTAATAGATAAAATTAATTAGTTAAATCAGTGAGGTGGGCAAGAATGATCAGGAGGTTACACAATTAGAATCCTCCCAGGTCTGTGCTTCCAGAAGTTTCTAAGCCCGAGTTCATGTATGTATTATTCCATACTAATTAATTTAAGCACATCCATGTCAGTGGCAATTTCCTGTCAGTGCCCATATGATTAACTCAGATACAATGAGCTGACACTGTTGGTTTAGGGGCTATAGGGATGGGATGTGAGAGAATATTTATGTTAAAGCTTGCTTTGCATTTGGCCTAGAAAAATGAAGTGAAGTGAAGTCACTTTAAGTTTGCAGCTCAATACAGAGACTGGTAACACTCTCTTCTCTTCTTTCGTTTTCTTGTTTGAAGGAACAATTCCCAGGCTTTGTCTAGGCTCATAACTTAAACGAGTTTGTGTCCTCCGAGGCTTTCAAAGGAAAATCCATGCATACCCAAAAGAAACAAAAAAAACAAAGACTTTGGTGGTTGAGGCTGGGGGGACAAAGTTATCAGGAATGGCCTGTTTGCGCTTCATCAGATGAATAGGCTTAATTAAACATGGCGTGACTGTAAGCAGCATTTATACTTCCACTGCACCTCCTCATTCAGTGCTGGTCTGCAGTCTGTGCCAAGCAGACCGGAGTCGTCCGGCGATCTCCTCATTTCAAATCGAAAACCCTGACCGGCTGGACGAGGGCCAGCAGGCCGGCCAGCCTCACGCTCGGCTCTTGGCATGGGCTGTCAAACTCACGCCGAGCGTATAATATTATGGGCACGCCCCTGGCATGCCAAATGAGACGGGCACAAAGGACTAGCACTGGTGGGGGAAATCATTAAAATACCACTCTGTTGACCTTTCAAAACGCTGCCTCTACGCTCGCTTTTTTTCCTAAATCCCCCAGCTTATTGACTTGGCAGCTCCCTAAACGTTGCTCTTAGGGGGAAGTGAGAGATGAGTTTTATTATCCCCCCCTCCCCATCCCTCCACCATCAGACCTCCACACCTCAACCTTCCCCAGGGGTGGAGGGGTTTAGAGTGTGTGTGTGTGTGTGTGTGTGTGTGTGTGTCTGTGTGTGTGTGTGTTCGGGGGGGATGCTAAGGACTCAGGCTTAGTATTAACGATCAGAGGCCGAGAGATCCACAGACCCACCCCACACTCACCCCACCAACCCCCTCAACACCGCCCCCACTTCGGCCTGTCTCTCACCCCAATGCTGTTGCCTCCAGGCGGGCTAAGCCCTGTTCCTCCCTCCCTCTCTCTCGCTCTCTCCCTCTATCTCTCTGTTTTTTAATTCCCTCTTTCCTAGGACGCTTTCCTGTCTCTCTGTTGCCAGGGGGCACTGGTGACAGTGAGATGAGACTTGGAACATCGAACATGTCTACGCCAATCACCGTGACAACAAGCATCGGTGAATCTTGTAAAAGGCTGTACGCCTTTGTCATCATAGTGACTGACAAGGGCTAAAGCACATTTTATTATTTTTTTAATCATATTTTTTCATATGATCATAATCATATGTACAGTTTAATTTTATACTGATACCCCTCACAGTCTGGACTCCTACTTTGGGTCTTTTCAATAACTCAAGAAAAGCAAGAAAATTCAACCAAAAAATTAACAACAAAAGCGGCAGAACTCGGCCTGTAAAATGAACCCTCCTATCAGGTTCAGTGGCGTTGTGCAGATATTGCAGCTCAGCACCTGATCAACTGAGCCAGCTGATGCAATCCGTGGACATCGCTCGCTTGTTTGCGATGTGATAGTTCCCATCGGGTGGGAACGCAAACAAGCCAGGTATGGGCCCTGCGTGTGCCTGCATTGCCTTGCTTTTGAAGCTTCCAGACATACTCAACTCCGCAGAGTGTCTGAAAATGTTCCTTCTGGCCTTGTAAGCCTGACAAAAAGGAGGCGAAAAAGGAGAAATCACATTTCCTCAATTTCCCTGGTGAAGAGGTCATTACTCCGCGTATAAATCACAATAATGGACACATCATTACTGGGCCCCAGAAGAGGAGATTAAACATTTCCTCACATCATATTCACATGCATTCTGGCCTTTGGGACACTGATAGGCAAATAATGGTCAGGTGGTCACAGTGTGGGCTTTCCCTCCTAAATTGTTTATTTGTTCTGCATGACATTAAGAGCCATTCAGAATTAACATGACATATGGAGAGAGATACAAAGTGTGGTGATTCAGCCTGTCTGTGAATGTGGTTTATATGATAAAATGGCAGCACAGTGTACACTAGGTCAATGAATATAACAATGAACAATAATCTTTTGCAATATACTGCTCTTCAGTAGTGCTTATCGGACACTGTTATGGTTACAATTTTGTTGTTATATATTTGTTACACGGTTATAGCCTCTGGGTTTCTGTGTGTCTTCTGTGTACTTTCAGAAAGCAACATGTGTTATGACATATCACACGGCAAAACAACGGTGCTACACTTTCAAACAGTGATTTACAGTGAAAGATTTGTTAATAATTCTTTCAAAGCCAGTCTCTCATTAGGAGAAAAAGAGTTTCCATAAAGCCCTCCGAAAACACCTTAAAGCTAGCTTGGTTCTTAAACTGTTTGGATGTGTTCTGCCGGGCTACAGACAAGAGTTCTATCAAAGACTGTATATTCTCTTAATGAATAAAACTGTTATCTTTCTTGCACATAGCATATTGCACAATTGCACAATTACTCTGGTCTCACACATTTGCTCTCCTGATGAATGTCCATCTTTCTCTGAAAATGGCGACAAAACAAATGTGAAAAACTCATCACTGTATTATCCCATTGGATAGTACTTCTAGCAGAGGCCAGTGCTAAGGTCAGCTGTGAGCCAAGGTGTTTTCCACTGCCCTGCTCTTTAAAGTAAATGACCATAACGCATTCTTCTTTGTCTCCGGTTGCCGTTTTACTAATTAAACAAGAGACTTTTCTCCTGGCTCGCTCCCTTTGCTATTTGTCACTCCAGCGTGTGCGGCAGGTCAACTGGTTTACTAATGATGCCAATTAATTAAAAACAGAGCCAAATCTCCTGCGATTAGCATTCACAAAACCTAGTGAGGAGGTGGGTGAGGTCCTGACGGTGTGTGTGTTTTGTGTCTGTGTGCAGGTTTTTTTTTTTTTGTGTGTGTGTGTATGTGTGTGTGTGTGTGTCCTGTGTCATGTTATCAAAGCCCAAATGGCAGCAGCATGATGACTACGTGCTAATTACCATGGTGATGCAGGTTAAATACAGAGGGGATGTTCAGCAAATAACTGCCAAGATGTGAAAAAAGAAGAAAAGAAAAAAGAAAAGCGTTCTAAAAAAACAAAAAAAACTAAAATGCCATTTATCACGGAAGGATGCCAAAACCCATGGAGATGAAACACACAGGGGCATGTTCCTTTGGAAGACGCTGGGGCTTTTTGATCAGATTCGTGGCGAAAGGTCACGTCCACACATCCCTAGTGTTCATCTAAAGCAGAATTAGGAAGAATGTGTGTATGTCTATCTCTGTGTGTGTGTGTGTCTCTGTGTCTGTAGTTTTCTGTGTGTGTGTGTGTGTGTGTGTGTGTGTGTGTGTGTGTGTGTGTGTGTGCGTATGTGTGTAGATAAGGGGGTGGATGGTGGGTTAGACATTCAACAGCCACGCTTTGGAGTCCATCAGCACTGCTGAAACACCCTGAGGGCATGTGGAGACATCATAGCAAGGCTGTGGCTCAAGCACTCACTTTGAAAATGTGTATTCCATTGGGTGCACGGCTTAACTATGCAACAGGGGCATATTTTAAAATCTCCTCCGAGCAAAACAGTACGGCACAATATTCTTTTTTTCCCCTATACAAACTGTTATTCATACTTAAAAAAAGGTAAAACAAATGATAAATAATAATATTAATAAAAAAAACTTGGCAGCTGGATTGGAGGGAATTAATCTCTTCCAAACACACATTTTTTCACATTATGAGCATTTTATTATTAAAAAGTTGCCATGGGGTTGTGAAGCAGCTGTAAGGCCTTTTGGTGTGGTTTGTGTTAGGTCAGGCATCTACACTTCTTTCTGCACAGCAGCTTTTTTCCTTTTTCATTCTTTTTTTTAAATGCGATGATGGGTGCTGAAAGAGGCAGAGAAAAGTGGCAGTTTTTAATATGGGATGATCATTTAGGATAAGCCTGGGGAGGCTGTACAAAAAGCATTTGAACCCATTTAGGCACATACCATTTTGAAATAACACTGAGACTGCATCTGATGTTCTGCTGCTCCTGTGTCCTTATTTAAGATCTTGACAAACAAAAAGTTAAGCCTGGGGTACAAAATAAATTACGTTCTCTCTGATTGTTGGAGTTCAAAAATATGTGCCTCAAACTAGTTTGTGGTTACACATAAAAAGAAACAAAATGCACACCACCCCCTTTCTCTCTCTCTCTCTCTCTCTCTCTCTCTCTCACACACACACACACACACACA
>JAIFZK010000014.1:11860000-11887500 GCA_027481765.1 Tenualosa thibaudeaui
GTCATGCTTTTGTAATCATTTTATAACAGGTGACTATTCAGATGACCTTGTGGCCTCACTCACAGCCTTGTTCAGGGAAGAGGACAACAGTAAGTGCAACATTTTTTGATGGTCAGATATGCTAGAAGAGTTTAAGTGGAGACCTACTGTGCCCTGGAAGTGTCATAGCAAGAATTTGTTTTTTTGGAGTGGGGCATGTCTACTAAAATTATGAGAATTTAATGAAGTGTCACCAAGATTTAGTAAACTGAGTGCACTATTTAGTAAAATTTACACACGTTTACTTAATGCCTGAAAATCTTACCATGACACATCCAGGGCTCTGTAGATACCTGTTTAGGATGTTGAAAGAGTCCTCACTTCACTTCTCTTTCTCTCACGGTAGACCAAAAGTCAACACCTCAGCTGGCCAAGAGAGATGGTGCTGAGACTAAGCATTGACTGTGGTTCATCCTAAATTGGACCTTCAGAGGTTCCACCCCAGGAGTCGCCCATGAGCGTCGGACTCCACCACGGGTGCTTTTTGAACGCCTCCAACACCCGAACAAAGAGATGTGGAGGAAGTAATGAGGAGGAAAATACTTCTGTGCTTTTGTGCCAGGAGAGGCATCCCCAATGAGAGGGCAGCCAAGCTCATTGCACATAAACAGTAATTGTGAATACATAGCATCACATAAATATTTTCCTTACTAATAAATTCATTTTATTTAATTTTTACAGTGTTGTTTTTTTAAACTTATCTCATACGTTCATTTGCTAACTGCATCCAACAAGCAAATACCACTATACAACTGTCACTACACAGTGTCTTAAAATATCACTTCATGTCCTAATGCCCTCATATAGTAATGTTCTACAAGGGCATCTGCTAGGTTTACAACCATGATACCAGTGCACAGCTTTCAAGTATGCTCAAAATCCCTGCAAACTCCCTGCTATTCATGTGACAATCTAAGGACACTTACAATAAGACCCTTACAATACAATAATACAGTACTTATTTCTGTTTCTGTGTGTGTGTGTGTGCGCATGTGTGTGTGTGTGTGTTTGTGTGTGTGTGTGCAAAAGCATGTGTTTGTATCTAAGAGAGAGTTACATGACATCTATAAGTGAGCACATGCTGTCAGAGAGAAAAAAAGATGTAGGATGCCATACAAATACAACACACAATGCACACGTGTGTGCGCGTGCACACACACACACACACACACACACTTTACACACACACACTTTACACACATTACAACCTGAGGACAAACAGCTGAGGTATGAGAAGTGTATGCACGTCAGCTCATTTACTGTGTTTGGGCCCAGAGGCGTTCGGCAAAACAATAATGGAGACACAAGCCATGTCAGGCCCATTTGCATTTAACAAAGTGAAGCCTCCCTCACTGTCATGTAGTATTTATGCCCAGGAAGATTGCTGTGCTCTCTCACTCTGTTTATGTGTGTCTTTTTTCAGTGTGTGCGTGTGTGTGTATGTGTGTGTGTGTGTGTGTGTGTGTGTGTCTGAGAGAGAGAGAGAGAAATTTTGTGTGCATAAAAAAGAGTGTGCTTATGAAAAAGACTTTGCACATTCCCTCTCATCTCTACACTCCATAATAGGACAGCTTCCTGATTGTCAAGTGACAATGGTAAATGGCGTTCTGCTCTGAAGTCTGTGATACATCCACAGACAGACACAAACACACAAACACTCACACACACACACACACACACACACACACACACACACACACACACACACTCACACTCACACACACATACCATGCTTTTCCTAATTCCCTCTTTTGCCTCTGATGCCTAACACCACCCCTTCCCACCACCTCACCCATCCTCCGCCCATCCCCTTTGGTAAATATCAAACGCCAGCTAGCATGCCGGCCACTATTTATGCCTGTGTCTGGGCCCGCCTCTCTCTAATCACTCGCTGAGAAGCAGCACAACAAAGGCTCGCTCTTGATGAGTGACTGGCTCGCTGCTTCAAACCACCACCATCTCCGCAACAACCACCCCCTCAACCAGCCTCGTGTCCCCAGCACGAGGGGCCAGGGATGGAGGGCTGGCGATGTAGGGAAGTGGGGTGTGTGAGGGTGGGGGTAGAGGGGGGTGCAGAGAGAATGAGACGCGGATCTCGCGCTGAAAAGGCCACTGATTGGGGTGCCGGGGTCTGTAATTTGCAATTAACGAGCGGGTCGCCCATTTTGATTCGGGTCAAGGTCCTCATTTGCATGCGTTGTGTTTAGCCTCGGTGGAGAGATTGTGATTGCGTCTTTCTCACTCTCTCTCCCTCTCTCTCTGTGAGTGTGTGTATGTGTGTATGTGCGTGTATGTGTGTGTGTGTGTGTGTGTGTCTCATTAATGTTTGCCCTCTCACTTCCCTGTGGTTCTCCACGCTGGAAATCAAGTACAGGAGGAGAGGCTACCTGCTGACGCTGGAGCTCTGGGGACAGCCGAATCATCAGGAACACATTTCAGCAGCCTCAGAACAACATACACAGCTACCTTTAGACCTCCTCAGCCATGAACCCACACAGAGCCTCCACTGAAAACAGTCTTTGCATATTAAGCAGGTACCTCTTCATACCAGGGATTTTGGCCTTCCCGATTTTCAGCGAATGTAGACCAATCCATTGCAGGCGGTGGAATTGCAAATCCATCTATGTCTCTGTTTCTGGTTTTGAGCCAGTTGCATTTTTGAAGCTGTTGGTAGTTTTTTGTTGTTGTTGTTTTTTTGGATAGACTCCCTTAGGCTGTTGGTGATGCTTGAGCAACATTTGTTTGCCCCGCCATATTTCTCTTCCAGAAGCTTCTGGCTTTTCTCACAGTTGAAATGTTCCCACCCACTCCCCCTAAGGCAGCCAATTTCTATATCTCCCACTCCTCAGAATATGCATCACAGCGCACTCGAAAGAAATTATGTATTTTTAAATACTTCTTCCTTCATTTGGCTTATCTTAAGCACCTCAATTCTGACAAAGACATTCATTACACATACAGCTTTACAACATCTTTACATGTGTGACAGCCACAAAGTTTCATTGTAGTCATAGGAAATGACCCTGAAGTACAATAAAAGCATCAATTTGACTTTCTCTATCATTTCTTCAAAACAGCATTCACGGACCCAGTTAATATATTAACATGTTATAGCTAGCTAAGGGGGTATTCACACCAAGAAATGTCTGCTCACTTGCCTTGGTCTAGACCAAAGTACAATGTTTATTTTTATTTTTTTTTGTTTGTGTGGTTAAATTTCACTTTATATTTTTGCAAGTGGACCATGATTTCCAGGAATAAAAGTGGACCAGGAATAAAATCACATGTGTGATGAAGGTCGTTCAGGTAGAAACGCCAATCAATCATGAAAATCTTGCTGCTCTTTTTATTGTATGCAACCACTAAACAATTTCTGATTTAACAGCTGCATTAATTTGTGGCATGCATTTAATAGGCTACATTATTAATTTTAAAATGCTTTACTTTTGATATTGGTGCATCTGTCTGCAGCAGAAGATGGACGAGTAGCCTAGTTTTTCTAGAATTCGATGCTACCAGAACAACAGATTTCTATTTAAAAAAATGATGTGTGATGTGTGTAATGAGTGACCAGAAGAGCTTGGTAGGTCCAAATTTTGCATTTGGGTTGGGTTGGGGTGGATCGACGTCGCTTTCGCACCTCAAACAAACCGCCCCAGGATTCGTTTCAAACCATTCTGAGACCACCTCTTCAGATGGGTCTTGGTGTGCTTGTTTGGTCCACATCAGAGTTCAATTGTTTGCTTTCACACCAGCCCAAAAGGTCTGAAACAAGGGAGAAAATAAACTTGAATTCATTTTAAGTGAACTAAACAAAGTAGGTGTGAATGCAACCAAAGAAAAATTATTACATTTTATACTAATCTCCAAGGGTGTAGTTCTGTATCGGAAAGTGATAGGGACATCATGCCCCAATGTATCCACAATACATGTAAATATAATGTTAATATAATGTTCATTTTCTAGCAAGACATTTTTCAGCTAGCAACCAGCACAGTTGGGTAGCTCTGGTGGACTAGCTTCAGATGACATGTAAATGGTATTTGTGTGACGAAAACTCTCTGAGTAATTCAACCAGCAAAAATGTATGTGAATTCGGAATCTATACGCACACCGCAATTGCATTTAATTTAAAACGCATGTGCAGTTTATATCAGAAAATATGGTGGGGACAGATTTAAGGTTTCAGAAAAGTGGTATGGACATCCTACCGGCCATATCATAAACTACACCCTTGCAAATCGCATGTACTCTTCATGTGGGAACAACTTTCTCTTCATGCTGCAGTGAAAAGTTCAAAGAGTTACACCCAGTGGGTGATCATACTATAATGGAGATGTCATATGCAGATAGAAAAGTTCCTACAGGAAGTGTGAGGGGGGTCTAAGTTTGAGTTTGCTGAAGACATGTTGCTGTTGCTGCAGCGTTTATCCCTGTTTTGTGAATTCACAAATCTCTTTGTCGTTCCTCAAGTTGCACAGACGCGGCAGGAGGGCTATGTGCTGGATGTCAAGCGCCGAGCCACTTCTATTTCTTTCAGTGGAGCAGCGGGAGTTGAAGACAGAACAGGAGGCCTCTGAGACCACTGGCTGTGTGTGTCTGTGTGTAGCACGTCAGTGTAAGTGTGTGTGTGTGTGTGTGTGTGTGTGTGTGTGTGTGTGTGTGTGTGTGTGTGTGTGTGTGTGTGTGTGTGCGCTCACCTACAGTTCTCATGTTCGAGCCAAAGCAATAAGGGTCTGTAAAGTAGCGTGTGTCATGCCAGCCCTTCCCCCCTCTCTCTCTTTCTCTCTCTCTCTCTCTTTCTCTGTTCTCTAGGACAGGGCCATGCAGATGGAGCAGGGATCAGCCCTGGAGTGCCTTCCGACACGCTCGCACAGAGTGCTGGGTCATGTTCGCTCGCCGGCTACACGACAGGAAATCCATTTAATTACCTGTGAAGCAGAAGAGAGGGCCGCACCGGCCAGGCCTGACAGACAGGGACTGTGGGGCAACAGGGAGAGGAGCCTCCACCTCAACATGCCCCCCTGTCTCTCTTTCTTTCTGTCTTTCTTTTTTCTTTCTTTCTGTTTTTCATTCATTCATTCCTTCATTCTTCCTTTTTTTCTCTCCGTCCTTCCTTCCCCCACCCCACCACCTTTTCTTTATTTTTCTCCTTTGGTACCTGTCACTTCCTTAATCTGTGTTTTCTTTACCCTCGGTATCCTCTGTGTCTGTGGTGTTGTTGGTCTAAGCCCTGTCACACGTTTTCTCTCTGTCCATCTATTTTTCACGCTCTCGTTTTCTCTGTCCTCACTTTCACCGTGGCCTTCCTTGTCCTTCTTACATTCACCCCTCCTCCTCTGCTCTATCTCTCTCTCTCTCCTTCCCTCCCCTCCCTTTCTCACACACACACACAACACACATACACACATACACACACACACACAAGGACACACATACACACACACACATACTGTGAGTTTTTTTCTTCTTTTTCCTTTCTTGTTTACATTCTACTCAATTCCAAGTGGCAGCACCCCTGTTTCTTCACCTCCTCCTCCTCCTCTCTTATCAGTCCGTTGTCCTTCGCTTTATCTCTGTTTTTAATCTTTGACTGAGCCGCGCGGTGGTCGGCCGGCCGGGTCAGCGGAGAGGAACTCCACCGGTGAGGAGAGCGGCAGGTGGTCCGAGGCAAAGTCAATGCGACCCGCTGAGCGCAATCTGCCTTTCAATACAATAACATCAGCACTCAGAGAGAGAGAGAGAGAGTGGCCCGCCATGCATGGTGAATGCACAGGAGCAAAGTGTGGAGGAGAGAGGAAAATAAACTAGGGGTTTAGAGGGCATCTGTTATACCCTCCCTCTCTCTCTCTCTCTCTCTTTCTTTCTCTCTTTCTCTCTCCCTCACTTATTCCATCCATGCCTCTTTCCCACCCTCCTTCTCTCTCTCCCCCCATCTCTCTCTCTCACTCTGTCTCTATCTGTCTTTCCAGCTTGCATGGATCTCTGGAGGGGGGGGGGTGGTTGGAAATCAGCATGGCAGCGTTTTGTGCTCCCGTGGCGGAGCCAGCATTTGGCGGTGCTGTGCTGTAAAATGGTTTTCATGTCTTCATCTTCAGACGGGCCGGCGGTGCAGTGCAGTGCGGTGCAGTGCAGTCTGGTGCGATGTGGTGTGTGGGGAAGGGGCAAGCGATGAGAGGAGGGCAGGCGGGCAGGCGGGCAGGCGGGCAGGCGGATGGGTGGGTGAGTGGCTGTGAGGCGGCGGGGTAATGCGAGGAGAATGGCAACAGCAGGTTCCTGCTCACTGGGGGCGCGAGCCTGTCACGTCTGAGGAGAGAGCCTGGCCATGGGCCCAGAGCTGGAGACACACCACAAGAATCCACACACACACACACATGCGCACAAACACACACACACGCACACACACACACACAAACCACAACCACCCTTGTACATCACCCATCCATCACCAGCCTTTCTGAGTAAAGCACCAATTTAAAAGACAGAAATCATATACAACTTTTTACATATATTCATGCAAAGCATCATTTCAGTGTTTATTTCTCATGGGGAACTTAATGCGTATATTACCGAGATGCGTAGGCCCAAATATATATGCATGCATTATGGACTAATTAGCCATGGGCTATGTTATATACCCATAAACAGATGCTAAATTTTATGCACAGAGCTGATCGCTGCTAGTAGAGGCCCTTGGGCTCATCAGAGTAAATGGCAGAAATCTTGGCCCATCAGCGTGGCCAGGTTTTGGATAAGCAAGTGAGGGAAATGAGAGAATTAAAGGGAGGTGGAAGGGTCCCAGAAGCCCTATTTACTTACAGACATACATTCTGTCTTTCATATGCACACACCTACACACACACACACACACACACACACACACACACACACAAACACACACACACACGCACACACACACACACACACACACACACATGCAATCATGTATACACACACATACTGTGCACACATACGTAGACAGCCCCTCTTTCCAGCACATGCAAACTAGCTCTATGACTAGGCAATGAAACAAAATGAAACAAAGCAAACAAAAAGATGCCTCTAAACCAGTGCACACCAGCAAGAGAATCTTGGCCATTTTGTCTGCCGTTGTCCACATCTCTTCAGACATACACACACATCTGCACACACACCCTGCCTCCTCCCAGCACATGCAAACACACAAGGTGTATGATTAGGAAACAAAACAAAATAAAACAAAAGATGCCTCTATAACCAGTACACACCAGCATCCAGAGAAGCCTTGGCCATTGTGTTCACCATCGTCTGCATCTCCTCAGCCGAAACTAGCTAATCGTGTTTATTTATTTAGCAGAGTCAGCGAGCCCCACCAACAACAGCAGAAAGTTCCCGTGGCCCATGAATATTTGATGACTGCTTTTCAACACTTTACATCAGCTTGTGGTTAGAACTAGAGGGGAGGGGGGGGGGGGTTGTGTGTGTGTGTGTGTGTTTGGGTGAGGTGGTGGGGCGATAAGTTGGAAGGTGAGAATGGGCCTGGGGTTAGGGATGACCTGAGAGAGAAAGGGGGGCAGTGAGGTGAGGAAAGGGGAGAGTAGCGATCTGCATTCAGCCAACGCACTGCCCATGGATGCCCCTGCTCCGGTTCTGCTCTCTGTCTCTCACTTGTGTGTTAGTGTGTGTGTGTGTGTGTGTGTGTGTGTGTGTGTGCGAGAGAGAGAGAGAGAGACAAAGAGAGAGAGAGACAGGCAGTAGCTGATCATCCTCCCTTTTCACCACTTCTCTCTTCAACAGGAGGATGTGAAATTTCCTCCTCCTCCTCCTCTTCCTCCTCCCCTCTCACTCACACCCAGGGCAGGTCAGCCAACGATCCACTGGGCTGTGCTTCCCAGGAGAGCGGGTTCAAACACAGTTCAGGCCCTGACACACACACACACACACACACACACAAACACACACTCACACAGAGAAGGGTAATATAGTGGCTGCAGGCTTGCCAAAGGCTGTTTGGACAAAATGACATTAGTTAGGGCCCACCTACAATTGCAGGCTCAATCATGGCACGGGATGATTTGATGGAGGTTATGGGCCTTTATCCACATAACAGAATCAGGGCCAAGTGTAAGTAAACAAAGGCTGTATCTGCTGTCAAGAGAGTGATTGTGGGTAGTGGAGTTCATAACCTAATCCTTTCACCATTTTTTTCTTTTTTGTTTGTTTGTTTGTTTGCTTGTTTTCAACTCACACACTTAAAGTAATTACAGTGCAGGTCTGGTACATGGGGAGGTAAGTGAGTTATTGAGGCCTACCCCCCCTCTTGCCATCATCTCCGCCCCCTACCATCTCTCAGACATAATAACTACTGTTAATAAAACCCATAAATAATGAAGCTATGTATTTGTATACTGTGTGTGTATGTGTGTGTGTTTGTGTGTTTGTGTTTGTGTGTGTGTTTGTGTGTGTGTGTGAGTGTTTGTGTGTGTGTTTTTGTGTTTGTGTGTGTGTTTCTGTGTGTGTGTGTGTGTTTGTGTGTGTGTGTGTGTGTGTGTATGTGTGTGTGTGTGTGTGTGTGTGTGTGTGTGTGATAGGAGCCATTGTCACTGTCTCCCTCTCTCTGGGTATGGGCTCTATCTGTGACATGGCCTGGGCTCTTATGAGGTGATAATTGGATTAAGTGGTCAGCTGCTGAGACGTGGCCTCTGTGATGGGGTGGTGGTGGGGGTCAGGCTTGCGGAGGCCCAGCGCAGAGCAACTCTGGCAGATTAAAAGTGCAGAGCAACGCTGGCAGATTAAAATGCTACCGAGGTCACGGAGGTCATCAGCGCGGGGAGAGTGTTGTCGCCAGTGCCACTGAGCGCCAGGAGGGAGATAGAGGTGGGTCGCTTCAGTGGTTATGGAGTTGGGAGCCATTTAAGTTCTGGCCCCAAGCCCAACGCATCTGAAGATTCATCCTTTTGGCTCACCGTGTTTTATCCTCAGCAGTGCACATGCTCATAAACACACACACACACACACACCTGCACACACACACACACACACACACACACACAAACATACTTCCAGATGCACATTCTTTCCAGGTTTACTCACATTTCATTCAACTCCCGATGCTACTTTTGTTATCAAGGCCATCTCTGACACACGTTCATCTTATACAAACACAAACACATACACACACACAAGCACAAGCACACACTCTATGAATACATCACCTGCAGGTTTTGCATTCGCAGTGAATTTCTTTGTTCATAAATCGTGGCGACAAGCTGACAGGGGGGACACCAGCGAGGCGTGGTGAAGACGTGGCGCGATCGGCTCCGATATTTATTCATCTTTCCAACCGGGGCGTTCTTATTTATTTATTTATTTATTTAGTTGCGTTACATGCTGGGGAGTGTAATTACACTAAAGTGGCCTGCCAGCACTGTTTGTTGACCATTTATTATTTAGAATGTGTGATAAAACATTTACATTAAGGGCTACAGACTCTATAGCACAGGAGCACCACAGAGGGAGGGCTTGGATGTCTGTCTGTCTGTCTGTCTCTATCTCCCACTGTCTGTCTGACTCTGCTCTGGCTTATATAGAGAATAGCAGTGGAGTGTTGCTGATTGTATGTGTGTGAGTGTATGTGTGTGGGGGTGGGGGTGGGGGTGGGTATGTATCAGGGGGAAAGAGAGAGCATTGAAGTGAGACAGTGAATGGTTGAACTTACTATATGACTGTACAATATAAAAGCACACACACACATGCACACACACATGCACATACACACACATACACACACACACCGAACAGCAGGAAGCAGATGTAAGATAAACTGGCGTATCCATTGCGTGAGATCACTGAGTGAAGTACACTGTGTTCTGTATACAAAACAAAAACAAATAAACCTCTGTGTGTGACTGAGAGTTGGACCACACTCGCCAGGGAGTGATCTGTGAATAGCAGACAGTTTTTCTGTCTGTTCTGTTTGAGAGTGTGACAGTGCAGATACCTGTATGATAGACGGAAAAGAGCAGAGGGAGGAGAAATGAAGAAAGAAAGAGACAGAGTGAGGTAGAGGAGGTCTGGAAGGAGGAGAAAAATATCTTTGCATATATGTGGGAGACCACATGGAATGTTCCAGAGAGTTGGAGGAGACTGAGAGGTGCTTGACAGCAGCATGAATGCAGTTAAAATGTGGGCATGTGTGTGTGTGTGTGTGTGTGTGTGTGCGTGCGTGCGTGCTTGCAACAGCCAGCCTCTCCAGCGAACGCACTGGAGCGTGACAGTGGGTGGGTGGTTGGGTCTCCAGTCGTGACTCCCCCATCCCCCACCACCTGCAATGGTGTGTGTGTATGTGTATGTATATGTGTGTACTGTATGTGTGTACGTGTGTGTGTATGTGTGTGTGCGCGTGTGTGAGTGAGTGAAGTGGTGGTGGGGTGGGGTGTCTGGCTTCGGCTCCTGTCTTGACTCCTGTGTCCCTCGGCCACCTGTGATGGGGACTGGTGCCTGGCTGGCAGGTGGTTGGTGAGGAGACTGGCACCTCCAGCTGGCACCCCGAGCACGGGCCAGGCCCTCTGGAGCACCAGGACTGGGTGGAGGAGGAGGGAGGAGGAGTGGTGGGTGTGGGGTTAGGAGGGGAGGCGAGAGGGCAGGTGGGCAGGGGGGTTTGGTGAGGGTGGTAGGGTAGAGTTGGGGGTGGGGGGGTGCAGAGAGGTGAGGGTGCTGCCAGCGGGTCTTGTCTCAGCGCACACAACACCTGCTCTCCCAAGGA
This sequence comes from Tenualosa thibaudeaui, assembly GCA_027481765.1. Lineage (NCBI taxonomy): Eukaryota > Metazoa > Chordata > Actinopteri > Clupeiformes > Clupeidae > Tenualosa > Tenualosa thibaudeaui. The sequence goes on from JAIFZK010000014.1 coordinate 11,870,784, forward strand.
GAGGCCAAGGGGTCATTATTAGAGAACATGATGCAAACACACGCACTCACACACACACACACACACACACACACACACACACACACATACAAATATCTCTCTTTTTTTTCTTTCAGACACACACACATTCAGACACAAAAACACACATACTTTCAGTGAACGGCTGACAGCCAGTAGAATCCTCCACCATGGCAAGCTCACGCTATGATGAGCTATTGTGACAGTATTTATGTGCATGTTTATGTACAGTATATGTGCATGTATGTGTGTATGTGTGTGCATATGTGAGTATATATATATATATGTATGTGTATGTATGTGTCGGATTCTTTAATACCCCCCCCCCCCCCACACACACACACACACACACACACATCATACTGTGCAAGTCAAGGCAAAGAGCATGTCACTTCAAGCAGCATATAGCAGTCCTAACCTCATTGAATTTGACAGTGTGAAGTGTGAACACAAATGTTCTTTCTTCCACACTGGCAGTTTTCATAGCTGTTGGAGAATCTCACGGCTACCTGTGACATGTGGCACAGCACACTGGTAAACTTGCCAGGAAAACATAAACTTAATGACTGAGGTAAAACTAAAAAAGCTTCTCTCCCCCCAGCTGTAGACATGCACAAACATGCATGCATCCACCCACCCACCCACACACACACACACACACACACACATATGCACATGTATGCATGTGCACGCGCGCACACACACACACACACACATATGCACATGTATGCATGTGCACGCGCGCACACACACACACACACACACACACACAAACACACACACATTCATGTGCCTGGCTTTGTATCCTCACCCAGAGCAGAAGGAGCTGTGCTGCTCATCATGTTGAAAATAATTAATAACACATTTAATAAATAACTCTTGAGCCTGGGAAGCGCTCCTGCCATCTGTTACTGTATAATACCATCCTCCCCTCTTCCCTTTATTAATGCCATACAGCCATTAGACGACTACGGAGATGACATAATAACGCATGGTGTCGTTCAGATGCTATTTGTCTCCTCAAATTCCAATCTGGCTTCCTGTTAGCTCCCCTTCTCTCTGTCTCTCTCTCTCTTCTCCCCCATTCCTTTTCTCTCTCTATCTCTCTCTCTCTTCCTGCCTTTGTCTCCCTCTCACACACTTTTTCTCTTCTTCTATACTACAGGACGATCAGTCTTGTGGCTTTTTAGGTAAAGACTTCAGTCATAACCTTGTTAATCAAACAGTCTCAAAGTGTGTCCAATTAATACTGAGAGCGTTTGCCCCTGACACTGCTCTACATCACACTCAAGCCTCCATGCCGGTCTCTGAGGGGGTATCCAGGACAGGTGGGCACCCTCAGCGTTCATGTCTGTGAATTATAGCTTATGATGCTTGGGCATACGCTAGAATGTCGTGTGTGTGTGTTTGTGTGTGTGTGTGTGTGTATGTGTGTGTGTGTGTGTGTGTGTTGGGGGGTGGAGTGGGGTCTCGTTTTCAGGGGGGTAAAAGCCGCCAGGGCAACATCAACACAAGACAAACAGGCAGACTACAGGCAAATCCTGAGAGGGCCGTCCAGGCAGATGAAGCTGAGTGTACAATCGATGCAATGTTGAGACGATTGTTTCGGGCGGAAGCATTGGGTTCCCTTACCTGTTTGTTATGTTTCTTGTCCTAGGCTAGGATGCGACTCTCTCACGCTCACCTCCTCTTAGAAATCTGTCCTTTATTGCACATGAATCATTTAATATATGCCTTTTGCTTTTGAAGGCTGCAATTGATTTGTGGGAGTTGCACAAAAGGCCAGAACCTGATTGAAAGTGAAACCTGGTAAATATAATCTGCTTGATGCTTTTGCTCGCCACCATGCACGCAACGATTTTCGAAACCTGTTAACCTCCGTTGTGTGTATGTGTATGCGTGAGAGTGTGTGTGTAAGGGGGGGAAGTAATCCTGAGACTGACCTAGCTGACTGATGTGCCCTTTTTAAAGGCATGTTAATACCCAGGGTGCAGTACAGCTTGTTGGTTCATTCGTCGGTTTGTTCGCTCGCTCGCTGATAGCACTGAGACAGGAGCGGCGCACACAGGACATCCGCGGGCTTGTTCACACCTCAGTGGCTCCTTAGATTTCTGGATGGAGGGCAAATGTGTGCTGAGCAGGTGAGGACAGGCTATCCGCATGATGTGCGCGGTGAGTGGTGGTGGCATGTGTGTGTATGTGTGTGGTCGGGGTCAGGGAAAGATGGGAGTCGACAGGGGCTCGCCTGTGTTTTGGCTTGGGGGGAAGAGCCAGGGAGGGAGGGAGGGAGGGAAGGAGAGTGGGGGGTGGGGGGTTGAGAAGGGCAGTCAGGGAAAGAAAAGAAAGGAAAAACAAAATGGAAAAAAAGCCATTTCTCTGTGGTCTTTGCTTGGATTGTTACAGATGCTTGACAGTGAACATCTGACCTGAAACCCTCCCCTTTCCCCCCTGCTACCCACTCCCCAGCTTCCATCTCCCAAAACACACACCCACACTCAACCAATCCCCCTTCGACTACACCACCTCCGAATGGCTCTGCCGGCCCCTCAGGACCAGACGGAGAGTGCCGGAGAATGGCAGGTCAAGGGGTTCCTGATGGAAGCTCAGTGCTCGTGGAGCGGAACTCAAATATCATGTTAGGAAATGTCAATCAGTTCATTGGAGAACTGGCTTCTCCTCTGAGCTTTTGCCTCTGAGTATAAAGTGCAAAAAAAAAAAAAAAAAATTCAAAACGTCTCACTGATTCTATGAGGGGAAGCATTATGGGAGCAGAGCGGAAAACTCGGAAACGTGTTTGGCTTTCTATCACATAGTGTAAGGCCATGGTTGACAGGTTTAGAGGGAATGGTCTCAAATGGCTATAGGGGAGCACCTGCCCTGAATATCACCCTGTTGCCTAGCCATAGTTATGTTAAATGAATGAACAGTTCTGTGTTTACATGTGAGTGCTAGCCAACAGAGACAGGTCTGTGAAATAACCCGTATCAAAATGCCTGTAAACAAACAAACAGCCAATCCTATTTGCAAACGCAGTCAGCATTCTTGGACTCCCATATTAATGTTTAAGCAGCTCCAGACAGCACCAGCCTTCAGCGGTTTTTCGCAATTTACATAAGGTCACGGTCCGAGGTCATGCCGGTGACCACGCACCGCAACAAACAAGCGCGGAGTTCACTGACTTTAGATGTCTTGTGTTCATATTTAAGACTGGAAGTCGAAACATGCGACCAAAAAAAAAAAAACTGTGTGACCTTTCACCTGCGGCGCCGTTTGATGTTTCCCCCTCGAGTTCAGAGAATCAATTTTAAACAGAGAGGTGAGGAGGGGTTCCGCATGCTGCGAGTTCATTACACACACTTGCTCGTCGGGAGATGAAGAGGAAGAGATGCCTTGTTTTTTTTTTCACCGTCTCATTTGCCAGTATATTTCCTCCTCTGGAGTCATCCACAGACATACAGACAGACAGACTGTCGGCTGGTACTCCCATGATGCTCAGTAGTGGCCGGAGAACTGTGAGTGCCATAAATTAAAGTTGACCAGTCAAAGCTGGGACCGTTGCCCTGGTGCCACAAAGGCCTATTATCCTACAGCATGGGCTGGGATGGGTTGGATGATGGGGTAGGGGTGCAGGGCTGGGTGTGAAGGGCGGAGGGCCTGAACACAAAGACCCAGGGCCCCTGGGCTGCCATCTATGAGTCTGGGGTGGCAGATAGACTTGTTCCAGCTTGTGCTCGCGGGCACAACTCTAGCCGTGCCCAGGAACAGATGGAGGGTAAGGGGGTGGAGTGGTGGGTTGGTGGAGTGGGGATGGAGTTGGGGGTAGTCCGGGAGCTGGAGAGGGTAGAAGGGTGGGGCAATCACGTTGGTGTGGGGGTGAGTGGGGGGTGGGCAATGGCGGGGGTTTGGAAAGAGTGCTTTGTTGGCAGGAGCCAAAAGGGTTTAGGAGAAATGGGATTCACACAAGTCCAGAGGAACGCCTGTTTAATAATTTATTTTTTTGACCATCCATAATTTGATTCTGGCTCATTCTCATTTCGACGAGACATTTCACAGACATCTAACAAGCTGAGACCAAAGCACACAATATAGATTGATGCACGCATAGAGGAGAAAATCAAAGTGTTTTGGCTGGTCCTAGTGTAGCTACACACTAATACCACTGCCTCTTCACTGGTGCAGAATGTCATTTAGGATCAGTCATATTTATATTTGTTTGCTTTTTGTTCATTTTAGCAAATGCCAATTGACAAATCCTAGTTGTAGTCAATAAGATAGCATGCAAATAAAAAAATCATTGTGCCGGAAAGACCTTTTCAGGTCATGTTATTCTCATCAGCCAAAAAATCCACCATCCACAAATCCAGTGCTTTTCAATATTGTTTTTAATATTTAAGGCTTTATTTTCCTTTGTTAGTCAGGGCAAATGTTAGTTTTTGTAGAGCGCCATGCTCAAGGTCTCTCAAAGGCATCTCTAGGCTGCGAGTCATTACCCTCCTGCATCGCCCGGTGTGTCTCTCATCAGACGAGCTCTAAAAATCCCCTGGTATTAATGCCATCATGCTCTCCCTCTCTGTCTCTTTCAGATGTCCCTTAGCCCTCATATAACAGATTGTAATATTTGTAATGTTCTCTCTCTCTCTCTCTCTCTCTCTCTCACTGTATCAGTCTCTTGCTCTCTCTATCTCTCTCTTCTGTTCCCTCGATCTCTGATAGTTACTGAGTGGGAGGTGTCTGTCTGGGTGTCTGCCAAGCCCTGATGCACACACAGACCCCTTGATGTCTTGTTGACAGATAATCCGTGGCGATAGGAGATAGAAAAACAACTTTTGCTCGCCGACCTCATAATTTATTTTACTTTCGGGGGCAAACACACTCGGCAGTCAGGATGATTTAGCGCTACTTCTCGTAATTACAGTGTTACATTTTTGGGGGTTGGTGGGTGTGTAGGGCAAAGTGGTGTGTATGTGTGTGTGTGTGTGGAGAGGGGGGGGGGTTGGTGGCACTTGTCATTGCCATGCAAATGTGGTGGAAATGGAGGAGTCGCTGGAGCAATCTGGAGGCCGCGTCCCCACTGTTGCGCGGCACCCCTTGATCAATGCATCATGCCACGGCGGGTGCCTTTTAGAGCGCAATGAACATGCAGATGAACATAACTGCCACCACCCCACCCCGCACACACACACACACACACACACACACACACACACTCACACACGCACGTACGCTTGTACCGTGTCTATACCCGCTGGCACCTCACCCATTCATCACCCCTGCAGAGCTGAATGCTGGGCAAGGATCCGTGGAGCTCTGGTGATTTGCATGCGGAAGGAGCCGTCACACACACACACTCTCACACACACACACAGAAGAGAGAAAGAGTTGAGTGTGTGTATATGTGTGTGTGTGTGTGGGAGGGGGATGTACACAATGGAGTGGAGGCTTGTTTGTGACTCAAGAGTGATGGGTGTAACAACAGTATCAGATAGAACTCAGGCAACTTTAGCAGAGATCAAAGCTGACTTGTCAAGATCGCACGCTCAGAAATGAAGGGAAAAGAGAGAAACAAAGATAGAGAGAGAGAAAGGAGGGAGGTGTATAATTAAAGCACAGTGCCTGCAAATTCCTCATCAATGGCATCTACCCACTGGGATGTCCAGATCTTCTTCACACTGACAGTAAAAATGGGTAGAACCCAAGGAGATGAAAGTTTCATCCAGAATGCTAATTCTTCCAATCACATTCCTTTGAGGTATACTGCATGTATTTTAACTGTAACTGTAGACTACTGAGATAAACGCTGGACAAACTCAACACAACTCTCTTTCTTGTTGTCCTGAATGTGTACAGTTGGTTGTTTTTACCTGTCCATGGGATTGCTTCTCTTTCTCTTGCTTCTCAGGTAAATAGTATTAGCCTCAGAGTGTGTGTGTGTCTGTGTTGAGAGAGAGATAGAAAGAGAGTGAATATGTTTGTCTCTGTGTTTCTGTGTGTGTGCGTGTGTATGTGTGTGTGTATGAGTTAGGTGCATGCGTACTGACTGTGTTAAACTCTCTGCTTTCCCCCTCCAAAGCTGGGCTTTTCTCTAAAGCAATTGTCCCCGCGGGCTGTCGGTTAAACCCCAGCCGCCTCACCTCTCCCTGTCTGATGGTGAGGAGCTGGGGGTGGGTGGGCGAGAGGTGCCGCTGGGCCATGTCACAAGGTCACCTTCAGGGGGGGGCAGAGCGAACACAGGGCTTCCTTTAGCCTCAGGGCCCCCGTGGGCAACTCTGTGACAGCAGGAGGCTGAAGTGTGAGTGTATGTGTGTGTGTGTGTGTGTGTGTGTGTGTGTGTGTGTGTGAATGTCTGTGTGTGTGTGTGTGTGTGTGTGTGTGTGTGTGTGTGGTTGTGTGAGTTACTGTCTATGTGAATAAAAGATAGTGTTTGGTGTTTGCCCGGTGTCTCGCTCACCCATGCAGATGGGGTTGTGTGGGGAGAGTGGCACAGTGCCATGTCATGCCAAGCGCTCTGAGCGATTGAGTCTAAAAGTGCCCAGAGCTACGACACGACGGGTTCAGACGGCGCCTGGCGAAAAGGCCTCAGGCAATGCAAAGGAGTTAGAGGAAGGGCCAAAGAAACTTTGGGTAAATAATGTAAGCAACACTGCAAGAAAGTCTTTTCCTCCATATATGTGATCAGATAATAACCTATTAATTAATGGGAGGTAAATGTAAGAGAAATGAAAACCTAAGCAGTATCTCTACTTCAGCATATATGGGGATGAGGGAATAAAATCCCCATAGACTGTTAGAGGGATTATTTGAGGCACACAGTGCTGAAAAAGGGCCTGTAGCAGGTCAGCCCTTTCTCCTACTTTAATCCTCCATTTTGCCTTTCACCACAGAATAAATGGTGCATGTTAGGGGCAATGAAACTAGGAGACTATTACAGTAACTGCCCGGTGGCTCTCTCTCTCCTCTCTTTCACACACGCTCTCTCTCTCAGTCACTCTCTCTTTCTGTCAACCTCAGTTGCTCCCATGATCTCTTCACTTAGTTTTTCAGCTCTTTTTTTGTTGTTGTGAGAAAAGTAAAACAGCCAACTCTCTCCTAAAACTCACTTCGGCATGAACTGCATCTGAAGCATCTCTGTTGGTCTGTTGGATCTGTTCGACTGCTTGGCTGGCTGGTTGGCTGGCTGGTGGTGAGGTCTAGACCTGGTGGTGGTGGTAGTGGTGGTGTTGGGGGGTAGGGGGTGGTAGGGTGCACCCAAGAGGAGAGATTACAGCATTAGAACTCCAAGCTTCAATGAGCGAAGAGGAGGGGTGAGGGGATGTGTGTGGGGAGCTGGTATTGGTGGAAGTGATGTGGGGTGAGGTGGGTTGAGCAGAAGGCATTCTGACTCTTGGCGTGTTAGATAAAGTGGGGCACTCTTGGATGAGTGTATGTGTGTGTCTATGTGTGTGTGTGCGTATATGTGCGTGTGGATTTGGCCACGGCGGATCAGCGGGGCGCGCGAGCATGTCCGTCCATCACCATCGCCGGCACGGAGCCTCGGACGCCCCAACGACAGGCTCTAGTGAAGCAGGCAATTGCAATGTAGCCATGTGCGAACGAGGTTGGTGGTGCTGGTGGGGTCGGGCTGGTGAGGGGCAAAGATGGAGTTCACATTCGGCAGAGCGAAGACCAGGGACCAAACGCAGGCTCAGGGTGCGCCAGCTGGGGAATTCCGTTGGCTTAGATGGTGGAAGATCTCGAAACAGCCAGACTGTGACAGAACTCACTGTGACAATTTCATTTTTTTTTTTTTTTCATTATCGTTTTTCCAACAGCATAAAACTTCCTAGGGAGGCCCTGCATGGCGATGATGGACTCACAGACCTCTGAACTTTCTTTCACACCTCTGGACCGACACCAAGGCTCTTTCCTGTCTATCTGAGCCTTGTTGGCATAGTCCATAGTCCTGGCTGAGTTGTACATATTTGATTTGTATTATTAGGACTGAATTTATGGATCCTGCTGGATTTCTGCATACATGGTCCCAAGTGCATGATCCAGGCGTGACATTTCAGGACCCTGGACAGTGACCTGACCAATGTACTTCTCTGCTAGCATGCTAAAGTGAAATCTGTGAAGCCAATCTGTGAATGGTTCAACGTGGCTAAATGATGAAGGGATTATTCTCTACTTCCCCCACTCTGAGGGTTCATAGAGATTTCAAGGATTTGGAACCATTGGCAAGAATACTGTCTTTGATTGCACTCACGTTACATCACTATGGGTCTACCAAAGGCAGAGCATTTGTCCGTGAAATCTCTGTTTGCTGAAGGAGTCTGGCCTCTTCTGCATGATCGTCCCCCGCCTTCCCCATCTTCTTCACTGAAATGAATCTACCGTGTGTCAGAACTTAGCTTTGATTTATGCTCTTCCTTCATCCTAACATTCTCAGCAAGTGAGAAGTCAGGCAAGTCAAACACACACACACACACACACAGAATCCACCATGGGAAAAAGAAACACAAGGCTCAGTGTTCTACTCATCCTGCAAAGCCTTTATCTGAGATTAAACAAGGTTGCAGGAGCACAAGTTCCAGGAAACTTGCTGGAACTGAACCAGTCGACAGAGAGAGAGAAAGAAAGAAAGAAAGAGACAAGGTGTGTGTGTGTGTTGGTAAGTATATGCATGACAGAGAGAGGCAGTCTTTGTCACTATAACCGGCATGGAGTGTAACATCTGTGATGTTCACTCTTCTCCTTCCCATCAACTCAGTATTCTGCATCACTCCTAAAAGCCTAATGAGCCTTGCACATTAATGTATCCTGAAATGCCATTTTCTCAGCTTGTCTGTCATACCCCCGTGCTGTAAATCCATCAACTGTTGCAATAAGTGGGGTCTTTTTTTCCTGTCCCTGCTCCTCTAAGGTTTCCAATTTCCCCCTTTTCTCCCTGAGTTTTTTTTTCTTTCTTTCTTTTTTTTCCATTCATTCTTTCTTTTTTGACATTTCACTTTCAGTGAAAGCTGCATGTGTCTGGTCTTCCACATGTCAGCAGCTACTGGCTTGGTTCCTCGCTCAGTTGCTTGCTTGCCTGTCTGCTGCTCTCTCTCTCTCTCTCTCTCTCTCTCTCTCTCACACACACACACACACACATAGACACACACACAAACACACACACTCCCTCTCTCTCTCTACTCCCCCCAGAGCTGTTATTAAAGCCATGTCCTTCAGGGGCACAAGATGGAGAGGCCTGCTACTTTGATGGAGAGCCTGGGAGTAAGACCCCCTTTTTTCAATGGGGTGGGTTGTGTTAGCTCAAGAGGATAGACGTGTGTGTGTGTGTGTGTGTGTGTGTGTGTGTGTGTGTGTGTGTGTGTGTGTGTGTGTGTGATGAGCCTCCCAGAGAAATGTACTTCAGTAAGTGGAGCTGTTCGTGTGGGGGGTTAAAGGAGGCTGCTTCTGAGCTGACACGGCCATCTCCCTCCTTCACGCCAGAAGACCAGCCCCGTCAGGTGCCACCCCTCAGGAGCAGAGGCCTATGATGGGGCTCTTGGGCTCAGGTGTTGCATACTGATAGAAAGTGACGCTATAAGCTGGCAGTGGGTTTTTTTTTTTTTCAACGACCGCAGAGAGACGAGAAGAAAAAGCTGCCACCATATCAGGTCTGAGGGCCCCCCCAGCCATCCCCTTGAAATATTTAGCAGGTTCTCCAAAAGGCTTCCATTTTAAATGAAACCGCTCACATTTTTCTGTCCATGACTTCCCATGGAGTTAGGGATGAGGGGCATTGTCAGGTCAGAAACAGTGCCTTGACTTGCCAGCACAGCTCAACATGGCGAGCTGCATGTACTTTTGACATATTTTAAAATGCTTTCACTTTCACACCTTATATGAACTTGCTCAATATTCAGAAGCATCTATTCTCACTGCATACAGTTGTGTATGTTATGTTTCTGTTGTTAAAGAGCAACAATGTTTTTTTTTAATTACTTCCAGTACATTAATTTTCTTATCTACTTCACAACAGTAAATTGACTTGAGTCCAACAGCAGATGTTTTTGTTCAAAACCTCATCCCTTGGCTCTCTCGTCATCAGTTTTTGCAGCTTCTCTCTGTCGCAGACGGCACGGACTGTCCCCCTAGCGCTCGATGCTGCTGTCTCGCTCTCCTTTTGAAGCCCCCTGTTCTCTCTGACAGCCTGCTATCAGGAGAGGGGACAGGAGCAGAAAGCCTTTCCTCTGCCCAGTGGGTGCTGGCCAGGCCCAGCCTTTAAAGCCCCGGCTGTCGTTTTAAAATGTATAAGGCAGCGATGCATGGGGCTCCGAGTGCACATCGTTCTTTTTTTTACCCCCACCAGCAGCAACATCACCATCCCTTTCCTCCAACCATAATCTCCCACCTTCCCACCCTACACTCTCCGTCTGTCTCCCTCTCCCTCGCTCACTCCCTCATCCTGTGTTAGCAGTTCAGGGTCCAATGTGCTGTATCCCCCAACCCCCTTGACACACACACACACACACACACACACACAAAACCAGACTCTCGCACACACACCTCAGCCCCCCTAAGCCACAGTCTGGCAAGAACTTATTAGGACCCCAGGCAGGGTGGCAAGAACCCGCTGGCCCCAGCGTTTCCTCTTTGCATCTGAGTGGAGGTGCGTGGGGAGCAACAAGGCCCTGATGGAACATGAAGTGTGTGCCCCTGGCTGAGTGTGGAAGCTGTGAACTAGCCACCGCGGATGATGGAAGTCCCCCTATAGCGAAGCCACTCTTGAGCTCTGGGCGGGCAGGCAGCTCAAGTGGTTAAAAAGGGAGAGAAATAAATAAATAAATTAAATGACGAAAACAACTTGGCACCAGTGACTCTATGAACTTGGTGTTTGGAGGTGAAGGTGTTTCTGCAGTGCATACAACATCAGTCATTTGCTGTAGTCCAGGCCACACAGGATAAGGACATTCTGATCAGTTCTCTATCTAGATGAAAATATGACATTTAATCACAAATCTCATCATCCCCAGTTGTACTGTTTGTGAGACAAATCTTCTACCTAACAAATACCATTAACGATTCAACCTATCAAACAGACAAAGCATACAATCCTGGGCAAGTTTAAAGGCAGCCAATCAACAAAGTCATTGGCACAATGACAAGAAAATCAGATACATTCCTTGGCCTATTCACCAAAAATGTTAACATTTTCCATGTCACCATAGCAATCATCAAGATACACCTAGTAAGTATACTTATGTACCCTATAGTACAAAGGCATTAGGTTACTTCTTGTGACATGATAGAAATTACTAATGGTGATTTAAAACTGCTGAACAGCTGTTAGCGATACGAATGACTCCCCAGATACAAAGCACAGCTGACCTATCCCACAGAGGCAGTGTCAAGATGCAAAGTAATTGATTCAATTTATAATTGTCTGTTTAAAAGATTAATCCAATAAATCAGATTAATCTTAATTTACCATTTAATGGCAAATGCAGGGGGGATCGATATAATTGTGCAGGGGTTGAAGTCATACCTCAAAACCTTGAAACTCGGAGAGGTAGGAGTCACATAGAGTATCATCATCCCTTACCGCTACCCATTATTGTTGTGTAGTTTGTATGATTACCATGGTGTAAATTAAAATGTCTTGTTGTTGAGAGATGCCTCAACTTCGTGGTGAATTTTAGTGTTTTTATTGCGTTCATCTTCCTCTTGCTTTCTCTTTCTCACTCCCCCCGCCCCCTCCTCTCTCTCTACATGCCAAAGGCCAAATCTCTCTTTCCCTCTCCATCTCTCCCTTCTCTCCCCTCATGCTTTCTCTCCCTTCAAGCAGATAAACGTCCTCCTCGAGCAGGCTCCTGCCACAAAGTGTTCTGTAATAGTCTAATTGTGGCTAATGGTTTGTGCAGCTAATTAAAGTGTATGAATTACAGTAATCAGTCAGACATGTTGAAGCTTGCATCTCCCTGCTCCCTCAGCCATGGAAAGTTAGAGGGAGAGAGAGAGAAAAGGGCCACAAAGTGAGGGAGTCAGAGAAAGAGAGAGAGGGAGAGAGAGATAGAGAAAGGGGGAGATGGAGGGTGAGAATAGAGGGCTTGAGGGAGTCGGCCAAGAGAGCCGCCTAGATGGAACGCAATTAAGGACATTTTTGCGATTACATAAAACATCAGATTTGAAATAATATTTACCTTTGGAGGTGGCGGTGTGGCGTGTTGTGGTGCGGTGCAGTGTGATGTGGTGCTGAACTGCAATGTGATGCCACTCAGTGCCCGGTGTATGTGGACTTAGGAGGGGGGATTGTTAGAGTGGGGGAGGAAAAAAAATCAGCGCACTCCTGCCGTGCAGCACCCGCCTCCAGCTCTCTCAGCGGGGAATACTGAGTGGAGGAATCCGCCGTTCAGTGCCTGATAAACACCCACAAGGCAGGCATTCACAGACACACTGAAGAAATCCGGTTCAGAACGTTATTTTTTGTTTGTTTTGTTTTGTTTTGTTTTGTTTTTCATTTATAAAGACAAAAACTTTTTAAACAGATTTTTCCTCCCTCACAACTCTGGGGGTCCTTCTCATGAGCCTTCCTTCCTTGAGTTTTTTTTCTGCAGTGTAAAAGCTGTGAGGTCAACTCACAAGACCGCTTCTAGATGACCCCTCAGCCGCTGGTAAGGATCTCTGAGAAGGTGTGTGTGTGTGTGGCGACAATGCAGGCACCGGCATTGATGTGAGTGTTTAACATGAGAGTAAAGCGATGTAGGGGGATGAGCACTTTTGAAATGCAAAGGCCCAAATCCCTATTAACATGGGACTGTGGCGAAGAGGAAATTACTTGATTGATGTGATCTTGTTTCCATCATGTTATTCCTTTGGCTTAAAAGGCCACTGTGGATCTGTTTCCGAGAGACAAGGGACCAATCCTTCGTGCTAATTAGATATTCTACACTTTAAGCATTAGGTGCGTTAAGCCTAAGCCATTGTAAAATCTCCAGACTAGATATATCCCTTTGTATTTCCAATACATTATTCCATGCATTGTTCTGAAGTCTACCAGCCCAGATAAACGTCTATGAATTTCTTATACGTTTGGCACAGCTGCAGCATGTATGTATTACATTCCCTCTTGCATTAAGTGATCAGGATAAACATACCAGTAAATGTAATGCAGAATCATGACTGTTCCAGGAACAGACACTACTTTGGCCTACTCATGAATATACATCTCTTCCAGGCTCTCTGCCATTAACTGAATGAAAGCACTGGCTGATGTTCTCTCCTCTCACTCTGCTGGGTGACGTGTTTTATGTGTGCAATAACTAGGCTCACTTCAGTGTTTTCAACTAGGCTGAATATCCGATGTTTCCCAGAGGGTTGAAATTGGAATTAGGTTCCTGGAAATTAGGTATGTAGATGCAATTATTATCATTGAGCAAATGCATTGGATTTAAACATGGTACTGAATGATGGCTGCTTGAAACTCTGATACACACACATTTCAGATACAGTAGTTGTGCATAATGTTTGCATTGTCATTGTACCAAGCCTGTTATAATCTCTTTGGCATTTAGTCTCTACAATGTCAAGTCAAGTGTTTTGTTTGTCACATACATATTACATGTAGTGAAATGAGAGGGGGAGGGTCTCTGCACTGTGTTTTAAATAAAAACATATTAGATAATAAATATAATAGATAGAATAATGTCCTATAAAAAGATTAAAAACTAAAAACTCATCTTTGGCGGGGGGGTCTATTTAGAGGTCTCTGAATTTAGCAGTCTACAGCCAGCAGCCTGTGGGTAAAAACTCCTTCTCAGTTTATGTGTTTAGCCAGATTTCAGCTGGACGAAGTTGGGGTGAGAGGCACCCTGCATTATTTGACCCCACCCTCTGAATGTAAGTGTTTTCCAAGCTCGTTAGGGGGGCTCTGATGGTCTGCTCGGCTGCACCACTTTCTGTATAGTGGCCCGGTCCCTATACAGTTCCCATACCAAGCAGGGATGACCAGCAACCAGTGAGAACACTCTCCACCACTGAGGAGTAGAAGGTCTTCGAGATGGAAGGGAAAACGTTGAACTTCCTCAGCCAGCTGAAGGAAGTCCAGCTGCTGCCTGGGCTTCCCAGTCAGGTGCTGAGTGTATAATGTCCAGGAGAGGTCCTCAGTGAGGTGCACCCCAAGGTACTTGAAACTGGGGACCTGCTCCACAGACTCTCCTCGATAAGTCTACAATCAGACAGCTAGGGTCTGGCCACGAGTGATAGACCTCCCTTATCCAAGGGGCAGCACCAATGAAATGTTCAAAATGTTCTATGCAACTGGTTAGCGCAAAGACCAATTAGTGTATTTTTTTTTGTTTTTGTTTACCAAAACTGCTTCAATGACACTGATCTGTCGCCATCGTGTTGAGCCCGCCAGAGACTCTTTACATGGCTCTGAGCCTAATGCAATTGGTGCCCTTGACTTAGTGACATAGCTAATGACCTCCAATGCCTTGTGGCCACACAGCAAATTTAAATTAGCTTGAAATGCATCTGGATTTTCAGGCTATCAGACACCATACGGAAGTATCTGTATTCATTGGTAAGGAGTGTCCAGGTTTACATTTCTACAACGCAAAAGCTGCCATTGCTAAATGATGGCGACACAAATATTACACAGACAATGACCCACTCACGACTAGAAGGCTCCTCCATCGCATTACCCCAAATCGGTTGTTCAGACAACGTTGCACGAACTACATCGTTGCTGAGGCAGAGAGAAATACTATTGGTTGAGATATGTTTGCCTTTTCTGCAATGTTACTGCAACTGTGTGTGTTGTTTGTAGTTATTATGGTGAATTTTCTTGTTTACCATAATGAACACAAATCTTTCCTTATTTGTGTATAAAGTCTACACTCAATCTGCCATAAAATTCATTTTTTTCCTCCAAACATTATTTATGATCTTAAAATGTAAATCATTATCCAAATCTGAATGTTTTTCTCACTGCATTGAAATCATGCAATGATCTAGAGTAAAGAAGCCATCTTGCTATCTTGAAGTTGGTGGTCCAAAATCTTCTTAAATGAGTGTTTTTTTGCAAAGCTAGTCAATGTTCTGTTACATAAGAAAACCCTTGTGTTTTCTTGTCATTGGAACTATAGACATAATACATACAGCACACTTTTTTAACAGACAGTATTAAGGGCATCTGTTGAGTTTAGCTAAAGAATTAAGAATAAAAAGAGGCTTGGGAATTGAACCTGGGTTCAACAATTGTCAGTGCTTATCATTGTCACTCCACCGTTCCTACCTTACTACTGTCTAGGCATGCCACCCAATGCCACTCTCTGATGCAGATCATGTCTGTGAATAGATTAGTTTGAATAAGGTAGAATGTAGAAGTAGGCTATCATATGCCCCTATTTTTTTGCACTTCCTTGGAGCCTATAGCTAATGTTTTTGCATCAGAAAACATTATTCATGATTTTTGTCTAGCCATCTCAACGATGCTGTAATCTGACTGGAATGGCTACTCTCGGGTAGTCATTCTAAACATCAAACTTTCCAAGCATGTTTGCGATTTATTGCTGGAACTAGCGTTTGTAGGAACACAAAATTTGCAAGCGCCGACTCAAACGATCAAGATCACGATCATTGCTAGCCAACAATGGTTTGTAGGAACCTGATTTGGCTGCTGTGCTGTAAAATGGTAATAACAATCCACTCCTGTTTGTAGCCTATCCCCCTTCTCATCAGAAGAATTCCTTTTCAAGTTATGATCTGTAAAAGTCAATGGTGGCAATGGTGACTTACCAAAACCTCTGTGGAATATACTTATTGCCACAGATGACTCTCCAAGATCTAAGACATACCCTAAAATAGTCTGCTAATTACACTGTTAAATGTTGCTTATTGCAAATATCCCAATCCATCAAATTACTGTCAAGTAAACAAATAAACAGTAAAATGAATTATGAGATCATTCCTTTAGGTTGACACTCACATAAGTCTCATCCAAAAGAGCATTTACCCAACCTGTGAAGCTTGGGCCGCAACTGCCTTTAATAGTTTTTAATCTTACCTTAGATCTGAGGGAAAGACAGGTGTATGTGTGTGTGTGTGTGTGTGTGTGTGTGCGCGCACATGTGTGTGTGCATGCGCGCCTGTATTTGTGTTGGAGGTCCAGGCCATTCATCAAGGCAAGCAGGAGAACATGAGGCTTTTATGCCACTGTTAAGGGCACAGAGCTAAACGGCACCTTCCTCAGGGTTGAGAGCCTTGTTAAAGGAGTGGCAGTAAACTTTTACAGGTCCATGATGGAGATCATTACCTCATCTCAGGTCCGCACTCCTGTCACGCCCACCGCCACGGTAAACAAATCAATGTTGCAATCCAACACATAAACAAAAACACTGCATACATAAAGTAGGGGCTGAGTACGCTCTGGACGTCCATGGGAGTGACCAGAGAGTGGAGTGGAGAGGAAGAGTAATATTTTTATATTTTTAATATGAATATATATTTATGCCAGGGTGTAACACAAGCACGGAAATGGGGAAACGTCAATACAGAAATTATTATTACATTTAAAATACTGAGCCACTGGGAGTTTGGCAAAGATAGTCACATAATATGAAACTTTGGAGAACATTTGTGAAAAGGTGTGATATCTGGCAAACTTATATGGCCAAGTGTGTCATTCAGGGTGACCAGCCATCACCCAAGGCTCCCTCATGCTAATTAGAATCCGAAT
>JAIFZK010000014.1:11890000-11917500 GCA_027481765.1 Tenualosa thibaudeaui
ATATTATGTTTCCCGGAAAGCCCTGAAATGCTCAGTTAATTCTGCTCAGAGGGAAAAAAAGTAAACTTATAAGACTACTAAATCTTTCAAATCACATCAAACCATCCAAAACAAACAACTTTGGGGGGAAAAAAGGAAATGTTGTTATTCTTCCTAAATCTACTTACATTCCTGAAGTTTATATGTGGAAAACAAGGCAATGAGCCTTAGGGGAAAGCAATTAAAAGCCATAACCAATCCTACAAACCTCCTTCACATCAGTGTCTATTTATCATTTTTAAGTCCAAATGAGGAGGAAGCCTCTCAGTGCATTGCTAAAACTCGGTGGCCCATCTGTAAGTTTGGCTCTGGGTGAGTTTCGAGACTTAAATGAGTGAGACGTGCTTAAGTGTTGTATTTTATTTGTATTAGACGCTGGTGCCAGGGCAGAACTATGGGTTGAGAGAGCATCTGGTGGGGAGGCATTGAAACCAGAAGGCCATTAGGCCATTTCTCTCTCTCTACCTTTCCCTCTTTCGTCATGTTACTCCCTGTCCTATTTTCTCCTCCCAGCTTTGTGACTTACTCTGTCTTCAGTATATGCTTCTCCCTCTCTTTCTATCTCTCTCTGTCTTCCTCATGCATGTGCCGACCTCCCTATTCCCTCACTATGTCTGCACTCCTCTCTCTTTCTCTCTCTCTCTCTCACCATTAAATAACTTTGCTGCTGGCTTTTCTATTTGCTTGGAATTACCCGCGACCACGGCATCTCTCTCCTGGGGGGGCCAACAGTGTTACCCAGTAATAGCTTCTCCTCTAATAGGTGTGTGTGTGTGTGTGTGTGTGTGTGTGTGTGTGTGTGTGTGTGTGTGTGTGAGCGAGAAAGACTAGGCAGCAGCACGGCCTGTAAAATATAACACAAATCTTTATCTAAAGCCACTCCAGCACCTGTCTCTAACTCCCCCTCTCTTTCTCTCTCCCTCCCCGCTGGCCTCCCGCAACCGCTACCCGCAGCAGCTCCATCACGCGCTGCCTCGGCACTTCTCCCTCTAATCTCTCACTCTTTTTCTCTCCTTTTCTTCTTTTCTTCCCCCCATCATTTTTCCCTCTTCTCTGGGCTTTCCATCAAGGGCGGTGGCTTTAGGAAGTAATTGGAAGCTTTTGTTTTGGAGGGGCTAGAGGAGGGGTGCAGAGAGGTGGTATTGGGGCTAGATGCCAGGAATCAATCTTTCATTGGCTATGAGGCCACTTTGGAGCAATTCCTCCACCCTTTTTTTCTAATTCCAAGAAATCAGCAGCCAGAGAAGAAAATGTTAGCCTCAGTGGCAAATGACAAACAGAAACCACACAGGAATTCTGCGCTGAATTGTGGCAGACAAAATATTCACAACAGATATTCTGAAATAGCTGTCAGGAATTTCATTCTTGACTTTGAAAACATGTAGTCCCAAACAAAAATTAAATGTACTGGATGTTTGTGAGAACAGCAGGATTTATTGATTACAATTTTGCATTCAATATAATGAAGACATGTTGTCAAACTCTGAAATTGCTATTATAATTGCCAGTGATGGCACATAAATACAATGGAATTACACCCTTATGTTAAATGATTGACGATAGAAACAAAGTTCAACTGATAAAGTCCACTGATGTATTCAACAAATTATCTGTCATTACCTGTCAAAATAGTTGGAAGACAATTATGTTAGATTAAGTTACCTGATGTTTTGTTGTTCAGAAATGAAATGCATTATTCTGCTATTTTGTAGTTGTTTTGTTGTTGTTTAACATTATGTTTACAATTTTGTTGACTCATTCAAACTTATCAAACTTACCAGTTTTTCACCAAAGCAACTGCAATAACACACTGACATATTAAAATTGCATTTTACACAATTGCCAAGCTATTTCCATGTTGTCTGTGCAATACCACAAGCCTCTGCTCTGCTTCATGCTTAAATCAAGCATCATCTTCAGTGTCTAGAAAGTCAGATAACACAAACACAAACATGTTGGCTTCTACCTTGATAATCTGACCTGCAGTCATTGCCTAAACCCACCCCCTCTAACTACCTGTTTTCAGTGTTCAATCTGATTTAAGATTAAGATAACAAAAACCTGAAATCTGCATCAGTGCTTTACCATGTCTTATTTTATTACCAACACACCCCTGAGACTTACTATTCAGACAGTATTTGTGCTGGACAGGAAGATGATTAGTGTGTTGGACATAAACTAGTAGACACATTGCAGCCTGCTTCCAGTTGTGATGTACTGGGCATAAGGCAAGGCCCATTATGTTACATTACATTTACCTGTGAAAACATCATTGTCCAGTCTGACTGTCTCTTTTAGTGGTATCAGAGGATGGACTTGCTTTTTCCAGCCTTGTGCATCACTCTCTTTTTTCCTCCAGGGGTTTTGCTCTGGCTCCTCTAGATTAAAGCACTTTCACTTGAAATGTGTTGCTCCTTACTGATGTAGGATTTGGAGATTCATTTAGTCAAGATGATTTGAACCCTTTTTTGTAGGTCTTTCTCTTTTGTTATTTAGTTGAACCCTTAAAATGGAGATATACATATGAATTGTGAAGGAATAGGCAAAGATTACATATAAATGTGAATAAAATATTGTAAATGTGTAGACAAGCATTTTAAACTTGGTTTAAGAGCTCAGTCCTTGTGATGTAGAGGACTATTTTATGATGTAATTCTAGTCATGAAATGGATGGAAAAAACACAATTATACTATTTTCATAGTAATAATAATAATAATAATAATAATAATAATAATAAAATGGACTTGGACTTGCACTTTTTATGGGTTTCTTGTCTCCATACAAGGACATGGAAGGTCTAGTATAATGATGCTGACATGTATCTTGTTGATTTACTACCTACATAAAAATAACTTTGTGTTTTAGGCCACTCCTAAATGTATTCCTTAGAAAAATCAGATTAATCAAAAATAACCTAAAAGCATATTTCTAATTAAAGAAAAATGGGAACACCTAAGGGCTATGGCTATTTTGGGATTGCCTTCTTAAAGGTAGCTAGGATGAAGGCCACACTGTAGATCACTCTCTCTGTTTGTGTTGCAGATGAGTTTGAAAGTGAAAGTGCCAGCGAGCAATAGCAATAAATAGCAATAGCAATTGCTACCTTCATTGGATCCTAGAGCCAGTTTTCACTAAACATCCCATACAGAACAAAAGGTAGAATAACAGTGTGACCTTTACAGTGCCTTAAATATTACTTACAATGCTTTCCCTTTTTTACTGTTTTTAAGGTCCAATTTATCTGTTTTTAATTCAGTGTGTCAACTTTGCTTCCTGAAAGGACTATTTTCTGTAAGGAGTGAGGTTGTTTGTGGATCGCTGTTTTCATTTTTTTTTCTCTTCAAGCTTTTATGTATCTGAAACTGAGGATACTGGATATTGTTTGGGGCATTCTTCTGTTGTCTGTGTACCTCTGGTGCTCGGTGGGTTTTAGGTGGTGGAACTAAACACACACACACACACACACACACACACACACACACACACAGAGATACACACACGCACCAACACACATACTTAGCCATATCTACAGATGTCAGAGTTCCCCTGGCGCACTGTGCCTTTTTAGGTGGTGTATATGCAAGCAAGGCACGGCTCCCCCTGTTTATTTTATTGACTTATTTATTCTGTCCATTGGCTGTGGAGCCTGTGGCGGCTGCATTGTTATTGTTCTTTTTTGCCCTGTGAAATCACCACCTCCTAATTATCTGTCACTTTTTCTGCCATCCCATGCCGAAGACACACAATGGCCAATAATTACCCTGCAGCCAGCATCTATCAGTGCACCCGCATCGATTACCTCGCTCTAGCTCGCTCACTTGCGCTCTCTCTCTCTCTCTCTCTCGTTCAGTCTCTCTCTCTCTCCCTCCCCCTCTCTTGCTTTCCCCAACAATGCCAGTGAGCGAGTCCATCCCCTAAACTAGCCAAAGGAGACTACAGTGCAGACAGTGCCCATTTGCCTCTTTTAGCCCATAAAAGGTGTTGTGTGTGTCTGTGTGTGTGTGTGTGTGTGTGTGAGAGAGAGAGAGAGAGAGAGAGAGAAAGAGAGAGTTTGTCAGTGTGTACAACTAAATGTACGTGTATGGGTGGTCTATTGTGCATTTATGTGTGTGATGTGTTGTGCTATGTGTGTATGTGTGTGTGTGTGTGTGTGTGTGTGTATATGTGTGTGTTTGTGCGCGTGTGTGGATGTTAAATCATGGAGGATGAGCTGCTGTCATGGCAATTAATGAAGATTAATCAGATGTCATCAGCTACATGTGATGTTTATTCCCCAACATTCCCGGGAGACAGCAAACGAGGAGCGATAATTCTGGGTTGCCCCAGTGCATGTTAGCTTGGCGCTCTTTCACAGCCTCATCCAAGCGTTACCCCTGTCATTACCCAACAACAACTCTCAAAGAATTCCAAAAGAAAATGGTGTCAGATTCCTGAAATGGCTTCTCTTGTGTTGTGTCAGTCCAATTTGAAGAGTTCACTCTCATTCATTTTGTCCCTCAAATGAAATGAGGATTTTGTGTGGGTGTGCACGTATGTGTGTGTGTGTGTGTGTGTGTGTGTGTGTGTGTGTGTTTATATCTGAAAATAAAAGAGAGAGGAGCGTATTTCTGAAACACATGACAGCCAAGAATGGAGAAGTCATTACCACGCGCTTCCAGCAGCAGTCGCTCCGTAGTCACCCCTGCCTTTCTTTCCCCTGGACACTCTCTCTCTCTCTCCATCTCAAACAAACACACACACTCACACACACTGTCTCTCTCCCTCACACGCATACACATGCAGTCCCCCTTTCTCTTTTTCACATACACTCTTTCTCTCTCTCTCTCCATCTCACACAAACACACACACTCACACACACTGTCTCTCTCCCTCACACGCATACACATGCAGTCCCTCTTTCACTTTTTCACATACACTCTCTCTCTCTCTCTCTGACATAAACACATACAGTACAAACACACACATACTCATCTTCAGATGCCTTGATGGATGTCATCAATAATGAACGGACATTTCACTCTTACACACCCAAAGACTGGACCCGACAGTGAGGGGAAAGTGCTTTGCAACAGTGTGATATTTCACACACAAATACACACACATGCACACACACACACACACACACACAAACAACATATCTTTGCAAAACTATCAGCAACCTATATTAATGTGTGTAATAAACAAACATAATGTCAATAGCCCAAACTTAATGGCATTAATGGCATAAATGAGGAATGCTAGTAGTCTTGACTGCAATCTCTTGCTGTGAAAGTAGGCTAAGACAAAGACAAAAAGATGTTCATTGGGAATGGTAAAGTAGGGGAGTTGAACTTATGGCATACTCCATTGCCTTTCCTACAGAAGAGTGTTATTTGCTGACAGCTATTCACAGGAGCCAGTGAATGGAGGCACTAACGCTAACGTTCATTTAGTTCCATTTCTATTTTCTATTCTGTCTTTCTGGAATTCTTGAAAGGTATCTGGATTCATCGGTTGTAATGCTCAAGTGTCTGTGATCAACTCAAACCTAATAGTAGAGGTTTAAGTTGCTACAGTTCGGTTTGGGAGAAAATTATTTTTATTTCAGGTCAGGCAGCTACCATTCAGCCTACTATTAAGCTAGCGCTAGCAAACTAGCTAACATAACAGTGTTCATGGAGTGTGTTTTTTCACTGAATGACAACCACCTGGATAACATCACTGATACTGCTTTAAGAACATACATAGGTATATTACCATAATTACAGCAATTGTGTTGTTAATAGACAAGTTTTGTTGCTTGCTAGCTTGGTTCATGGACACATTGAATTATTTTTCAGAGTTTCAGAGATTTATTCTGTTGGTGTCATACATGATTATAGACAATATCACAGTACACAGAAATAAATTCCTTTCATCTTATCATTTACTACAATAACAAGGTTATGTTGTGACGTAATGTGACTTCCATTTATGCAGACTGGAACTATTCACGTTTGCTCACATAGTCACGCATTCGGTCTTTGTCTATTCAATGATCTTTGGTTATAGTGTCCTCTTTGGCTAATCAAAGACCAAAGCTGCTACCACATTCTGTAACATCTCCAATGGTCTCACCACACACAAAGGCTGACCCATACAAACACGTGGCTAGTGAGAGACTGATGTATTAATTGACTACTCTGAATCAGGTTACAAACATTACAGGTTACATTTGCCTGAGTTTGTATGAGTTTACAATAACTTTAATCAATAAGCCATGGCAACAAGTGTAAAATGTGGGTAAATTGACCTGGCAGCTGTGTGAAACAGGTTGTTTTTATGAAAGTTGATGCATAGGCTGACAAAAATAGCCAGACAGTGGACCAACGTTGGTGTGACAGTGCCCAGACAGCACACATACATCTGTGCACCGCTTGGCCTGTGTAGAAGGATTCCGTTGTACAGATGTCTCAGGGAGATTGTTTGCTCATTGATATGACGTCTATATGACATCTGCAATACACAATACAATAGCCTGCACCTCCCTATTTCGTCATTTCCTGGGCACTGCTTTAATTCGTATGTCTAATCCATATGCTTCAGTTACAGATCCTCTGCTACACCTGAGATGTCACACTCTGCCTTTTTCTTGGAAATGCATCTCCAGTTCAACTAATCATTCTTTCCTTCAGATACTGTTACAGGCTACAGTGGAAGGTATAGCCTGACATGGCTGAGTTTGGGTGTCTTTGCCTGGCTTTTGGGGAGAAGGGTGATGAGAGATGGTATGTGTGTGTGTGTTTGTGTGTGTGTGTCTGTGTAAAAGAGAGAGAGGGAGAGAGAGAGGTGACAGGAGGCTGTTGTCAGTGGCTGCCACATAATGAAGCACACGGTCTGGCTGTCCACTGAGGCAGAACACTGGTGATGGCAGCACAGACCTCAAACACACACACACACACACACACACCTCCACTGCATCACACCACATTTACTGCCTCCACTGAGGGAGATAGAGGGGAAAAGGTAGTGGCTTGGAGGTGGTGAGGAATGGAGAGAGATAGAGACACAGAGAGAGAGAGAGGTGGTGGTAGAGAGGTAAAAGAGCTGTTGGAGGAAATAGTGACTGCGAAGAGATAAACACAGCAAAAGAGAAATGAATGTGAAAGAATTGGCGGCCGCAATGAAAAGTACAGAGACAGAAAAAAGAGAGAAAGAGATGAGTGGAAGGAATGACTTAAAAAGAAGGGAAGAGCATTGAGGGCAACATGGACGTGTGTGTGTGTGTGTGTGTGTGTGTGTGTGTGTGTGTGTGTGTGTGTGCGTGTGTAAGAGAGAGAGCAACATGGAGAAAAGCAGTTATGAGAGAGAGAGATTGTGATTGTGAGGGGAAAAGAGGAGTAGTGGTAAGAAAGAGAGAGAGAAAGAGGGGAGAGAGAGAGACAGAGAGAAATTGGAGGAAGGTGTCTGTCTGTCTTGGGGATGTTAATGAAGGAGGCTGGTATTGGTGGTGGCAGCAGCAGTAACAGCTGAGACAGGGCTCCAAACAGATCTGTGCTATTATACAGCCTCATCAGTACCATCCTGCAGGGCCTCACACCTGTTAACACACACACACACACACACACACACACACACACACACACACACACAGAGAGAGAGAGAGAGAGAGAGAGAGAAAGTTGGAAACTAAAGTAAATGCATACACACTTAAACAAACAGATAGAGGTAAACAGGTACTGATGCAACTATACACACACACACACACACACACACACACACACACACACATATATATACACTTGCACATACACATAGACACACATACATATGTATGCAGAAATATACACATAGACCTCCATATTAATATGAAGTCTTTGTTTTGAGACTGCTGCAGAGTAGAAGCATGACCATGAAGTCAAGTGAACCAGATGGCATTATCTTCCCTTCTATCATCTATCTTCACTTACCCACCTTTCATCATGGTGCCATTTGGCCTTAAATTGTTGCTCAGAAGAAAAAAGAAATAACCTTTAAACACTGTTATGGACAAACACCAGAAATGGCAAACAGCTTTTAATTAGCCAAAGTGCAAGTGCAGATCAAAACCACTTCATGGCTCGCTATGCCAGAGCGATAATTACATCGGCCTCTTTTCAAACATACAGATAAACAAATGGATAGATGGCCCAGAGAATCAATGGGCATGCTGAACAGGTGTTAGAAAGGATAAGGTGAAAGAAAGAGAGAGAAAAAGAGATAAAGAAAGGGTGTGTGAGAGAAAGAGAGAGAGTGAGTGAGAGAGAGAGAGAGAGAGAGAGAGAGAATGAGGGGAAAGGAAGCGAAGTCACACCTGGGGTCGTGACTCCTGAGTGCTGACTCATACCAAAGTCTCATCTCTGCTCTCTTCGTTTCTCTCTTTTTCTCCCCTGCTAGTGAGGTCCTGCCTCTGTTGCTGCATGATAACTCTCAGCAGGATCGATGCCCACAGGAGCGCCCTAGCCAGCACCAGACACATTCGCTTAAGGAATGCGTAGAAGAAGAAGAAGAAGAAAAGAAATGTCCGAAAAAGGAGAGATACATGATCCTGTCTGCAGACCTGTACCCAGTCTGACTATGTTGGTGCGAGTGCTGGGGTGTACTGCACATGTTGTGCTGATGTTTGGGGCCTGCACTTGTGGTCGTGCAACAATGCATGAGAAAGACACTATCACTGTTTAAGGAAAATTCTGCCATTTTTCAACCCAGGGCCTTTAGGTACAGAACTTTCATCAAGGACATAAACCATGAAAATCAATTCACTGTTAAACCAGCTAAATAAGAGAGCATTATAGACACAGGCTAATCTCCAGAGGCACTCCATGTTGGCTGGCACACATGTTAAGCCTGGTCAGGTGGCAAAAAAAGCAGTTCACTTCGATCATAGCCATCTGTTCCCCTGTGACCACATTTTCAGTCGCTTATTAGCAGGCTATCTACAGTGGGGAAGTTAACCAGAAGATTGTAGCTGTTAATATTAGCATTTTACAGTAATATTTCCATCTTCCCAGGAAAAAATAGAATCCTAGTGGGAAAATGAATGGAGCTTTTTAGTAACTATGGTTAGCTTCTGTTTGTCTTGTGACACATTGGATAAGTCCTATGCTTTGTAGTTTGGAGGTTTGCTGATAGCAGTGGCATAGCCACAGTTTATGGGTATGTAATGGCTATACACAGAGACAGCATACATGCTGGATTTCTTGAAAGGGAATGAATGTGGGGCCTCTTAACTGTGTGTAATTCCATTATTGATAGTGTTATCTTTACAAATGAAACCCTATTCATTCTCTCATTGTCATTTTTTACTTGGAATATGCAAAATGCTAATTCCACCACCACATACAACATCCCCCTCATCTATACATAATGGATTTTTGACAGTTTTGTCCTTGATTAAAGTACTTAAAGATTAACAGTAAGGCCCCAGGTTTGAAACAGGTTTGAATCCCCTGACAGAAATCACCCTGTGCTGGTTTTAAAAACATTTGTCACAGGAACACACCCCACCAACCTATTTTTTAGTCTGGGGTCCCTTGTCTATTAATTGCTATATGTATTTTTCCTTCAAATTTTATTCTCTGATTTCAAGAAATATTAAAAAGCACCTGGCAAGGGGAGTTCTTTTCCCCTGCTTTTTCAGTTTTGCTAGATAGTACAGTAAACAATATGAGAGATCTCCATGTTCCAGTTGTCTCTCTCATGTGTAGGAGGCAGGTTTAGTGCTTCTGAACAATTACTGAGTATTTGTGAATATTCATGTAGAGTACACAAATTACAGATGCAATTTTAATTACCTTTCATTTAACCACACAGTGTCACAGTATACATAATACATAAATTCTGTTCGTACACAAAATTTGCAACAAAGCTTTTCCTCCTCTTTCCCTTCTTCAGTGTTTCCAAGTAATTCACAATTTATTTAACATCTGCTACTGTGATAACCGAGCACCCTCTTCCATGCGTCTGAGAGCCTAAGTGGTCCGGTGGGGAGGGCGCTTGAACAGCCACACACACTCTCACACACAGGCACAGACTTGCTGCTGCCGCTGCTAGTGCAGTCCCGGGCCGCGGACAAATGGCCCCGCTCCACCGCGTCTGCTGGGAAATCCAATCTGTGCCCTTAACCGGCAGGAGTTTTCTGCCTCACTGAAGGGCCCCGCACCACAGCCGGTCACCTGGAGCGTAATTAAAACTAAACAAACTCCATCAATCAGGGTGTAGAGAGAAGGGGTTGGGGGGGGGGGGGTGGGGGGGGGTGCATGTGTGTGTGTGTGTGTGGAGAGAGAGAGAGAGAGAGAAAAGAGTGTATATGTATGTGTGTGTGTGTGTGTGAAAGAGAGAGAGAGAGAAAGTGTGTGTGTGTGTGTGTGTGTGTGAAAGAGAGAGAGAGAAAATGTGTATCTGTGTGTGTCTGTGAGAGAGAGAGAGAGAGAAGGAGGGAGGGAGGGAGACCAATCTGGAAAAATCAGGTTGGGAGAGCAGAGCTGCATGATTACAGCAGAGAGTGAGTCACAGGCTGCCCTCAGGGACCACAGAGCTACTGGACCTAAACACTGACCCACACGCACACGCTTGCATGCAAACATGCACGCGTGTACACGCTTACACACACACACACACACAGCCATATGCATAGCCTCACAATGCTTTCTTCTGTCATAGAAGAATATGAAAACAATACTCAATAACCAGCATATAGTAATAAATAATACATAATACATGTCAGTCCAATTAAATGTAGGATTGAAACATGAAATCCTGGTGGTAAATATATAGATAATATCAAATACCTGTAACATAACTGTTAAAATGTATGAGTAAACACCTACCTGTTTAAAGATATGAATATTCAAAGATAGATGTATGGTGACATATACCTTTTGAATGTGTTTATGTGTTTGTAAATGAGTAGTCATATAGTGTTTGTAGGAATCTCTCTCTCTCTCTCTCTCTCTCTCTCTCTCTCTCTCTCTGTGTGTGTGTGTGTGTGTACATCTATGTGTTTATCCTCACCCCCCTCCCATGGGCCACTGCTTTGATGTGTCAAGACTGATCTGTGCAAGCTTGTGTAGTGTGTGTGTGTGTGTGTGTGTTTGTGTAGTGTGTGTGTGTGTGTGTCTGTGTGTGTGTGTGTTCATGTGTGTGTATGTGTGTTTGATCTGTCAGCACAGATCTGTCTTCTTCCTCCTATGTCTCCACCTTGAGGCCAACCCTCTGTTTGAACAAACAAATCACTAGTCTTTGGCTTTCTCACACACATGCACACATACACACACACATACACACACACACATCCTCACCTTCCCCCCCCCCACCTGTGGACGTGTACGCACATGTGTGTGTGTATGTGTGCATGTGTGCATACATATATGTGTGTGTGTGTGTGTGTGTGTGTGTGTGTGTGTGTGTGTGTGTGTGTGTGTGTGTAAGTGGTTAAGGGTGTGTCCCTGCCTCCTGTCATCCTCTGCTACTGACTTCCTCTTGCTTGTGTGTGTGTGTGTGTGTATCTTCATCTGTGTGCCCAGCGAGGAGCCAGGCCCCCTGCACCATCCCTCAGCCCCCACAAAAGGCCTTGTCCCAAATGGGCCACTAAATGCACCTGCTAACAGGTGGCCCATTTGTCCTTATTTATCTGCCGTGATGGCCCTCACTAGACCCCCTGCAGTGGAGCTCCACAGAATCACTGCTGTGTTTAGACACCAAATAAATACATTTGTTCACACCGATGTCTTTAGACAATAGCTTCATCTCCCACCTCCACCACGCAGCGGCTGTTAGCTTTAACATTTTACAAAAAGGTGTGAGGGCTTTGAGGGCTTGTTTCTTCCCAAAGTAAAACAACAACAGTTTTAATCGTATATCTGTCTGTATCAGCCTCCTCCATACCAACAACAGTAGTTACATTTTAATGTGTTTCTGCTGTGGTGAATTGAATGCCAAGTGCATGCAAATAATGCATACAGTAGATGTCCCCCTGCTGCCCAATACAGGCAGTTTAATTATCCCTTCATAGGATTTCTGCCATTACGGCTTCATCACTTAGACTCTAACCCACAGCCTGTAAATGCATTGAAATAGATGATTCCATCATGCATGCCACTATAAGAAGAGTAATGGATGGTAAATGCATAAAAAACCCACAGGGATGATTGTGAATCTTCCAGATGGAATACTGAATGGTTACGTTAAAAGTCAAAGAAGTTTTTATTAATTTCAAGATTTTTAGCTCAACTGTTTTCTCCTTGGTGTGTGCGATAATTTTTTAATTATTTTTTTTCATGATGCATCTTAGGGTGAATGTGATTTTCACAGTCAAGCTGACAGTTTCTCCAAGCACAAGATACTGCATCTTTTGTATTGTACTTAAATTGGTGGACTGCACAATCAAAACTGCATAAACCTGAGTCCCTGCTCATATGTTTTGAGGCCCCCGTACATAAAATGGGCCATAAAGATGCTAGACATTTTAAGAGGTGTTATTATATCATTATTAAAACCCACTCCACGCCCTCCACCAAAACCTCACTGTCCTTAGGTGGCTTCTGGAGAGAAGGGAGGAAGGGAGGGAGGGATGGAGGGATAGATGGAGGAAAAGAGACCGTCATGCATGTTTTATGAGCATCTCTCTGTCTTTCAGCGCATTTCTCTCTTTCTGTCTCTCACATACAAACATAGACACGGACAAACACACACACGCAAACACACACATAGACACACACACACACACCAGCGTGTACACACTTACACACACAAACACGCTTTGTGCACTCTTCTTCCACCCTGTCTCTCTTTCACTCTCACCTCACACTCTCTGCCACGCTTTCACACACACACACACACACACACACACACACACACACACACACACACACACACACACACACACACACACACACATTCATTCTAAAAACCCCACATATACTCCCATACACTCTTGCTTTCACTGACCATTTCTGTTTTTCTCTTGCTCATCCACTATTTCTCACCTCATATACTCCCTCCCTCCCTTCCTTCCTTCTTCCCCTCCTCACCCTCTCTCTCTCTCTCTCTCTCTCCCTCCGTCTCTCACTTTCTCGCATCCGCCTTTTCTTTTTCACACCGGGACAAGATGACAGCGGCCCTGACAGGCCTCCTTAATGACCCGCGAGTGCCCGCTCCCATGCTGCCGTGGCCCATTTCTGTGCACTGACATTTCTGGTGGCGCCCACTGATGCCAGGCTGGGTTAGCCGGGGAGAGGGTAAGGGGAGCCAAGGGAGAAGAGGGTGGGTGGGCAGACGAGGGGGGTGGCGAGGGGGTAAGGGGGGGCGGGGGGGTTACATTTATGCCGCTGGCACCCGTCGCTCCAAATAAATTACTGTCAGTGGTCTCGGCAGAATTGGCTACCACCCCCCTTACAACTGCATCCCCCCCCCATCCACTCCAGCCCACAAAACAAATCTGCTACATCACAACATCGAGTGAGATGGCAGATAGAGAGTAACCTGTATACACACACACACTGACACTCTCTCACTCTCTCTCTCTCACACACACACACACACACACACACACACACGCACTGACACACACACACACACACACACACCCACACACTGACACACAAACACACACACACACACACAGTCATGCCCACAAACAAATAGCCCCACCATCCCTCTGTGCTTATAATCAGTGTGAAATAAAGAGCCTGGATCTGCACAAACAGACACTCTGGCAGTATTCCTAAAAAACACTGAGGAGTTGTTATTCCGAGTGTGTTATCTTGCCTTGTTCTCATATGGTGCATGAACGCAGATTAATAATTAGTTTCCTGAATTTAGAGGCGAGAAACTTCTGGAGGTACTCTGTAACAGTGGATGTAATTATGGAAAATATGCTAATCGGAGTGAACATAAAAGCTATCAATTGCATCACCCCGTACATAATTTGATGGTGATACCCATGGAGCTTTGCCGATGAACATACAAATGAGACGTGTTGACAAACACACACCCATGTGGTTGACTGTGACAGGATTCTGTAGCCTATAGAAACGATGTCTTTGTGGGTGTGTATATGTTTGACTGTGTGTGTGTGTGTGTGTGTGTGTGCATGTGTGCCTCTGAAATCATCTGTGAGACACTGTGATGCTAAATAACACTGATGTCAAAACACAAAACACACACCTGTGCGCATCTGTATGTGAACGCACACATATACAAAAACATACATACTTTACAATCAGTGACATCAAGGTCCATGGATTTACAAAACCAAGCACATACAACCAAAGTAATATTTATCTTTCAACAGCCTATTTTAGTCTAGCACTGTATGTTTATTGCTAGTCCCTCTCACTCATGCACACACAAAGACACAGCCATACGCACACGCACACACACACACACACATACACACAGGAAACAGGCTCCCTGCACCAATATCATTCACATTTATTTCAGCCAATCGCATTTGTGATCAGTGGCATCAAGGACTCTACGGTGGGAATTAGTGGCCCAGGACTGCCTCTTGCAATTAATCGTCAGCCAAACGCTCTTGTGTTATTCCAGAGAATAATCTGTTATTGCGCCGAATGCTACAACTCTCCCAGGACCCGGGCCACTTTCTCCGCCTCGGGTGGTACACGGCCTCCCTCCTCTCAGGCAGTGTCTCGGCCACTGACGCGAAAACGTAGCATCTCGTACGGTCATATCAGTAGAGCCCTAATGAGGTATCAGTCTAAGAATGGACAACAGAGAAAATGTCTGGTAGGAAAGCGTGTGTGTGCTGTCTCTGTGTCATGGTGTTTACTTTACAGTAATGGATTGGCCACTGGGAATCAGTATGTAAATGAGACTGGGTCTGGGTAAAATCTCTCTCTTTCTCTCTCTTTCTCTCTCTTTCTATCTCTCGCTCTCCCTCCTTCCCTCTGGTCAGTGTGTATGAGAGTAAATGTAATGGCACAATCCAATTACAGGGCTGATTATTTTCAATAGGGGCCCTGTGACACTGAGCACTCTCACTCAGCTGCTATTTAGGTAAATATTTGGACGTTGGATATGTGGACTATGCGTGTGTGAATGTGTCTGTGTGTGTGTGTGTTGTGTGTAGAGAGATGATGAGAGATGAGAGTGGGTGTGTGATGAGTGTACCCCCCCACTTGTAGTCCTTGAGCATAAAGGTGATGTCCTGTCGGTTCGCCATGAGCACACACACACACACATACAAAGGCACAGGCACACACACACACAAAATACACAGAGAGGCAAAGTAAACATGTATGATTAATGGTTTAGGTTGTAATTTTAGCAAATACACACACACATACACACACACACACACAAAAACACACTTGTGACTTTCTCTGTCACACACACACACACATGCACATAAATGCTCTTCCATTCCCTGACCTCCCCTGTTACACTGATTGTAATTTGGGGGGGCATCGTATGGCAGAGAGAGGACAGGTCACTGGGGCTCTGTTTCCCTCCCTTTCAAGTGCAACTTACACCTCTCAAATAAACTAGCGAGGAGAAAAACTTGAGCAAGGAGGTCTGTGAGCTCTCCCTTTGATGAGAAAGCACAGAGAGGATAGAGAGAGAGAGAGAGAGAGAGAGAGAGAAATAATAACCAAAGCAATCTGGATGAGGAACAGGAGGAGGCATGGAAGACAAGACCTATTCTTGGATCAAGAAAGTAAGAAAGAACATCAGAAGTGACAGAGAAAAGAGAAGGGAGAAAGTGGGTTTGTACAGACATACATATATGAAAATGCAGGATTAATGTAAGAGAGAGAGAGAGCCTATTGTCAGCACAGATACTCTGAAATATTGAATAATCCTAGCATGGACCAAACTTTTCTACTTCTGTAAAGTGGACTGAAACGACATGGCTTGTTTGCACTACTGTGGAAAACAACAGGTGTCCAAGTTGCTTTGGGGGGTAAAGATGAGCCCCCATAGAGGGTTCAAAGTTGAAACGCAAGACTAAGATCAAGCATAGTCTGTTGCAGGACATTGGCCTCAGATAGTCTTGGAAAAACTCTGTTACTCTGTTCTCCCAGAACATTTTTCACTTCAAAAGACATCTTACAAGGAATCGGCGAGAGATAAATGAGTTTTTTTTTTTTAAAAGAATAAAATAAAAAGTGTAATTAAAAGCCGTAGACTGATAAAGGAGAGTTCAGTTGCTAGTATTTGGATAAATACAGGATGCATCTAGGGAAAAAAACAGAGGATGAAACGTCTGGATGGAATTAGAAGTTCAACCGCAGGACTTCAAAAATGCTTGTTATCTATGTATATATATATTTACATGAATTTCAGACATGTAATACTTCTGCATGAATTTCAGACATCATTACTTATGCTGTTTTGTTTTCTCTTCCAGCAAAGTGATCTCTGAAGGTGAGAAGTGTTTGTTTGGCATCCAGGAAATAAAATTACTTTTTTCTCACCCTTCTCTCTCTATCTTACACCTCACCCCAAAATATATGAAGATAAACCACTGATGTATTAAATCAAAGCAAATATTAACAGTTAAAACACCCCAATCATTTGTATTGATTTAAAGCTATTAAGGTCTGTGGACTATTAATTAAATAATATCAAGAAATAAAAAAAAGGTAAGTGCGTTGGGTCCACTTGGTCACCACAGCTGGATTGTTTTATCCTATCTCATGAGCATTCATTCCAACTCTTCAACTTCAAGATGTTTCTCTCTCTCTCTCTCTCTCACACACACACACACACACATACACACACACACACAGCCCATTCTATTGTTTTTAAGGGGGGGCTCCTGAAAACAGCTTTCCTTCTGATGGTGGTAAGTAATTTTCATTAAATGTCAATTTGGTATTAATTCTGAGCAAAGCTTAAATAAAATTGTGCTCATTAATCACGGTGCCGTCCAGCGTGTTGCTAATTAAAATGTTGTGGGGCCACCTCGTTAGTCACCCGCAGACCTGATTGTTAATGTCGACTCATTGTCCTCCTCCTCAGAGCCATCATTTATTTTCTTTGCTGTTCTTGTATACGCGTGTTAATTATTTAAATGATCCCACCACCAGCACCTATACCCGCTACCCTCTCCCCACCACACACACACATGCACACACACACACACACATGCATGCACACACACACACACACACACACACACACACACTTCACCCCTTCCCCTCTCACCCGCCATGACACTTTTCAGATAACTATCAAAGTGTTGCTGGGGAGCAGTGGCAGGCTTTGGTGGTTATATGTATGTGTGTGTATGTGTGTGGGGGGGTGAGCATGAATGGGAAATAAGACATTGATCCCAGCAAGAGCCCTCATTGAACCCCGACGACATTGTCCTCCTGCGTGCTGCCTTTGAACACGACACTGTTGCTGTGTTGCCTACTGGCCATTAGGACAACAAGAGCGCCTTTCATCAGTTACTACAGGATTAAACATGTAGCTTTAGCATATGTTACTGCTGCTAAAAGAGTCAGCAGATAGGACAGTCTTGTGCTAAAGTGTGAGCATATCCAACCTTGGAACCTTAATTTATCTGATAATGTTCTGAGGGAAATGTAATACAATCAACTACTCTGTGTTTGTGAATAGATTTTCACTAGAAGTGATCACATGATGATAGCCAACACAAGAACATTCTTCTAGAGTTTTCCGAGCAGCTGTTGCAGCCTAAAATGAATGTGGCGCGGGAGCATGCTAAGGACAGTGGCGGTTGAGGCGGAGTCAAAAAAGGACAGCGCATGAATGCGAGGCCTCCGGCTGATATGCCGTGACAAGGTGCAGGGATCCGTCTCGAGCTGCCAGTCGGTATTCACCGGAGCCGTGCCACTGCGGGGGGAAGCGCAGAGGAGAAGGCGCGCTGGCACCTGCCAGATGGAATGTCTGCTGCACTTAAAAATATGACTAGGAGCCCGTCAAAACGTGCCCGTCGGAGAGGTGACAGGACCCCTGCGTTGCCATCTCTGTCTGCCTTCTGCTCCCCTGGCACCAGGTGCTTTGGCCCAGGGTGTGAGGGGAGTTTTTAATCTTCTAAAAGAGGAGTTTTCCTCTTATATTGAGTAGAATCAGTGGCTGGTTCTCTGGTTCCCTTATGGACATTGGTCTAGCTCCTCCAGGACAAAAGGTGGCGATAAATATCAAAGATGTTGAGATGACCCTCTGACTTCCTGTGCTTGAGTAACATTTGCCATTCAAACATGCATGGGTTTGAGTATAGCCTGGTAGACCAGACCCTTTCGTTTCACTTTATGGAGAGGGAGTCTGGCATGTTGACATCCTGGTGGGTAGATACTTTCTGAGAATTTTAAAACTATTGGTTCTGCCTTCAATCTGTATTCTGATAGGATGCTAAAAAAAAATAGCCTTCGGAGTGTTCCCTGACCTAGTACTGATGCGAAATACAATATTGAGTGTCATTTGATTTCTTTTCAGTTGTTGCTGTTGTGTTTTAGAGGCTCTTTACATAAGACCTATGAATGTGAACTGCCACCAAATGTGTACTCTGTGTCTCTGGCTATAAAGGCAAACAAACTTACCGCTGCACTTTTCATAGCCCCCTTCCTGAAACAACATTACAGAGTTGCCATGGGTACGGAGAGCAGATCATGCCTTCATTATCACAAACTATTCCCTATGTTTACTTTCAGGTAATTGGGGTTCATTAGGCCAGGTTAATGAATTCCTCTGTTTGTTGAGTTGTTATGGTAACACATCATTTAAATCCTCTTTGAACCCACCATCTACCTCTCTCTCTATTTCCCCC
Organism: Tenualosa thibaudeaui; assembly: GCA_027481765.1. NCBI lineage: Eukaryota > Metazoa > Chordata > Actinopteri > Clupeiformes > Clupeidae > Tenualosa > Tenualosa thibaudeaui. The sequence continues at coordinate 11,908,798 of JAIFZK010000014.1, forward strand.
TCTCCTTCTTTCAATCTGTCTGTCCATCAGTCTGTCTACCTATATGGCTGCCTTATTAAACCACACACACACACATACTGGGGTCATTTATTCACAGTTAGGGTGGATCATCTTAGTCTCAGTTTAAAAATATCTCCCTTCTTTGCCTCCCCTTCACATCACACACATCTGCTAATGAGTGTCTGAGAGCTGATGAATGGTGAGTTTTATATCCGGAGTGGATCCGGGGCTCAGCTATGGACGTGCTCTTTAGCCTAATGTGGTAATGACTGCAGACTTGTGGGACTAGCCGGAAGCACAGCGGCTCTCCCACAGCCTGTTCCTTCTTGAGGTGATGAATCTTTGGAGAGAGTAGAAAGTGATGAGAGACAAGAGCTCCAAGTGTGAGAGATTAAAAGCAGAATGTGTCATTTTATGCAGCCGCAATGCTAGAAATTCAACTTTATGTAATTATGTTAATTTGTTTTGTTGTTGTTGTTGTTTGTTTTTTGTTTTTTTTAGCTGTAATGATAAACTTTCTTATCACAATTAAGGTTCCTGGTCCTAATGAGATTGTAATCTCTTCTCCTGATACAACCTGTGTGCCCAAGGCATGAAGTCCAAGGTGTAGCTCAGATAACACAAGACAGCCTATATGTGTTGTTACAGACAATGTGTGCTGTTATGAACCTGATGGCCCTGCCCTGACAGCTTTTCCTTTGTCTGTCATCGCTACACACACACCTTTTGTGAAAGGCCAAAATGTCCCAGAGGTACATTTGCACCTGCAGGTGTCACAAACACTCCAGGCTGATTTGAAAAGAAGCTGCAGCATTTTTGTGCAACAAAGGGTTATGTAGCCTCTCTCTTAGTTGACTGTGCACTATCTTAGTTTACTGTGCACTATCTTTGTTGACTGTACACTACAAGTTATGGAGTTATGGTGAGTAACACACCCACCAAACACAACTATGTGGGTGTGGGGAATGTTGCAACTTGTCTCGTCGGGAATCTGAATTCCTACTTGATGATAGGAACCCAGTTTCCTGTTCTACAGTTAATGCACCAGCGGCACCTACACTGCCTGTGCGCTATTTTTCTGAATGTCCAAGACCAGTGTTGAGGTTTAGCTAGTTGGCGGCACTATACTACCCCCCCCCCCTAAGTTCTCAGTACCATTCCAGCATCCCTCTATTGCTTTAGGAGTGCTTCCTTGTGCAGAGTCCAGAATTAGTGCTGGCAGAATACACATTGTCTTGGCCAGGTACTGAGTGTATGTCTTGTCCTTCAGCCCTAACCCTCGCCACTCGAGACTTGCCTGATCATCTGCCTCCTTCACACGCTCTCGTCTCCATTCACAAAACTTTTCTGAAAGAAGGTTAATTTTAGACGATCTTGGTCCTGGGCTTCCTTTCTTTTTGGAGCTCTTTGTAATTAATCAAGGTGGATTAATCAAGGATTGTGTGAGCTTGTGTGTGTGTGTGTGTAGGTGGGTGGGTGGTTGGCGGCATGAACAGCGATGATATCTTTGACGGGTGCTAATAATTAAAGTGTGGAGTTTGTGCCGAGGTCTCTTATCCCTACAACAATAGAGAGCTTAGAGAGGGATGGTGAGATACAGAGAGAGAGAGAGAGACATGAGCTGAATGGGGTGGTGAATCAGAGACAGGCCTGGGCAGTGCCCCTAATAACCCCTATCCTCACACGTCTCTCTCTCTTCCTCTCTCTCACACACACACACTCTCACACACACACATTCCCCAACCTTTGCAACAGAACTCGCCACCCACCACAACCCCAACAGTTTTCCTCTAAGCTCTCAATTATGCAAGTTAGCCGCCCCATGCCATATGTCACTGTCAGCTCCATTTCCCCAAGTTGTGCGAGTGTGTGTGCATGGGATTTGTGTCATCACTGTGTGTGTGTGTGTGTGTGTGTGTGTGCGTGTGTGTGTTAAATAATGCAGAGAGGAAAGGTCAGGGGAGAGACGTGGAGAAGGGTCGATGGCTGGGCGGACTGCACTAACTTTGTGAGAGGAAGCCTGCAATACCACCACTAATACACAGATCAGTTCCAATAATAATAAAATGCATATGGTAAATGTCAAACCGTGGCAGTCACTTTGTAATCCATGCTCAGCCAGGGAATAATAGATGGCTTAAGTACATAATATGAATGAAATTCTATTGTTACTGAAACAAAAGGATAGTGGGAAGGAGCCATTAAAGCAGCACACAACATCCCCCCACATTAAAAGAACATTTTTTTAACGGCTGCCTTTTGTATTGCCCACAGCATGCTGAAAGCAGATTTACAAACTCAGTGTTTCTCAGAGAGGCATTCAGACCCTTCGTGTGGCAAGTAAGTTAGAAGTAGAATGTAGAAAGTATGGGAATAGTTCCTGAAGTCTCCTGAAGAATCATAAAAGAAAGAGCGTCAATAGTAAATGGCTACGTCAGAGGTGATGGAGGCAGCCCGAGAAGCACACGCGCACACACACACACACACACACACACACACTCAATCGCATGCACCCCCACACATACACACAACTCTCAGCTTTCTCTGACGTGATACCCACATGCTGAGCGTCACCTCTCCCACTTTCGCACCAATAAATTATTGAAATGATCGCCAGGATGATAAAAACAAATGCCCTTCTGTGGGTAAGAAAAAACACACACGTACACACACACACAGACACACACAGCGAGTGAAGAGCAGGAGATTTGAAGGTGAGCATGAGTCACAGACTACATTATCTGCGGTTGTTCGGCAGCAATGTCAGCGCCAAAGACGGATCCTCCTTTTATCCAAAGCCCTCTTCATCACCACTCATGGCGGGGGAGGCAGAGAAGGAGAGAGGAGGAGAGGGTGGGGCGGCACGGGTGGTGTGTGTGTGTGTGTGTGTATGTCTGTGTGTGTGTGTGTGTGTGTGTGTGTATGTCTGTGTGTGTGTGTGTGTGTGTGTGTCTGTGTGTGTGTGTGTGTGTGTGTGTGTGTGTGTGTAGGGATGACTAACGGCCTATTGTGTAATTAATGAGGACAGTGTTGATTTCCGTAGATAATTTAGCACGCTTGCCAGCGTTTGACTTCTGATCTCGATTTACCCTCTCTCTTTCTCTCTCCCTCTTACCATCTCATGGACACACACACATACACACTTACACACACACACATACACACACACACACACACAATCACTTTCTCTTTCTCATTTATGTTGTGGGAGGAGCACATTCCCTTGGGCGAATATGTATGTATACAAACACGCATGCACAGACACACAAACACACACACACAAACACACACTAACACACACAAATATAGGGGCACCTGCCCAGGAGACATATATTCGCTGTGTAAATGCATACATGCACATACCTCCACACATCAATCCCCCTCTCCCACTCACCCTTCCTCTGCTTTGTGTGTGTCTCCTACAGACACACACAAAAACATGCACGCACACAAACACACCTACGCAGATTTGCCACAGCACCGGAGGCACAGGAATACATGAATGGGTAATGACGGCAAAAGTCAACCACCCCCCAACGACACACACACACACACAAACACACACACACACACACACACTCACAAGTCAACCACCCCCTAACGACACGCACGCACTCACACACACACCCCTTTACAGTCTCCCCAGACACGCATTATCCAACCCAAACAAGAGTGGAAGACCAGGGAAAAACAAAGTTTAGATCTCTGACTCCATCTCTGCTTCTCCAGAGAATGCATGCTGGGATGACCTTCTAGGGAGGAAGGCGTGATCAACAGTTAAGCTTAGCCCTGGAGTAAATTGTATTTTGAATAACGATTTTCCATTAAACTTTAATTTCGTCCAAAAAACGGGGCTTAATCCTTCTCGGAGAAGAGCAGCCTTGAGAGGAAGAGAGAGAGAATGAGAGGAAGACTTTCTGAAAAAAAAAAGTTAATTCCATTGTTCCTCCCTGGTTTTGGTATTTGCACGCCTCAGATCTCACTGCAGCTCGTGATCAAAAGCTCCAAATTATGACGGGATTTTCTCGCTTCTTTTTTCTTTTTTTTTCAAAAGGTGAAAATCTGAGAGCTACTTGGAGACAGATAGATGGGAGGAGATTACAGAGGACATGCCATTTTTTTCCCATTTCAAAAACAAAACTTGACTTGTACAGACAAAGAAAGTTGTACTCTGTGAACAACATCAACAACATCAACAATGCCAGTGAACTCACTAACCTCAGGTTTTTGCTCTTCCCTTGGTCTTGTCCATTGCCTTCCTTGCAATGTAGAGGCAACCAATCTTAGGATTTAGTCGACTCCTGTTAAAGAGTGAATCCTTCCAACTAGTCCTTCTAACAAGTCAAACACACAAATTCTCTTGAAGAAGTCTCGCAATGGTACTACCCATGTCTTACGTATTGCAGTAAGTAGTATAGTAGTATGCCATTTACGAAACAGCCACTGTTCTGTTGTGATTTTGCATCTGCACATTCCTTCAGTTTACATACAGTAAATACAAAGAAATATTCATTCAGTTACTGCAGAGGTGCCATTTTATCTACTGCCAGAGGTACACAACTACATACAAATTTTACTTAGATAGTTTGAATTTGCTATATTACATATAAGTCAAAGTCAAAGTCAAGTTGTTTTTGTTTTTGTGTTCACTGCACATTGTCATTCTGACTGAGAGCATGTGCTATAGTTTCCGCAGTCATTTTGGGTGAAGTATGAATACTTGGTGGCTGTAGTACATTTTGTAGTAAATGTTCACCAAGGTGCTAAGATATGTGCTGGTAAAGCACACTGTATGAAGAGTTTTGAAAAGGTGGACACTGTATTGAGACATATGTGAAAATGATTGGCAAAAACTGTAAAAAATAGTCAGCACACTTTTAACGATTGAGAAGACCAGTTCAAAGGCTGAGTAGCCTATCAGTCCAATGTGCAGTTGGTGATAATGAAATGAAACAGAATTAAATTAGATTCCATTGACCCAACACTGGGACTCAGTGTGTTTTTGGACTGACTTGGTGTTTACCACTGGTGGGATTTCTAGATACTGTCGTAGTGGACTGGTGATTGACACAGGCGAGTGTAGATAGGCGCCAGATCATTAGCTTCTCACACGCTGCATTTCAAACAGGCCAGACAGTCAGTGAGTCTTAAGCAAATGTTACCGTCTCCCCTGGTAATGGGATGTTTCACAGGAGCGATGTTTCTGGAAAGGAGTGTGTGTGTGTATGTGTGTGTGTGTGTGTGTGTGTGTGTGTGTGTGTGTGTGTGTGTGTGTGTGTGTGTGACACTGTGCTCTACAAAAGCAGGCCTTCTTAGGTAGTTTGAAATTTATTATGCTGAAATCCCTGCAGTCTTTGCCTCATTCTTACAACAATAAACACAAACACACAAACACACACACACACACAGACACTCACACACACAGTCCAACACACACACACACACACAAAGAAAATTGGACAATGCAGGTAAACTGGAAAGCATTTCACTCTAATCACCACAATTTGTAAATTGAGAATGGAGAGCTGTTTTAAACCTACCCAGTGTGATTCTAAAACAAGACTTCACTTTCCTAGCCGGCTGAGCATCTGAGATGCTTGCCAATTACTGAGGGAATAAATATTTAATCACTAGTTGCTCTTTTTTCCCCTTGCATTTATTTATATATTTTGTGCCTCCAATACTTGTTTTTTTTTTTTTTGGCGGAGCTAATGAGAAACCTTTAGACTCCAAAGTGGTGCAAAATGTCTGTTGTGAGTTTTAACTCGAGCCCTTACAACCCCAAAACCAAACAATTTGTCAGAGACTGCCTAATGTATGCATCGAAAAGGATACTGTTTCTCCCAACCCTACAAAAATGCTAAAAAAAAGTCTATTAATTGTGCATGGGGTTTGTGCACAATTGAAGTGTGTGTGTGTGTGTGTGTTTATGCCAATTGGTCTATGTGTGGTTGCATTGCATGCTGTTCATATTGGCTGGCATAAACACGCGTTATGTGCTTGTTTATTTTTTAATATGATTAATTTATGACAGTTGTACCCCTTTGTTGATCCCATTATAATAACAGTTGGAGCATCTTCTTCCAAATGTTTTATTCAATGGCATAGCGCAAGTGTTGAATATGGTCTATACCATAATGCATCACATTCATTATGTAAGGCAATCCACAATATTAAGATGTTTTTTTTTTTTTTAAAAAGACTTTTTTAACTTTCTTTAGTTCTGTGCAGCTGCACTAGTCTTTAAGGATTAGTAGAAGGAGGTGTTGGATCCCATAATTTCTGAAGTTTTACTCTTTTAATACAGTGCCTCTGGAGGTGAAAAGTGGCATTACAAGAGAGTATGGCACAAAGGCCTGACTAAAGATTGGGAGGGAGCCTGTCCTATCCTAGCTGAATATACTATTGCTCCACTTGGAAACTATAGCAGGATAAATTGAATCAATAAAGTGCCCAGGACGTTCTTGATGGATATTACATGAAATGCTAGTCGTGCTGTCGTCTTCTGAAAATGAACACAGTTAGCATGAGAATGTCCACCACTAATGAACAGCCAGTCTAAGGACTGACGTAACCTTGGTTCTATGCGGATGACAATGGTTGCTAACACATATCCCCACGTGTGGCATTCATGTGTCCCTAGAAGCAGAAAAATGCTTTTTAAACTGATCCGCCTCTACACCTGCTTCCCTCGATGCCCACCGAGGGGTGAGTTTGTGAGGTTAATTAAAACTGGATACACAGCACACTGCCTACACTACAGAGACAAATATGAAAACACACACGCAGCTTCACAAAAGCAGGCACAAGCATGCACGCACACACACACACACACACACACACATACACACAGCATGGTATGAAAGCCCCTGACTGTGCTGTAGCCTGCATGAATAACAGAGCGGCCACACGCATGGGTGTTGGACTGTCAGTAATGAGCAGAAAGGTAGCCGCAGGGAGTCCAGCATCACACACACACACACACACACACACACACACACACACACACACACACTCACACACACTCCACTGTGCACATATGCCCACTCTCTCTTCCCACAAACTTCTTCCTCACTATTCCTTTCACACAAACACACATTTGAACACTCAAACATCACCATTAACACACACACACACACACACACACACACAGCACATATAAATAGGTAACATGGGAAGTTAAACACACCCCCTCACTGAGAGATGCAGCCTTGGCTTGGATATAGTACTGCATCCAAATGTTTTCCCCACCAGCTATGCACCTCTAAACCCTGCTGCTTCTCATGTGACAACCCATAAGCCCTATGAAAGAGGGGAACAGAGAGAGAGAGACAGGGGGAAGAAAAAGAGTGAGAGATTACTCAAGGCAAACTATTGGCATAGGCTCATTAGGTGCCCAGTCCTGTAGTGGCACCTTGGTGGTGGCTTACAATCCTAGCCTGCAGGTAAAACAGTAAAACATGCCGTTTAATGAACAGACAATGTTTTCTTTTCGTCTCATCCCTGTGGATGGCCATTGATCCTGGGACAGTGCAAGACTTCCCTTCAGAACTTGTCAAGTTTTGCTTTTTTTTCCTTTTAAGTTTGGGATTTGCTGCATGTGAAATCCATTTAACAAACAACAAAACCCCTGAATATTACCCAAATCAAATGAACGTGTAGCTTCAGCCATGAAAAAACATGTATTGGGCAGACTTTCTCCAGCGCAGAAAAGTGTTTACAGCAGTGTCAGATCAGCTTTTTTTATTTCTTTTTCCCCCGAAATGTATAACTCTTGGCTATAAATCAGAACAGCATTGCTGTTTTCCTTTTTGCCGCTGATTCTTGTCAAACGTGCAATTATCAATCATGCTATCCTATAATTTCAGGTTTTATTGTGACAAGAGGCAGAGGGGGGAAAAATGAAAAGGGGAAAGATAGATCATCTAAAAAAAAGAACAGAAGAAATCTGTCAAGGGTATTACAGGAGAGGCTCAAAGAAAGGCCAGTGCGTCAAGGGGGTCGGACATCCATTTGTAACCCGGGAGAATAATGACTGTGCGATGTGACAGCCCCAGTGACCCGCCGAAACAATCAAAGTGCTGCGGACCTGTCCAAAAGCAATGACCTTGTGCAGCTGATTCCTGGAGACCAGAAAGGAGGGGTGGGGTGGGGTAGGGAGAGGACCTAAGGGTGGAAGTGTAGCGGGGTAGCTGAAGAGAAGCCATCGTTCCAAACTCTGAAATCTGATCCTAAGGTGGACCACACACTGAGTGGGGAGAGGGGGAGACGGGAGCCTATTTGTCTGTTGTGTTTTCTTCTACACCTGCATGAGAGTCTCTTTGTCCCTATTATTTGTTGTACAGTGACAGTGTACCTTCAGGGTGGAACAGAAGCAGTAAGAGAAATGTTGTGTGGGCACAATTGTAAGTTGTGAGTGACTTTGGGGCATTGTGAGTAAGTCTAGATTAGATTCATTACACATGTATAAATACAGGTAACGAAATGCAGTTTGGCATCTAATCAAAGTGCCAAGAGTAGCAAGTGCAGTATATACAGTATGCAGTATGTACAGTTATACAAAATTATATACAGATAAGAGTAATAATAATAAATAGGCAGAAGAGCAATATACATGTAAGGGTAGATAGTAAGGGTAATATACAGATGTGCTATATAGATTCAATATAAGGGCAATATACAGATGTGCTATAGAGATAGTTA
>JAIFZK010000014.1:11922500-11935000 GCA_027481765.1 Tenualosa thibaudeaui
GTCTGTGTGTGTGTGTGTGTGTGTGTGTGTGTGTGTGTGTGTGTTGGAGTAAGATATATCACTATCAGAGTGGTATAGGGATTCTAAGCATTTTTGGTAAATATGATTGTCAGTTAGTGTGTGTGTGTGTGTGTGTTTATGGCATTTAGGGGCAAATTTGTTATCTGTTGGTACATGTGTCAGTCTGTGAAAAATAGCAAAACTAAGTGTGTGTGTGTGTGCGCACGCGCACACGTGTCTGTAGGTGTGCATTTAGACAGCTGTGATGGACTGACGCCAGCAAGCTCATTAGAATGAAAGGAGAGTGGGAAGGAGGAGCATCTGTCTTCACCTGACGCTCAATTCACAAGTCATGGCATGACACACACACACACACAGACACACACACACAAACACATACACACATACACACACACACACACACAACTTTTAATGTAACAATCTAACAATTGACTCACTGTCATTCCCATAGTTCATAGCTTCTTTAGCACATGCCATTGTTGTCAACAAGCTGTAAATTACATGCGGTGGGGTAGCTGGTTTTGTGTAATTATTGAGTGTCCTCCAACATGGACACACACAGGACACATATACACAATCTACCCTCTTAATACCCTGTGCCGTATCCGCTAACCCCCCCCCACACACACACCCTGTTTTCTCCTCTTCTCATCTTGTGTCCTGTCATCCTCTCCTCTCCTTTCTTCCCTCCTCTCCTCTCCTCTCCCCTCCTCTCCACTCCTCTCCTCTCCCTTCCTGACCCAACCCTTCAATGGCTCTGGCATCTCATCAGAGATAGAGGACAGCATCCAAACAAGAAGTCCTTCAGGCCAAACACTTCACTCCAGACACCCACCCTTTCCAAAGCCCCCCCTGGGCCCCAGACCAACAGACTTGAAAGAAGACTCTGGTAAGGCCCACAAGTCTCCACATGTCTCCAGTCTAAGATGCATTATGGATGTAGAGTAATTCTCCTATGAATTTCTAATGAGACATAATGAAGTTATGATTAAAAAAAAAAAATACTTGGCACGGTAATAGCTTAATGATGTGTTGATCTGTGACAATTATACAAATTCAAGGTCATAGCTCAAGAATGGGGGGTTTACGTATTGAGCCACAACAAATTTGCCTTTTACTTACAACAAAATAATGTCTATATGCTATGCTGCGCAATTGGAATTGGTGCTTGCCTGCTCACTCAGTACATGAACAAAATCACGGGTGAGGAAAAGCTTTGTCAGAGTCACATAACAACATAATCCCATATCATCATGCATGTCTAATGCACAACAATGCATTGGCAAAGAGAAGTAATCCAGCACTGCTTCACAGGGCAAGTCTTTACCATAAATGATGTATTTAGCGTTGTATAGAAAATTGGCTTCTGGTGCTTGTCGAGCCTCAGGAAATGAACAGGCCTGTTATTGTTCAGATGTGTTGTGTTGAGCACATGCATGGCTCTTCTATCTGATCTGATCAGAGGAAGTGTACAGAGAAGAGAGATAAGCCATATATGTCAGCAGAGAAAAAAGCCCTCTAGATGTATAATAGTAACAGTGTATCATACTGGTGTATTATATAGGTTTATGACAAAATATATCTATTATATATCTATTTTCTGACTGATAGACTAATATTCTGTGGGTGAATTCTCTCCTTTCAGATATGGCCATCCTCAGCAAATACTGATATCTGTAGTGAGTGGTGTAGTATTGTCAACTCATTTACAGTCCATTCCTACCCAAATTTCTACCCAACTTATGTCTTCTACCTGTATACTGTATTCCAGACTTGATGTATGCAACTGTCATCTCTAACACAGCTTTCTGCATCATAGCTCTGCTTATCCTCTAGGAAAGTCACTCACTCAGCATAGTAAGCTGCTCTACCCCAGTACCTCAAATCTCTCTTCTTGTTTTGTATTTATCATGTGATCTTATATATCATGTCTGTGCTGTAATGTGTCATCATCAAGATGTGTCATCTACATCTACTTGCTTCCAACTTTCTCTTCTCCTCCCCTCCCCCTGGCATGACACACACACACACACACACACACACACACAACTTTTAATGTAACAATCTAACAATTGACTCACTGTCATTCCCATAGTTCAGAGCTTCTTTAGCACATGCCATTGTTGTCAACAAGCTGTAAATTACATGCTGCTCCCTGCCCCCTTCATTTTCATCTCTTCACCTGGCATTGCCACCCCCAAGCAGATGAGTCCCTGCTTATGAGGTGACTTCTGCTCATGATTTGTACCTTCTGCTCAAGACATGTAAACATGTATGTATGTATGTATGTATACATGCATGCATATGTACATTGTATGTATGCATGTATGTATGTATAGGTCCCTTCACATCATATGTTCTGCATATCCAGTTTGGGTTAATCTGGGTTTGAAATGGTTCAGTTTTTTGTTTGTTTGTTTGTCTTTGTATCCAATATATTTGTACATGTACATATTCTACATATACAGTATATACTATGTATTCCTCCCTTTTATTCCAATCCTCTGGCCTAAAGAGATGTTTTGATCTCCCATGGCAAGGTCAGAAACAAATGAGTCCTCCCAGTTTCTCTCTCTCTCTCTCTCTCTCTCTCTCTCTCTCTCTCTTGAGTTTATGAGATGAAGCACCTTGATGTGAGGCACAGCGATATTAGTGTGCCATCTGGAAGCTGGCATCCTCTGTGTGCTGGTTAGGGTCTCTCTGTCGAACTTGTTGACTAATATTTCTCAAAGAAAAATGCCAAACGGAGGCACGGAGATGTGAAGGGCATGTTGGAGGGTGTGTGTGGTGAGTGAGTGTGTGTGTGTGTGTGTGTGTGTGTGTGTGTGTGTGTGTTTATGCGTGTGCAGGCATGTGTTTTAGTGTGTGTGGCACGTGCCTGAGATAAATTCATCTCCCAGCCAGGACGTCTTGTTCAGACACTAATTTTAGGAGCTGAGCAGTGGGTAATGAACATAATTCTGTGACAAATCGCAGACCAGCGCATCAAAGGCGGCACAGGGAATGCATTTGCATTCTGCCCATCGCTGCAGCAGCACCTGCCGTCTGGGGGTTGCAGGTACATGGTGGTGGTGGTGGTGGGTGTGATGGGGGAGTGTCCCCGGGCAACAGAGTGTTTGACGACACGTCTGTGTTTGTGTGTCATTGTGCTCATCGTCTCGATGGCCGACGTGTCGTTGTGTGGTTGGGGTTGGCCAAGGTGAGGAGAATAGGGAATGAGATGGGATAGAGTGTGTGTCTGTGTGCCTGAGTGTGTGTTTGTATTTGTGTTTGTGCGGTATGCAGTTAGCATGTTGGTGTGTGATTGCTTGTGTGTGTGTGTGTGTATCTGTTTGTGTGAGCTCATCGCATGTTGCATATTAGTTTGTGGTTGTGTATGTGTGTGTGTGTGTGTGTGTGTGTGTGTGTGTGTGCGTACATATCCATGTACATGTGTGTGTGCTACAGTTGACATACTTATGAAGGGCTAGCTAGGATGTGTGTGCTGAAGTATAGGGTGCCTGATAGTTTGCTTTGTCATTGGAGTGTACAGGTGATCTTTCACAGGGTGTGCCCATTCACCTGCTCAATGGAGCAGCTCCCTCAGGTTCTTACCTGCAGGCACAACCCCTGTACAAGATGGCCTTGAATGTGTGTGTGTGTAAGTGTGTGTGTGTGCATGCTTGTCTGCGGTCTGATGCACACCCGTTTTCGGATACCAGTAATGAATGGTCATAATGGAATGTGTAACATCTGGGCAGTGAACACCCGCACACAAACACCCACAAAAACAAACCATAAAACTGTTTTATCATATTTTTTTTCTTTCCCCCTTGTCTCTCTTTCTTAATCAATGCCTGTCTGCTCCAGGCTCCAGTTTAACGGGGTGTTGTGCGTATCATGCCAATCCAGCTCGCTGCAAATAGAAACATTCTCCTCTCCGGCAGGTGCTTTCTGTCACACATTAACACTTTATCACCAGTGCCATCTTGACAGTTTCCTTTGGCGACGCTCTGATAATGGTTATTAACACAAAAAAATACACACACACACACACACGCACACATATGCATGCATGTACACGCGCACACACACAACAAAAAAAAATCCATATTCCACCCGCCGTTGTTTGTCAGTTTGACAGTCTTCCTGCATTAGCGACGCCGTCAGCCCCCAGGAAGAGAAGCAATTACACCCTAGCTCTCAATTAATGAGCTCCCCAAAAAACACTGTCATTATTACTACAGTGCCTTATCAAACATTTCCAGGACTCTCTGCTCCTTGTTTCTGGAACCCACCCCATGTGTTTGTATTGGGACCAAGTGTTACTTGTTTGTTTATGCATGTATGTGTATGTGTGTGAGTGTGTGTGTGTGTGTGTGTGTGTGTGTGTGTGTGTGTGTCTGTGTGTAGTTCTGGGTGTGTGTATATGAGAGATTGTGTTCATGTTTGTGTGGGTGTGTTTTTTTTTTTCTTCTTCTTCTTTTCTTTTTTTTGTGAGTGATGGATGCATTAACATCAACACAGTCCATTCCAAAGAAAATATTTCTTAGTGTTTGTCTCCAAAAAAAAAGAAAAAAAAATTGCTTTCAACTCGGAAAGCCATCTATTTTCATGACTTAATAAAATATCTTCTGATGCCAAGAATTGCCTGCGTCATTGTGTTTGTATTAGGGCAATATGCCCAAAAGATGGAAATTTGCTTTTGAAAATGTCACGCTGCATTAAAGAGCTGGAGACCGTCAGGCTTTTGGGTCCGGGATATTTATTGTGGCCCAAACCAAACCAAATCTCCTCTCACTGTGCATATTTCCCTCTTCTCCATCCAAACGCAGCCATTTAGGGAACATGAAAGATGGTCTTCAGTGGCTCCCTTTTGTCTTAAACTGTCTTATGTAATGTGACAGCACAGCTGACGTGATGTGGAGGGGGGAAGAGAACCAAATGTACGCCTTAACATGCTTACACGCAGTAAGCTCCGCAGACACCCCAAGGTCTGCATGTTTTATCACTCTCCTCACTGCTTTCAGTGCAGGAGAGACATATTTGAGCTTAATTTTAGCAGAGCTATGCTTGTGTGTGTGTGTGTGTGTGTGTGTGTGTGTGTGTGTCTGTGTGTGTGTGTGTGTCTGTGTGTGTGTGTGTGTGTGTGTGTGTGTCTGTGTGTGTGTGTGTGTGTGTGTGTTTCCGCACACACACTCACACGCACACGCACAAATACAGAGACAAACATTTCTCCCCCTGCTTGTCTAGGTTTTCTGCCAATATCTCTACAGCGTTATGTAATGCACCCCGTGAGCTTTCTCCACAAATATTTTTTATTTCTGTGCCATGCCTCACAGCAGACTGTGAGAAGCCAGGGCTCTCTGATTCTTTTCCCTCAGCTTTTTGCGTGTTCTTGATTTGGAGCTCTTGTTTGTTAGAGGACACTGAGCATGCAGTATGAAACTCTATAAAACATGCAGCGTGTCTTCAGAGCAGTTTTGTCCTGCAGACCCTGTGCTTCATATTCGATATTAAAACTGCACTCTTGGCCTTCCACCAGGTGGATAAACCAGGGTTTCCTTCTACCCATATTGTACTCATCTGACGCTGGGCAGAAGTTCTGCATTGTTATGTGGGAGCTGGGGTGAACAGTGTCTGTGGAACTCGAGGAGGGCCTACTTAAAGGTCTTGCTTTGACAAGACAAATCTTAGCCCCGGGCTCTCTAAAGCTCCCTCCTTCCCTCTGTCCTCACTTCCTCTTACCTAGCTCTCCCTCTTTCCTTTCCTCTCTTTTTACTCCTTTGGCTTTGCATGCCACCCCTCTCTCTCTCTCTCTGTCTCTCTCTATTTCTCTCACTCTCTCTTCATCTCTGTTTTGGAGCCTGGCAGCCTTTCAAGGTCTCTGCTCTATCGGTTTATGGTGTTTACACCTTCTGTTATAAAGTCTGTGGGGCATTCTGGCTGTTTACCACTTGACTTTTGTAAAAAGGAAAGAAAGAAATATTCTTTATATAATCATACCATGTCTGTTCCTGTTCTTACTACCAAATGATTAAAAGAATAACAGGTCCAGTAATGATACACATTTAATTTTTCAGAAAACCTAAGAACTGTCATGGAAATTGTACATTCAACATACATTAACAAACAAGGCTAAATCTATTATTGAATGTTTTATTTAGTTTTATTCTATCTAAATACAATTCTATCTTTAATTTTACATTTTTTTTTTCAAAAGCTGGATTTTGGAGGAGAGACTCAAAACTATAACTCTTGTTAGTATTGTATTGTGTTTTGCCATTCAGGCTTTCAAGCAATACTGGACAAAGGCATCTCTCGCTCTATCTGTCTCTCTCTCACACACACACACACACACACACACACACACACACACACACACACACACACACACACACACACACACACACACACAATCTCTCTTTCTATTCCCCCTCTGTCTATGTGAGTGCCATACGATTGGGCCAGGGCATCAGGGCGTCAGTCCGCCCAAGTGCCTGAGTCTGAAAAAGTCTTACAGTGTGTTAGCTCCATGTGGCTCTGCCCAACTCATTCTAAGGCAAATTAGGGCCGATAAACGGACCAGAGGTTCCCTCAGGGCCTGCACAATCAAGTGCAGCAAATGAGGCGCCCCAGAAAAAAGAGTGAGTGAAAAAGGAAGAAAAAAAATGTCCCAGACTCAAAACTGCTGACACAGCTCAAAAATAACACAAAGACCCCTCGTTATTTTCCCTCTAAATTAGTCGAATTTTGGTGCCCAGCGATGCCGATCTAATTGCGACTAAATTTGACGGAACTTAATGTGTCCTGCTGGAAAATTTAATTTCATGTATAACGGATTTAAGCTTTTGGAATTGAAGCCCAATTACCTTAGCTGATTGATGCACCAATAGGTTTAGCAAAATTGATTACATGAAGCAAATATAAGGAAAAAAAAACCTTTTGCAGGAGATGCCTGTAGACTGTGTCCATGGCTAGGTAAAGACGTTCAGGATGGTGCCTGTGCTGGCTCTCGCACCAGGACAAATGCCCGGGGTGGCCTGCCGCATGGAGCTGTTCGCTTGGCTGAACTCTATCCTTCTCCCCCAAAAACTGAACCATATTTGGCTGATGCAGCCTGACATTTGTTCATGAGCATATGATAATGAAGAGGCTGGCTAGGAACTGGGTCCATGCTGTCAAAGAGAAGGCTGTCTATGAAGTGCACAGATGCTGTGTCCTGCATGTACATTGAAAACACATTACGTGCTGTGCTTGGCTGTTATTATAATCTCCCACATTCCCCTCACAGTAGCGTACACACAGTATAGCGTGATTGTTCTATCTAGTAGGCTAGCATGATTAATGTGGGCCACTAAAAAATGTTTATATGTTACAGCTTTGAACTGTGTTGTTTTTCTGTCAATAATCAACAGAAAATTACTATAAACAAACTTAAACCATGAATAATATACATTTCCAGTGAATATTGTCAACAAATTTATCCATGTTGCTACCTAAACTATGATAATATTTTGCTTGACTGTAAATCATGTAACAATTGATTGCACATGTTTGCAAGAATGATTTGTTTATTGTAATATACTATACTGTAAATATAAAATATAATTTGTATGGGAACATTCAGCACATCTGGAAAAAAAGATGTGGTCACATAATCATCTAAACAAGCTGACAGGCTTTGCTTTCTGAGAGATTTCAATTGTCTGTGGTGTCATTAGATTTGTTTTTGGTCTGTTTGTGTTTTTAAAATGAGACCAGAGAGTGTTGGTATTGATTCCCGAATTACTCTACCCCTGGAAAACAAAACACAGCTAGTCTCTCATCTGAAGAATGACATTCTCTCTCTCTCGCTCTCTCTCTCTCTCCCTTTCTCTCTCTCTCTCTCTCACACACACACACACACACACACACAAACACACTTGGAGAAATACAAAAATAGACACACAAAACACACAAGGACATGGACACGTGGAAAAACACACACATACAGTCACCTTTTATGGTCAAATACCACACAATGAACCCCAAGGGCACTAGTTGGATAGATAGCTCTATCAATTATTAGGGCTTTTGCTGAAGAAGAGAGAGAAAAAACTTCATGACATCCCATGGACGAGATAAAGCACTCCGTTAGCTTTTCATTTAAGCCCACTCACAGACTGCAGCTCCCTCATGGGACCAGTTCATTAGTCAAAGCTGCAAGCAGTTCCCTTCCCCTCCTCTCTCTCTCTCTCTCCCCCTGTTTTTTTTCTCTCTGTCTCTCTCCTGGTTTCTCCATGTTCAGTGCCTACTCTTCCTCTCTTACTTGAGTACCCCCCACACCCCCCATGGGTGTCTGTCTATCTGGGTATCTGTCCACCTATCTACTGTGTATCTCCTCTCATCTTTTTGCCATCTCTTTTCAAAAGCCCTATTTTCAACAGCCCCAGAAAAAACGAACTCTCCCACACACTTCATCGAATTTCATCATAATGTCTCGAAAAACACATGCAAATGTTTGACATTCAAGGGCAGTCTTCCCCCCTCACGCTCACCTGAATGTATCACTTCACCACGCCCTCAAAGTACCCCCCGCCCCAATCACCCAGCTCCGTATTGCTCATAAAATCTGAGTTTTAGTTTTATTTATTTCATTCTCCTGGGCTGTGTGCCTGGCTGGCTCAGTTGCCGAGCCATGGGTGCCTTTTCCCAAGATGAATATATATTTCAGTTGAGATTCATCTTTAAGTAGATTTATCATGAGTACACTTTTTCAGCTGAGCCTCCGTGAGCATAGTTAATAATGTTCATGCACGTGAGAGTGTGTGTGTGTGTGTGCGTGTGTGTGTGTGTGTGTGTGTGGGGTGGAAAGTGAGGATGGAGGGAGTCCTTGAGGGTTGAATCAGCTCACAGGTCCCAAAGCAACTCAGGGGCATGAAAAGAAATCTCTTTTTACCATTTAAAAGAAAAAGGAGGAAGAATAACCCTGCAAACTGAGCGATGCCTATCTGCCCATTCCTCATAAAAGTCCATAGGGGTGAGGAGAGGAGGAGCCTGTGAGAGGAAAGAAGTATATTCTACCGTAGAGAGCTTCAGGCTGCAGAAGAAAGAAAGGACGAAAGGGAGAGAAAAAACAGGGGAAAAAAATGAAAGAAATTGAAGATGAGTGGTTGCTCTCTATGTTGGAGAAACCAGCCCTGACACGCTCATTTCCTGTTGAGTCGACATCAAGACCCTCATTATGTGTTGACAAAATTAATCTACCTTTAAGAAAGTGACAGTTTTCTATGAAATGGGGAGAATAATGAGGAGCTTTTGAAAGTAGAGCCTGTTAGAAGTTTTTTTTCTTTCTCCTGTTCTTTCATTTTCTCTCTCTCTTTTTGTAGGCCACACAACAGGGGAATTTTCCCACTTTCTGGAAACAACGACAGGACAGAGTCACAAAGCACTCCTCGTTTTTAGCGTTGTCAGGTTCCAAAAAATGAGCGTGTGATTGACAGGGGAGAGTCTGCTACCACTTCCAAGTTCCTATTTTACCTGTGCACACCGTAATGAAAACAAAGAAGAGTTGGGGGGCTTTCATTTTTTTTAAATGCCTCATGGGCATCTCTCTCCTCCCTTCCCGCTTATCTATCTGTCTTTTCCCTCTTTCTCATATTCCATCCTTCTCTCTATCCTTCTCTCCCTCCAGCTGCTTGCTACAGCCTATAAAATCTTCAACCTTGAAAGTAGTTTCAATGACAGATAGTCTTCATCCAACCAAGCCTGAGTTCTTTTGTTTCTTTTTCCCCAGCAAGGCAACACCTTTGAAAAGCTGCAAAGCGCCGTGAAAGAATACCGCTTGGCTCGTTTCCCTTTCACCAATCACTCTGCACACGGCGTCATGTGACGTGAGAGTAAATCAGTATCTCCTGAGCGAGATTAATCAGACGTAAGATAGATGCTGTTTATGGAACAACGAGCCGTAGCCGCGGAGACAGCGCTCATTCCTCTCCCCCCCCCCCTCTCGGATTGAACGGAGAAGAATGCGCCAGGGTTTGTTCATTCCCAACAAATGTGACGCTTTCTCTCCATCAATGTCTGCGGCCTGGTTTTACTGTCAGCTGTACAAATTCACCTTCACTTCTTTTTGCTCCCCACAAAGTTCTGCCCAGCACAGCCCCCCACCAGGATTTGGGGTAACGACATTTTACATTATATCTGAATCATCTGGGAGCCCACTGCAATTAGAAATGTAATTATTAAAACTGACAATAGGGTGTTGATACTTTCTTTTCCAAACACATCCATAATTTATGAGAGGCCTCTACATGCCATCAATCTTGTAAATGTTTTATTTTACTCTTAACAACAGAGGAGATCCATCTCAGTGTCAGGTTTGTATTGGCATACTGGAAAACTCTTCAGCGCTAACTACTCTGTTTCTGCTGGATCTCAATCTGTGAAAGGAATGAACATTCTCCACTGCCCTTGTAGGCTTCCATGCTTCAGACACCTTAAAGACTGTTTTAAGATATCTATTACCACTTGAAATACATTCCTTTAGTAGCATACTGAATATATTTTGGCACATATGACAGGGATGTAGCAACATTTACATGCACAAATAGGCCGGGCAGGTTGTGAGAGCAAGTGATGCTAGCAAGAAGGCTAATCTCAAGTGGGCTATTGAGGCCTGGGGGAATGGAGCTTGGATTTCATGTTTTTGAAAAATAGTTTTGGTATATTGAACCCATGCCAGAATCCATTATATAACACCAACCGAGCTCACCAATCACTCGTGACGAGGTAAATTAGCCAGTGACAGTGGGAAAACCACCTTTATACTCACACATGCAAAATATTGCAGACTTCCACCTTGGAAATGGATTGAAACATCAACAGCAGTGAAGTGTGATAACTTCACGCAAGTGTGTGTATTCATTTATTTATATCCATGCTATTTGATGACAGCTTTTCTCTCTCTCTCTCTCTCTTTCTCTTTTTCTTCCTCAAACAAACTGAAGCACTGTTGCATAATAGAATAAAGCGAAAGGAACACAACACAGACACACAAGAAATGACGTCTTTTGATCCCCTCCAATGGTCTCTTTATTACTCTGGCGCCCGTCAAAAACATCTCGTCAGAGAGGGATAATGGCTGTTTGATACACTCAAGGGGCTCCGCAACGCTTCAGGAACCTCATTCATCCCCGAACCGCCATGTCTCGCTTGCCTCACGCGCAATCACCCTGATTTCCACGTCGTTCTTTATTACAGTTGGATTGGCTCATTCAATGACACCGCCGCGGAAAATTCCTAAAGACCCCTCTGGCTCTTAATCCTGGCCCCGGGGGTAAATGGAGACGGGAAGGACTGATTCCCTGCAGGGGCTGGATTTTTCCACGGCCTCTTGCATCGCAGCCATCAGCCGCTCGGCCTTTGTGTGTGTGTGTGTGTGTGTGTGTGTGTGTCGTATCCTCAGCCTGTGTCATCGGTCGATTTATCGCGGTGTGCCCAGACAGACCTTTATTACAAAAAAGAGCTCTTTCCTTTTCTTTCCCTCCACTTTCATTTTTGTCTGTCCTCTCTCCCTTTTCCCTTGCTCCTTTCAACTCTCTGTGTGCCCTAAATGAATACTCTGGCCGTCTCCCACTGTAGCACAATGCCTCCATCACTGACCATAGCACGGCTATATATTTTTTTCATTCCAAAGAATAGAAAGTTCACGCTGTGGCCTGCCAGTCTGATGATAGCATGGCCATGAAAGCAGCGCTGCAACAGAACCACTTCTGGCAAAGCAAACTACGTGCACCTATGGTGCTGCTATAGCACTGTATTAGCATAGTCATTATGTAGTACAATACATCATTTATAAATGCTATTATGAATGAATGATTTGGCACATGGGGCAAGTTCGTATTGCTGATTAGTTATTTGTTCGTGTTTGATGGGGTCGGGGGCTGGTTTGGTTTGGGGGATTGTGTTGACATTGTTCCAAGAGACTGATTATTCCATAGCACTTATGTGTGTGTTTTTATTCTGGGTGCATTCCAGTGCCGGCACTGCCATTGTCAATCATTGAAATGGCTTTAAGGAAATTGTGTATCACTGTGTAGAGTTGCCTGTCTCCTCTATTTTGTGTTGTCCCAGAATAGTCTCTTCCATGCACTATTTATGTCCTGCTGGCTGTTTTCAGGACTCTGGACAGCTCTCTTTCAGACCTCCAACACATCAGCACCATGGACAGCTCTTTTTCAGACCCCCAACACATCAGCACCATGGACAGATCCTGCACACAAACAACTCTTATTTTCTTGGAATTTTCTTTGTCTCTCACTCAAAGTCTTTGTCTTACATTTTTCTTCATGTGAGAGACCAAGAGGGACAGTAATGGAACACTTACAATCTTACAGTGTGTGTGTGTGTGTGTGTGTGTGTGTGTGTGTGTGTTTGTCTGTGTGAGTGGGTGTGCATGTGTGTGTTTGTGTTTGTGTGTGTGTGTGTGTGTGTGTGTGTGTGTATGTGTGTGTGTG
>JAIFZK010000014.1:11937500-11942500 GCA_027481765.1 Tenualosa thibaudeaui
TGTTATCTGCTTGTTCATTGCATGTGTGCTTTCAGTGCAAATATTCATGGATTTGACTGTGACTGTGTGTGTGTGTGTGTATGCATTTTTGTGTGTGCATCTGCGCCTCTGCATATGTGTCCACTTTCCTCTTGTTATTTTAGTGGGGGGGTCATAGGTCACCGTGAGGCTGGTAAGACGTCAGTATTGATAACAGCTCCTGTCTCTTCCTATCTAGCTCCGTGGATCTTGTTAATCAAGGGTAATCCTTAATGAGTGCTGCACCCTGCTCTGATAACGCAGTGAGCTTTCATCCGCTGGCCCAGCCCGGCCTAGCCCCGCTGTGTCTGACCCTGACCTCGCACCCTCCCTACGAGCGGAGGACGTTCTCACCGTCGCTTCACACATATTCAGTTATGAGCTGATAAGTTGTTTTGCCTCTGGGGTCAGATATGATCTGAAGGAACGCCAATAGTGGACAGGCAAAGCATTTGTCATGCGTGTGAAACCTGCATTTAGTCAAATGTCAAATGTCATAGCTGCTCCAGGGTTTTCAAGATAAATGACTTCAAGGCCATTTTAACCATCTGCGGAGAGAGAGACATAGTTCAGGCTGACCAGTTGCACTGCATACGATATTATAAACTGTGCTGCAAGCATGTCATTCAATAAAAGGCGAAAGATAAAAGATAGGAGACAGCAAGCATTCCATTGGGAACGGTCTATCCATGTTTATTTTCTCCACTCAACGACCCGGGAAGATCAGGAGGAGAGATCGAATGTACATGGACATTGGCCCAATGGGGTCTCCATGAGGTCAATGCTTTCACCTCTCCACCCCTCTGCTGTGATCCAGTGCAGGTCTGCCAATTAACCTCACTACTGTGAGACATCCATTGCTTGCACATGATATTGACCCTAAAGCGGGACTGATTCTGGCGCCGGTTAAATCAACATGACTGTTTGATCTAACCAGGGGTGCGTTGCCCTAAACTATAGTTGCTAACCATTTAGAAACTTAGTTGGTTGGCAATGGGAAATTGCATTGCAACCAACAAATTTGTTAGTTAGTAAGTTAGTTAGCAACTATGGTTTTGGAAAATGCACCTCAGATCAGTAAGATATCTATCATCCATCACCAGCAAGTTATATCAAAGAAAGAAGAAGAAGTTAAGTCAAAGAAAATAACCAAGCACCTTTAGGATATTTAGGCTTTAGCCTGTATGTTGCATGCACTTAGCATATACACAGTTATTTGCTGCACAGATGCATGGTCAGATTCAGGGGTGCTGCTCCCCCTCCCCCATTATTGTTTGGGGGGGTATTCTTTTCTATCGTAGGGCCCTAATTTTCTAGTGGCACCCCTGATCAGAATGTAATAGAAATGGTGCTATAAAAACTAAAAAAATAATGTTTTTTGCATTATTTAGAACTGTATATGTAGTCATTCAGCATTAACCAAATCAGAATGGCATAACAACAAGAGGAAGAAGGTGCAGCAGGTCAACTAATATATGCAAGATAATGAGCAAAATATACATGTGTGTTTGGAATTACAGATAAAATATTAAATCCTCCCTTCATGAACTGATGCTGAATTCAAAGGCAACACAATCTAGTTTATTCATGTGAAAATGCTATTGAGCGCCCGGTGTCATGGTTGCTGGTAGTGTATGCATGGCCTTGCTATCAATTGCACATTTGGATGCGAAACCATCATATTAAACATGTATTATTTTTACAAATGCCATAAAAGCATAATGACTTTGTGCACTGGCTCCACTATGAAAAACACTGGCCATCTTAGTCGGGTGAGTCATGGTGCCATTACTCCCAAACGCTTAAGTGTCCATCACTTCACTAAGGATGAATGAATATACATAGATGGCAGTGAAAAAAGGTCAATTAGTCTCTTTATATTTTCCATTTCACTATTACAGTTAACGCCAGTCCTTAGCTATCATTCACAAATGGAAAGTCGCTCTCTTGTTATGAGATTGCAAAGGGAGGAGTCAAAATGTCTATGTCAGTGTGTATGCCTGTTAGGGAGAGAGAGAGGGAGAGAGAGACAGAGCAAGAGAGCAAGAGAGAGAGAGGGAGTATGTGTGTGTATGTTTGTGTGTGTGAGAGAGAAAGAGAGAGAGAGAGAGACTGAATGTGAGAGAATATGTGTATGTGTGTGAGAAAGAGAGGGAGAGAGGGAGAGAGTATGTGTGTTTGTGAAAGACAGAGAGAAAGAGAGAGAAAGGGAAACAGAGAGAGAGAGACAGAGAGAGGGATATCACTCCTTGTTACACTGAGTAATGCTGTCTTTGAAGTCTCCGTTCATCTCTCAGTCTCTCTCTCTCTCTCTCTCTTTCTCTCTCTCCTAAAGCCTAGTGAAAAATGGGCAATGCCTTTGAGGGGGAGTCTTCGGTGGGATCCATGCACAAACAGTTATTCCTCTTTATTGGAACTGGGTATCTGTTTTTATGCATTACCTATCACCTATCACTGAAATATTTACATTATTGCCGACACAGGGCAATAGAGGAATACAGGAGGAGAGAGGGAGAAAGTGATGAGAAAGAGGGGAGAGTCGGGGAGGGGAGGTGGTTGGGGTTGGGGGTGGCAGGGGGGTTAGTTGCCCGATGCCCGCAATCTAAAAACAATAAAGAGGAATCCCTCTCCCCTTTATGGGAGGCCATTTGATGAAATGTCTAGAGGCAGGAGATGATTTTATTGCCTTTGCAGAGTGAGCGAGTGAGCAAAGTCACTGTCATCTCTCTCTCTCTCTCTCATTCACTCACTCTCTGTCCTTCTTTTTCTGAGTCTTTTTCATCCTTATGGTTGGTATTTGGATGCCACTGAATACTGGATGTGCACACTCTCATGAAAGGGATGGGAGATGGTGGTGGTAGTTGGGGGGCTGGGAGGACTCCCAGCATTGGGGTGAGTATGGATCTAATGGATGGACAGGGCTGGCCATCATCACTGTCATCTGATACCTGTAGCCCCAGAACACAGCAGATATAAGAAACCCTGACAACCCTTCAGCTCATAATATAATTCTATTGATTGATCAAGAACATGGAGCTTTGATTTGCCATGTTATTGTCAGCAATACAGAACACAACTTTGAATTCAAAGGTGTTACTAATTGCTAATCTATATGATTATCTATTATCTATATCTATATCTGGGTCTATATCTATATCTAATGTCAATCTATTATGATTGTTATGACATTAAAATGAAAGTATGCAGTATGAATTTGAGAATTTTAAATGACTTCATCCTCCTATGATAGTAGATCCACACACAGCATATGTATAAAAGACTATGCAGTAGTATCTGTTGTATCTGTTGCAGTCCTCTATGAAACTAGTCACCCTTTCACTTGTTTGCATTAGTTTTTTAAAAACAGGGTGACATAATAATGAGACTAATTTAATTCCAAGATGTAGCTTCACATTGTAGTCCTGAAAAAAAAAAAACACACTGTTTACGTTCCACAACTTTTTGATGTTATTACACTTCCCAGTGTGACATTACTGTGGCCTTCAGCGATGCTCTGCCACTTTAGCATCGGCTTGAGCACCAGCCTAATTCATAAGCAGCAGGTTTCGCCGAGCTGGAGTGTTTTACAGGCCGGGTTATGTCTCTTCAGAGGTAGTTCAGAGTTGAGTCATAATGCTCTCCGAGTCTTTGGGAGGCTGCGCCGAGTGGCTGTGGGCCGCAGGCTGTCTCTAATGCCTAACCTAATGGCACAGCGTGCTAACGAGGGACTAAGCACTTTAGAATGAAGTCATGAACAGAGAGCAAGGGAGGGAGGGAGGGAGAAAAAGTGTGTGTGTGCGCGTGTGTGGGGGAGAGAGAGAGAGAGAGGGAGGGAGGGAGAGAAAGAAATGAAGTACTTCTCCGTGGAGTGGAGGCTTTGTGCTGGGGAAAGCAGCCGTAGCCGTGGCGACATGGACCACCCTCTTCGCAAAGGGAACTGTCGAACTGTCGCCATAACAACCTTGTGTTCCTAAGTGATATTTATGGACTTTCCCTGAATATTGTCCTGGTCTTAAACCTTGAATATTGTCCTGGTCTTACCCTTGCATTTCACTGGAACATGAGAAGGGAAAGGAGAAATGAAATGACAGAACCTTACAGGAGTTTACAAAACACATATACAGCCTACAGAAACAGCTTCATCTCTCACCATGCTATACTGCATGTCCATGTTCATTCAATTAATACTCCTTATGGCTTGGCTGTGTTATGCTAGTGAAATTTATGTATTTATGTATTTATATGCTTTTCACAGGCATATGTTTTAATGAGCCAGTAATTTAAAATAAAGGTGTAATAAACTTACAATTTCATCTTATAATGATCTGCCTCATTATGTGAGTGTAACACATGTGATCCAAACAAGTGTGGTTTGGTGCGTGTGCGTTTGTGTGTGTGTGCGTGTAAGCATTAGCCAAAAAAACTGCATTGTACTGACTGATATGGCCAAAACTCTCAAGCTCCTCTCCTCCTCCTCTCTCTGTCATACACATAGCTACACTGGTAGAGAGATACTTGAGTAATCTAAGCACACAAAATGTTCAAATGTAGCACAAACAAATGCATTTATTTTTTCTCCCCCCTCAAAATAGGACATTTCACGATGTAAGAACCTGCCTCAACCACAATCCTCTATACACAAACACACACACACACACACACACACATCCCTGTTACCTAAATCTTCAGCAGCCTCCTGGGTCCCCATCTCATTCTGTCTGTCAGAGTGCTAGCTGTGTCATTATCACAGGAATAGAGTGGTGAATTGCTGTCTCTCCTCCATCATATCCTATCATCTCTCCCTCTCTCTCTCTTCTCTCTCTCTCTCTCTTTCTCCCACTTTCCTTTTTTCTCTATCACTCTTTCGCTCATTCACTTTCACTCTCACAGTCATTCTCTCTCTCTCTCTCTCTCTCTCTCTCTCTCTCTCTCTGTCTGTCTCTCTGTCTCTAATGTTCTTTTTGCAGAAATAGCACAGAGAG
>JAIFZK010000014.1:11947500-11972500 GCA_027481765.1 Tenualosa thibaudeaui
CAGTTCTGTCACATAGCCCTCATCACCATGGCTAAGTCTGCTTGTGTGTGTGTGTGTGTGTGTGTGTGTGTGTGTGTGTGTGTGTGTGTGTGTTTGTGTGTGTGTGTTGTTAGTTTTGCAAAAATATTGTGTGTGTGTGTGTGCATGTGTGTGTGTGCGCGCACGCGTGTGTGTGTGTGTGTGAGCATGTTGGTATGTGTCTGTGTATGTGTGCTTGTACACATGAAACCCTACACACATGAGCAGCCCATGTAATGTGAAACTCCTCGTGTGTTTGTGAGTGTTTACAAATGCACATGCAAGTGATTTCGCTACTGAACACACACAGAGGGAGGAGACAGAGACGTGTGTTGGTGTCTACTGAGGAGAAAGTGATGAGCGTATACATGCGTGAGTGCAAGTGAGAACGTTTGTGTGTCTGTCTTTGTGTGTGTGTGTGTGTGTGTGTGTGTGTGTGCAGAGAGCTTGACGTGCGTGTCGCCGTGAGTGCAGGTAATGAGAAATGATGTATGTGTCAGAGTCAGAGCTGTCGGAATCAGAGCGAGGCCCTGTTACATAATTCCCATATCTCTCCCCATATCACCCTCTCTTCTTTCACACTCCTCAGCTCTCATCACCTCTCTCTCTCTTTTCTCTCCCTCTCTCTCTTTTCTCCCTCTCAGTCTCTGGCTTGCATTTCAAATAGATCTTCTCTTTTATGCTGGCTCCGCCTCTCTCACACTCCCTGCCTTCTGAGCCTATTGCTTTCTCTCTCTGTGTGTTCGTCAGGACATGTATTGAGAGCAGAATCTCTCTCAGCTCATACCTGACTCAAATCAGCCAGCCGAGATGAGCGCATTAACGGCTCTGAAAAAGGGTGTGTTAACAGTGCACAGAGGAAGACTGAAGCATCTGAGTGTCTCTCTGCTAGTTATTTAGACATACATGCCCAAAGGATATGTGGGAATGGGTACAAAAAAACATAAGATTGGTCGATTCATCCGTTGACTTCAGAGAATTTTGCTTTTTTTTTTTTGACCACAGGGTCAGTGATGAGTGATTGCAGGTTTCCTAGGAAGTCACAGCAAACATTAGCGAGCAAAAAGCTTTTCATACACAAAGACTTTTCTCATAAACACACACACACAAAACCTACAAAACTCATAGACACACATATGCTCAAGTATACACACACACCTGATGCACGCGAACACAAGCACACACAAACACACACACACACACACACACACATACACGATGCACACACTGATGCAGCATCAACAACACACAATTCAGTTTCACAGCCTCTCCATTCCGGGTCGAAATGGAGTTCTCTCCTGGATATTGGCTGTGGTATTTGAATGGGATTGTGTGGCCATGGGTCTCGGCTGAGGCAGATTGAAGTGGGCTACAGAGAGAGCGCACTGAGAGAGAGAGAGAGTGAGTGGAGATGGAGAGAGCGAGAGAGAGAGAGAGAAGAAGAAGGAGCACAAGAGCGAGAAAGGGATGAGCGGCAGATGAATGTGACCTCCACCTTTTCCATCTTTGCCCCCCATCATAACGCCACTTCCTTTGTCTAGCTGCAGAAAATGCACTTTATGAAAGCCCAAACCGGGGGAGTTCGTCTCTTCAAATCTATCTCTTCTTTTTCATCCATTTTCATCTCTCTCTCTCTCTTTTTCCATGTCTTTCATACTTTTCTAGCTGTTTCTCACATTCTTTTCTCATCTTTCTTGCTCTTTTTCACTTCTTGCACTTTTTCAGACTTGGTTTTTCTCCCTTCCTCTTGCTCTCTAACTCCTCTCTATCTGTGTATGTGTGTGTGTGTGTGTGTATATGTGTGTGTGTGTGTGTGTGTATATGTGTGTGTGTGTGTGCGTGTGTGCTGAGGCGTAAAGGGCCCTCTCTGCCCCTGGACAGACTCTGTCCATGGAGAGTCTGGCCAGACGGCGTGATTCAGAGCTCTCCTGATGCAGAGCCAACTCTATGTCGCCCTGAGATATCTCAGTGTGTGTGTCTGTGCGTGTGTGTGTGTGTGCATGCATACAATTGTGTGGGTGGGTTTGTGGGTGTTTGTGTGTTTGCTCGTTTGCAAGTGTATTTTCTGTGCCACTGTGTTTGTTTGAAAAGCTCAGCCCAGCCATGTGCTTGCTCGAATTTGTGTGTGTTTGTGTGTAGGTGCGCATGTGTGTGTCTGTGACTATCTGACAGTCCATGAGTTGACAAAAAGACAGTGAGAGAGATGGAAGAGAGGAGAAGAAAGTGACAGAGAGAGAGAGAGAGAGAGAGAGAGAGAGAGAGAGAGAGGAGATAGAAAGAGAGGGGAAGTTCCTCAGAAAACTTCAGCACCGGGGAAAAGGTGACCTCCGTCATCAAACAGCCTCGCCGAGTCAGTCAGCTTCTTCTGAGGAAGTCTGTTTTTCAAGCTGGCTTTACTCAACACTGCAGCGCAGTCACGACGAGCAGAAGGGGGAAAAAAACAGGAATCCACATAAATCAGTCCTCTCAGGGAAAGAACTTCCTCAGACGCACTTCTAAAAATCTGCCAAAAGTAAACACTTTGACAGTGATGACAGGAGTGATGACAATAATAATATTATGACAATAATGATGATGACAAGGAAACTAGGACTGAGAAGGAGGTTAATGAGGTACACAGTGTTGAGAATGCATTGTAGATCTTGTACTTTTTAATGAAATAGATATTAATAGCTATCATAACTTCCACTTAGGTGCTACCAGTAATACTAGAATGCCGTAGTGATATATTTATGATTCTTCAAAAAAAAAATTGATATTAGGTGTCCCACCATCAGAGAGGTCTCAAAGTCCACAATCTCCGAGTAATGTGGTGTTCTCCTGCGCTGCCTTGTTTTTGCATGAGATGCATGCCAGGGCCCCCAGCCACACACATACAGACCGGCTGTCAGGCAGCATGGCGCCTCTAGGGATTAGCACTGCTACTGGCCCAGCCCTGAAACACAGCCCAACCTGCCTGTCACAAACCCCTGCCTGCCTCTGTGTGCCTGCCTGCGTGCGTGCCTCTCTGGCTGCTGAGTGTGAACTGCCCTCAGGCAGAAGAGAGATGGGGTTGAAGAGGAAAGAGGGATGGTGAGAGAAAAGAAATGGATATAGAGAAACAGAGAGAAAGAGAGAGAGTGGATGGATGGATGGAGAGAGAGAGAGATAAAGATGAATGCACTGATCCAGGTGGACGTGAGTATGACTTGGGGGGAGGTCACCTCATAGCAAACGCATTAGGACAGAGCGCGGTGACACACCTAGATGTCAGCCAAGTCATGATGCTGGAGCTTCATCTGATCCACACGGCAGAGAGAACACGTGAAAGAGGGATATTTTAAGGCTTGGCCAGAGACACACATCACTGTACCCAGCACAGGCAAAAAGTAGGAACATGCAAAGAATCATAAACCCACATACACATACTGTACATACCTACTGACACACACACACACACACATACTCTCTCTCTCTCTCTCTCTCTCTCTCTCTCTCTCTCTCTCTGATCTATCCATCACTTTGAAGCTTTTTCTCTTTCACACACATACACACACAAGCACATAAGCCTTAACACATTAATTTGGCTTGCTACTTACCTTAAGCATGGTGGAGATTTGTGTGAGGCAGACACACACATACACAAACACACAAACACACACACACACACACACACACACACACACACATACACATACACACAAAGATGTTTACTCACACACACAGGGTGATGAATGTATATACAGTAATATTTACATTACACACCATAAAAATACACTAAACATACATACAAAACACACTAAATTATTAAAAATACAGTAAAAATAAAAACAAATTAAGATATATTTACTGAATTCTGTCCTCCTCACTGAGACTTCTCCATGACCATGTAAACCACAGAGCAGCTGTTTTTTTAATACACCTTTCCTACTTCTCCCTGAGACCATGACAGGCAGCTAGAGTAGG
The DNA here is from genome assembly GCA_027481765.1 of Tenualosa thibaudeaui. NCBI lineage: Eukaryota > Metazoa > Chordata > Actinopteri > Clupeiformes > Clupeidae > Tenualosa > Tenualosa thibaudeaui. The sequence continues at coordinate 11,951,464 of JAIFZK010000014.1, forward strand.
CTGATATGTGTGGACCCAGGAGTCTGTTGGTATAGGGACTTTCAGAGAGGAGAATGCAGTGGAGAAAAGGGAGAGAGATAGAGCAGAGGAGAGAAAGGGAGAGCAGGAGAAGGTGGAGGTTGAGAAGGAGGAGGGGGGTGAGATAGGACAGGTCATGAATGCTCCCTCTTGTCAACACTATCAAATTACACTGGGACGGCCCAGAATGACATCATATCGCCTAAGTGACGACTGCCGAGCCGACTTGTGTTTCCCACATGTTTTTATCTGCTTTCATTTCCCCAATTTAATAAACCCACAGGGTTTTAAAAAAGGACTGATAAAAAAGGGAAAAACACTGTCCTCTGCGCACTGTCGGTATGCTTTTTTTAATCATTGCATTTTTTTTTCCCATCCTCGCTTCTCCGCTCTCCCTCCCGTCCCCCCACCCTCTTTCTTTTTCTCCCCTCTTCTCTCTCTCTCTCTTTTCCTCTCTCTCTCTTGCATTCTCTCTCTCTCTGCCTCAGTCTCTCTTTCACTTTCCCCTATCTGTCTGACAAGAGCCATAATGCCTTCTGAGGCTGCCTGAGACACAAGGAGCATCTGTCAAAACACGCCAATCTCTGCGGTCCTCTCCCTAATGGCTCTGGACACATCAGGGGATAGGAAGAGAGGGGACGAGGTAGCACAATAAAGAGTAGGACAGAGAGAGAGAGAGAGAGAGAGAGAAAGAAAGAATGTGCTAGAGAGGTGGAGAGAGAGAGTGATGGAGAGAGAGAAATGGATGATGGTGAAGAGGGCCTTATTGCCGCACTGGTCCATCAGCATGGCATTCAGGACTGATCCCTTCGTCCCTCAACAAGTCCAGTAGCTGTCGCTGTGGAAACGCTTATCCTTGCTTGTGACTGGCAGAGAGTTTTACATGGCGGGAACCACACACACTACACCGCAAATGCACGCTGGCAGGAAAGAGATGGAAGCTACTCTTGCTGGGTTTCATGGACATATAATATAAAAAGACCTGATCTGACAATTCAGATCTCTGAGGAGGTGGAGGCTGAAAAGGACGAAAAATCAACCCTCTTCACCATGGCAGGAGATCCAACAGGTGTTGACAGGGTACTAGTGTGTGTGTGTGTGTGTGTGTGTGGGGGGGGATGAGGGGGGTCTTATCAACAGACTAAAGGCAGAGGGAGAGCATTTATAAACATCAATACAATGAGATAATCAGAACCACCAACCACCATACCACCAAAGAAAAACAAACTGTTAGCATCTATTTAGCCTATTTCTCTCTCTCTTGGTGTGTGTGTGTGTGTGTGTGTGTGTGTATGTATGTGTGTAAATGTGCTCACTGAAGCAGGAGAACTTCCTTCCACATAATCTCCTCTATTCACATCCTTCTCATCATACAGCTGTGGCTATTCACGCAGCTATACTGAGATGTACACACACACACACACACACGCACACACACACACCTGCGTGTTTCATGTTGAGCCTAGCATCCATGGCTGCCTGTGCCTCATTCATTTCTTGTCTCTGGTCGGTTGACGGTGCAGAGTTTGTCCCTAAACGCACACTCTACTGCACACTCTTATTCCAGGATACACCCCTCTCTCTTCTCTCCTCTTCTTCCTGCTCCCACTGTTGTTAGTGCCGTCGGCAGAGAGGTGTGTGTGTGTGCATGTGTGTGTGTGTGTGTGTATGTGTGTGTGTGTGCTCACAGCAGGGTGGCCCTCCCAAAAAGACAACGCTCCATTAGCCGAGCAAACAGCAGCAGTGGCAGTACAGCAGTAGCAGCAGCAGCAGTGGAGATGGTGGAGGTGGTGGAGGTGGAGGGGGTAGTGTTGGTGGTGGTGGCCAGGGAAGGATTCATTATGTGCTGGCTCCACTCGGAGCACTTCTGTTGCTCCACATCCCTGGAGCTACAGATCACCGACGCAGGTGGGAAATTACATGGGGGGTGAGAGCGTCGCCGAGGTTGACGGCATTTACAAAGATTTTTCTTTCTTTATTTATTTTTTTATTCTAAATCAGAGTTCATCATCAAGCGCCGAGCTAAATCCGCAGAGTGAGTTTGTGATCTGAGCGGTATTTCCACGTAATATCATCACAGTTAATTTCACAGGCTCATGTTTCTCTCATGAGTGAGGGCTGTTTATTGGGGAAAGGGAGACTACAAAGCCCAGGGGAGCCAATATGTTCTACCATGTCCCTCTGTGTTCAGGCACGACTTAAATATTCCATTTTAGATCTATGGATCTTTGGAACATTGCGGTCATTTCTGAAAGGATCTTATAATATGCAATGACAATGTAATGTTGATGTTATCAAAGCAGTAAAAAAAGCAGTAAATGTGAGCAAAATAATTCAAACATTAGTGGGTAAAGTAAATTTGTGCAAAAGTGCAGACATGCACTATTTTATTGGTTATCACACATATAGTAGGTCTTTGTGAAGTCAGCCATGCTGTTTTGCATTACTGAGCTCTATGATAAGGTTGGCGTGGCCCTTTACTGGCATGGGGCCAGTTTGCAGCCTCCTCTTCAGTGCTTCACCAAAATATCACTTTGAAATGTGAAACGTGGTCCCTTTCTTCCTTTCATCTCTCGCTCTGACTCTCTCGGTCACACACACACACACACACACATACACCCCTCTCAGACCATCTGTGGCGGCTTCATTAGATTTGCATCTGTTCTTTCTCCTGAAGTTGAGGCAAGACAGTGCTGGCTGGCTGGAATGGTGAATGTGTGTGTGTGTGTGTATGTGTGTGTGTGTGTGTGTGTGTGTGTGTGTGTGTGTGTGTGTGTGTGTGCGTGTGTGTATGTAGGAGAGAGAGAGAAAGGTACATGACAGAGAGGGAGGGAGAGAAAAAGATATAGGGAGAGGGAGAGAGACATGAGAGAGAGACTGTCAGTTCTGAAATTCTCTGAAGTTGACTCATTGTGATGCATAAACCATTTTGCTCTTGCCCAAAATGTGGATATGAATTCTGCAAAAATGAATGAATGTTATTCTTCACATGTATGCATTTGTGTAGTAATTTAGAGAAAATACCCACACACAAACATTATTAAGAAGCATATTCTTGCACAAAGGCAAACTGGCACACACACACTCCTACAAAATTTTATTTATTTATGTTGACCATGAAGTTTGCGGCTAACAAAAAATTAGTATAATAAATCCATTAAAATCAATCATCCCTCTCTTCCATGGCATGTGTGTATTGGAGGGTGTGTGGTTACGTTATGTTACCTTTGGTTCTCTGCACCTTCTCAGCATTGTTATGTAGTCTCTGACAAATGTAAAGGTCACATTTGTTTTATGTCAGAGCATGTGTGTGTGTGTGTGTGTGTGTGTGTGTGTGTCTGTGTGTGTGTGAGAGAGAGAGAGAGACTGGCAACTACAGACATTGCTTATCTCGTTTTTTTTTAAGAAAAAATTAGCATATGTGTGTATATGTGTCTGGATCTATGCATCAATGCAAGTAGCAGCACTAAGTGTGTGTCTTTGTATAGCCTATATCCTATAGTTAATACAGCAGGATATTATTACATGATGCATCAACAGACCCAAATGACAATATGAGATATAAGATATAAAAAATGAATTTATTAGTAATTAATAGAAATATGTGATGCTAAATATTATTTGCAATGAGCTTGGCTGCCCCCTCATTGGGGATGCCTCTCCTGGCAAAAAAGCACAGAAATATTTTCCTCCTCTTTACTTCCTCCACATCTCTTTGTTTGGGTGTTGGAGCCGTTCGGAAAGCACACGGAGGTGGGGCCCAACGCTCATGGGTGACTCTTGGACGGAATCTCTCCAGGTCCAATTTAGGACGACGTACAGCTAACGCTCTGTCTCCAGCGCCATCCTCCTTGGCCAGTGGAAATGATGACTGCTTTTGGTCTGTAAGGAAAGATGATGATTCCAATTAATCTTCCACCATAAAAAAGCAGATGTTCACTCCAACACTTGTTAGATATCCATCCATCTAAAAATGTACTTACTGTTGTCCTCTTTGTTGAACAAGGCTATGAGTGAGGCTGCAAGGTCATCTGGATAGTCACCTGTTATAAAGTGATTAAAAAAATAATATTATGAGGACAATTCCTGATGTGTAATAACAACATGACTAAAGTTTGATGAGGACAGTGTGAGTGTTGATCACATGGTACTGACATGATAAGTCTAGATGAACAGACCCATCAACCATCACCCCAGGTCCCTTGACCTCAACCTCTGACCTCTGCCTCTCTCCCTCAGTCGCCTCACTCTTTGGCCATAGGCAGCAGGTCAAAAGTGTCTGGAATTTCATTTCTCACGAGTCTCAAGTAAAAGTGAGCTGATCCTTACACATTTGACTTTAACTTTTTTAAATGGAATTTTAGCCGAGTTCGGTAAGTAAACATTCTGTGTGAGGTTGCCACGGTGATAGATGTGGTTTTAAATCTTGAGCAGTAACAAAGGTTCTTAGAATGGCCATTCTTACCTGCCCATCGCATTACTAATCAGATGGGGGAAATGCAAAAAGGTAGTGCATAAATAACTTCATGTTATGCACCAGTCATATCAGCATTTCTACAAAGAATATCAGTGCCTTAGCCTGCTGGACCAGACTCATCATAAAAGATTGCTTGCTTATTTATTTCAGTGGTTATACCTATACATGGGTATGTGTGTTGCACTGAGAGAGAGAGAGAGAGAGAGAGGGAGTATATGTTTGTGTATGTGTGTGTGTGTGTATGTGCGTGTGTGTGCCTGCGTGTGTGTATGCATTTGAGTGTGTGTGCGTTTGTGTGTACATGTACGAATTCAGCCTTAAGCATTAAATCAGGCCAGATCCATTAAACACCAGACCCTTGCAACCCCCTTACACCACAAACCTGCCTGAAATAAAGTGCAAGAGTGACTGATATAACTGCTTGCAGAGTGCATGCAGAGTGACTGATATAACTGCTTTAAGTCTAGATTACACTAGCTCATCACTATAAAACAGAATAACAACTCCCCCACCTCAATGAGAACCCGGAGAGAGAGAGAGAATATCTAAAGATTTTCTAAAGTAGTTCAAATTATGTTTCATTTAGATGTTTTGGTGCTCTCTTTTGTGGTGTTCCTAAGTATTAATTAGGTCTGTGGATTATACTGCGCTTGCATAAAAGGTATAGGTGATGAAGACAACGGGTATATATTATAGATAAGCTTGTGATGTTTGCACCAGAGTGTGCCATTAAAGAGTCTTTTGAAGCTGGATTGCATTGTCAGTATGAGAGGAAGTTGGGAGGGGAGGAGAAGCGGAGGGTTGGTGGGGGGGGGGGCATGTTCAGACATCTCACTGCCTTAGCCTAGCCTGATTATTCATCTTAATCCACCACAGCAAAGCATCACACTTTTAGTCCGCTTGACTTTTTTTCCACCTTCATCCTTTATCTTAAAGGAGAAATCCAGTGTGTATTAATCAATAGCCCTGTTCAAAGCCACTGAGCGCTGTCTGGAACTAGAAAATTTGATACAACACAGACCGAATAGTGAACAAAAAACTAATAGGGAATAGGGCATAGTGAAATGAAACTGAAAGTGAGTTTCTGTGCCCCATTTAGTTAATGTTAACTTGTGATTCACTATTATGTGTATGTTGTATCACATTTTTTCATTCTGTTTCGTACTGAGGGCACTTGACACTCTTACTCAAAACACAGCTTTGGACTGATTCACACCAGATTTGTCCTTCAATATGCAACCATATGAGGCCACATTTGAGATCCATGGTGCAAGAGGGGAAATGTGATTGAATCCATCTTCTGTACACTCCCCCCACCCCCCATTTTGTTTTCATCAAAGATTACAAAGAAGTAAACGATTTAATTAAAGACAGTCACAAATAGTTTGTCCACAAAACTGTTGAATCCACTCTAGCAGAAGAGAGACTGACCTGTTGTCTGCCAGCGGAGTGGAGCAGTCGAGCAGACAGACACATATCATGAAAGCGCTTCCCTTTGTTTACATAGGAGATGAATGGCTGGGACAGAAGATAGGGGGACAGAGAAAGAAGGAGAGAAAGAGAGGTAGCAGATGATGCATGACGATGTCTGTTGAGCAGGAGGACGCGGGATGTCCTCTGGGACCCTCTCATGATCAGCTCCCCAGCGTCTGCAGTGCAATTAAAATTCTCCCTCCCCTTTCTCCTTCTGTGTTAGCATCGTGGTTGAAGAGGAAGTGAGGAAGGGAGGGAAAAGAGAGAGAGAGAGCGAGAGATTGTGTGTGTGTGTGTGTGTGTGTTTATGTGTGTGTTCATACGTGTGAGAGAGTGAGTGAGCGAGAGAGAGAAAGAAAGAGAAAGACTGTGTGTGTGAGAGAGTGAGTGAGCGAGAGAGAGAGAAAGAAAGAGAAAGACTGTGTGTGTGAGAGAGTGAGTGAGCGAGAGAGAGAAAGAAAGAGAAAGACTGAGTGTGTGAGAGAGGGCAAAGAAGAGAATTAGGCCCTATCCGCTTCTGCAACAGTGCAGAGAGATGTCCCCTCCTATCCTGAAATAAATGTTGGCATCTAAGAAATCGTAGAGGTCTGGCTGGTGGATGTCACTACACAAGTAGGCCAGTCTTTCTCGCTCACTCTGACTCCAGCATTTGAAGGCTTGGCCGATTCATCCTCAGGCGTCTTCACTGGGAGGGGGCAGGGGTGTGTGAAGGCACTGAGGCAGTGTCAGGACTTTTTGAAATGCACAGAGTCATCTCAGAAGAAAGGCCTACCACAAAGCGCCAGAGGATAGAGTAAACATGCTTATGTGAGCCACTGCTGACCTGTAGAGGGGATCTAATGTTTGAACTTCCTGAAGAAACACCTCTGGATCTCTGGGGGAGAAACTTTGCAACGTGACTTGTATGGTGTCCACATTTAGACACCAGATAGTTTAGAAGATTTTTTAAGTTTAGATTTTTTTTGTTTTGGGGTTGGCAACATGATGGCTATCAACTAGTCATTTCAGTCAATGTAGTTTAACTTCATTCACTATATATATATATTTCACCATTATGTAATTAATGCCGTTACCTTACTGAAAATCAGTTCAGTGTCTGCCATCAAACGCTGTATGTGGTTTCTCAAACATAGATCAGGAGGAGCCCAAAGGACTGATTTACAGCCACCAATCAACCCACCTCCGTTTGGAGGAGATTTACCCCTCCTTACCTGCCCACTTTGTCACCCCTTCGGCGTTTCAAGCCTTACCTCCTCCTCCCTTATCTCCTCCATTCCACTGGTAGACCTAAGCTCATACTCCTCCTTAAGCTGCTTCCACTCTGCCCCAACAAACACCAACAAACTCCAAACACCAATGGCTGGGTCAGTATGGACTGTCAGTCTGTGATGTGTTGGATGGAATTGTGTGAATTTGACATACGGGGATGCAAGAGAACATCACTTGTTAGTGATCTTCGCTGTTGGCATCCCAGGACCACGGCTAGCGACCACGGCAATCATGCTTATCCTCAGCGCCCAATATTAAGAAATCTGATCGCGTGTTTTGTTCATCTACTATTTTCTAAGTTTAAATGTATGAGAGAGTGATAGAGAGGGAGAGAGAGAGATGTAACATGCAAGAATCTGGCATTTAGATGGTGGACTTTTTGACAAGTGCTCTCTATGCATCTTGAAAGACTGGTCTAGTGACAGAAATTGCAGATATTTTGCGGGCAGTTGGTCACAGCACTGTTTAATGGGGACTTGAGGGCAAGAAAAGTGCCCAATCAGAGCTGACGGGCCACCTGTCTGAGAAATGAAATGGCCCTTGCAAATGATGGCAAAGCATTTTCTGTAAAGTTTTTTGGCCAACCACGCAAATCGACTCCCCCAAAGCATTAGCAGGGCTCATTAAAAACTCTAACACAAACATAAGACCCTGTGATCGCACACATACACACACACACACACACACACACACTTTCACTCTGAAAATATATCAGACAGTCTCTGACTCACTTTCACTCACATACTTACATGAAAATCTGTCTGCAACTCAGTTCACGAATGAAGTTGATTGTGTGGGTGGTGGGGGGTAGAGGATGCATTATTACATCTATGCTTACAATAATGAAAGTGAATACTGTACATGCAATCACGTAAGGAGAAACCATGGGAGGTAAAGACTGCAGGAAAGAGGCACATGTACACACACACACACACACACACACACACATACACATACATATACACACGTACATATACACACGCACACAGTCACATGCACATTAAGATGTAGGCCTAAGTATCTGCAACCTGCTGTTTGTTGTCTAGGCGTGAGCTACCCATCTATTTGCCTGGTTATTAATGAATGCGTTTGTTGCATCATTATCCAATATGTAGCACACAGCAAGCCAGCTCCCACTTCCATATGGTGCAGCTCACCTCTAAGAAATTTCCATTCTTTCCTGTCTGGTGTGGAGGCACTGTGCATCACTGGAGCGCCAAGGACTGGACGTCACCAATGCTCTCCTCTCTCTCTCTCTCTCTCTCACACACACACACACACACACATATCCTCTCTTTCTACAGCTATCTGATCAGTGAATGACACTGGATGACTCCTATAAGCTAATCGTAATAGAACTAATGGGTTAGTTACGTCTTACCCACTGTGTGTTTACATGTAACTGGGCCAACACAATGCCATGGAATAGTATTCCATTTCAAAGATTAGCCCAGTAATATATGTTTGAAGAAAGTCAAGTTCTAAGAAGCAGTCATTTTAGCTGCTAAAGGGGGTAGCTAGTTGCCAGGAAGCAGACCTCAGCAAGAAGAGGAATAAATAGCGTGCAGCAATAGAACTCTGAACTCTGATCTTAGTGACCTAGAGTGTAGTTTGGCAAGTGGGCAGAGGGTGCAATGAGCCTGATGCACTGAATAAGACGTTGAAAAAGCCCTAACTATTTCAAAGTGCACAGTAAAAAGAGAGGGTTCTGACTATAGGAAACAGGAAAAAAATACCAGATCCACTCTTCACACTTACATCTTCACATATTCCTTGCACAAAGTCTCTCTAAAGAGACTCCTTAGTGACTTCTGAGAATCTATTCAGCTTTACTTACATGTCTTGATGTAGTCCTCTGTAGGTCACATACAGAGAACGAGAAATAAAGAGCAGAGTGTGCGGGCTTGTAAGAAATAGAGGCATAGAAGTTTTCTACATAAAAAAGACGAGTGGAGACGACAGAGAATGAAAGAGAGAATGAATATAAGCAGAAATAAGGACAGTCTTTGTCCTCTTCAGCATGCATATTGATCCTGTGTTTACTGGTGTGTTTTCTCCTTCAGCCTAATATAAAAAATATAACAAATAAGTAAACAACAACAGTTGTTGTTTTAGTATTATTATTGTTATTATTTTCTTCTACTCTTGGGGCAGATAATCTAATCTCTTGTCCTGAAATGGTTGACTTGTGTGACTGCTCACAGTGGGATTCGCCTCTCTGCCGTGTAATGGGAACTCCCTTCTTTGATATTTTTAATTGCGGCACCCGAGTCAACGCACCAGAACATTACACACACATGCAAATGCACCCACACACACTCACACATACACAGATAGGGCAGAAAGACACACACACACACACACACACACACACACACACACACACAAATATTTATATCTCATCAAAGCTTGGCATTGAAAAGGAAATGTGTTTCATTTTAATGAGCAGATGAATGAAGTGGCGTAGCATCAAATATGGCTGACATTTGTGTGTGGATAAGAGCAAATCCCTCTTCCTCTTCCCTTCACCTTTTCTCATCCTGCCATAATAACCGGATTAATGTTCCATTTAGAGAGAGAGGGGGAATGGTTACCGTCAGACATTAAAACGGTAAACTGAACACAAGCATGCAGTTATATGTGTTAACACATGTGTAGCCATTCAGAATGAGAAGTGTGCTTTTTCCTATATTTAGTATTCCTCGAGTGTCTAAAAATGTGTGTGTGTGTGTATGGAGAAATACATAGACTCTGTGTAGTGTCTTTGAATGTGTATCTGTGAGTTTCTCTCTTTGTGTGTGTGTGTGTGCAAGCATGTGTGTCTGTGTCTCAGTTTGCTGTAGTGGGATTTTGGCATGTGATTGACAGGAGAGAAGTCTATTAGCAGAGATTGTTAACTGCAGGGCAAAGCTCGGGCTGTTATCATCGGCAGACAGGCGTGGAGGGGTCTGCCTGATTCACTGGCAAGCCATTGTGCATTTCAAAGGTGTTGTCTGAGCGATTCAGGTTCTGGGCTGACACCAGGAAGAGAGAGAAAGAGAGCAACAGAGAGCAGGAGGAAGTGAGAGAGGGGTGGAGAGGGAGAGAACCAGAGTTAGAGCCTGTGTTGAAATTCCCTTTGATCAATTCTCTTTCCCTCTCTGACTCCATCTCTTTATTTCTCAGGAGATGGGTGACAGTTCTGCACAGAGACAGTGGCACGAATAAAGGGACCAGCTTTGCCCTGTTAAACTGTTGTTATCACTGGGACATTCCACACCGCAGTCGGAGATTCCCGAGGTCTAAAGCCAAGGCGTCGGGACTGCCACACATTTTACCTGCCCGGCCCCCATTCCCATTCTCCTACCTTAGCCACAGCTTCACATCTCACACCAATGCCAGATGCTAGAGACTAAAGAGAAACATGGGGACAGAAATGTATCTTCTTTCCAGGATCAACAGTTTTGACACTGGGGTTGTGTTTAAGGCTCATCTAGCTAGTCAGATGCTCATCAGAGGCGAGTGGGATTCCTTTTGTTCTAGAAAAAAAAGGGGTGGGGGGAGGTAAATGTTTTTTTTCTTCTGTTCTTTTCCCCCTAAATTGCAAACCCAGCACGCTGTTTTATGTGATGGGAGCACCAGCCAGAGAGTGTGTTTATTTGTGTGCTGAACTTCCATTGACCCCATTTGGATTGAAGAAGCATCAAAAGAGAACTGGAACATGTGTTTATGTGTGTAGAGTGATTTCCATTAACGTCCTTGTGTGTGTGTGAGTGTGTGTGTGTGTGTGTGCTGAGTGCTTCAGAGTAAATGTTTTAATGTGATTGCACACGTCTGCTTTTATTGTGTTGGTGTAATGTTTTTTTTGTGAATAGGTGCGCTCTGCACCATTCATTTCCAACTAGAGTGTTTGCCTTGAATAGATGGATTGATGTAGTAGAATGAATTTTTGATGAACGTGGCAGCTTGATTGTTTTTTTCTGTTCGACAGGCCGCTCCTGTGTTGTAGGTTTGACCTCATTGGCTAATGAGGATAAGACGTTTCCACTCTGTGTTGTTGTGTTATTTGCCTTTGATGATGTGTAGTATGGGTTTCTGTCTTTCCTGTCAAATTGCCCTATTCTTTTTCATCCCTCTCTTCTTCCTGTTCTGCTCTCCTCTTCCCCCTTCTCATGCCCCCCTCTTTTCTGCTCACCACCTTCCCATCCCCCTCTCCATCTCCTTTCTTCCTTTGGTTCCCCTCTCCTCCTTTCTTATACTCTTTTCTCGTTCACCCTCCCACCTCTTCTCTCCGCTCCTCCTCTATTCTCTTCTCTTCTCTTCTCTTCACTACCTCACCCTTATCTTCCCACACAGAATGCTTGGCAATAATTTCATCCACTGTCACAACTTGCACCCCATGACACCCTGTGCACCCACCCCATCACACACCTCTCTCGCTCTTTCTCTCACTCCCACCCTTCTCTCCTGTTTTGGCTGAGCGCCTGGATGCTTCTCCAGCACTGACACTCCTTATACAGCAGATGAAGAGAAGGATTTACCAAGCATGGAGGGGGTGTAGGGTTGGGTGGGGTGGAGTCGGGTGGTGTTGAGGGAGAGTTGGAGGCACTAACACCTTCAACCAACAACAAACCCCCAGTTCACGTGCCTGCTTGCCCGCCTGCCTGCCTGCCTGTCTGAACCAGCGATAAGACGACGTTCCCCCAAGTGCGCAGCTTCCCCAGGTTCTTCTGCCCCATCTCCCCCCTCTCTGTCTGAAGCCTCCTGCCCCAATAACGAGGCCGCACAGATGGCTGGGGCTCCAATGAAGATGTGTTCAGTTTGGCACACAGGCCCAAGACAGATAAAAAGCTCCCCCCTCATCCATACCTGCGGGATTGAGTCCCGTGTCTTAGGGAGAGGTGGGGAGGGAAGGGGTGTTTCACATCTTACTGTGCCGCCTGCAGTACAAAGTGATTGTGTCTTCCTCTCATCTTAGAGGGCTACAGCTCTGGAGTTGTTGGTATCATTACCTCTAGCACTGCAGTGGATTCTGAAAGAAAAGGCTCCTTTGTTGTAGCTGTGTTGTGTCTTTCTGCATTCAATTAGCAATCATTCTAACTGTACCTTTTCTCTCAATGGTATTTTATGAAAATTGGTTGCTTAAATGTCACGACAGTGAGGCTTTTTAAAAAGCAACAAAAAAACAACAACAAAAAAAAACAAACCATCACAACACAATTGGCCGGATGTGTCACCATCTCCCATTTGGTCCACGCAGTGCCACAGAGCTTTTATTAAGCCTGTGTGAATGACAATGTAATTTGCCACGCAACTGTAAAAAAACAAAAAACAAAGTACATTCATGAAAGCTTCCAGTCCTGCCCACAATACCTTCCCTTCTGCCCTCCCCATCAAAGCACATCTCCAGCCGGCTGAGCTGCATCACAGAGTGCCTCTGCCTTGCACTACTAACCATCTCATTTACTCCCACAAAGGGCCATTGTGGAAGCTGGCCGAGCCACCGTAACTATGACAACAGATTACCTCTCAAGCGCATGGTGCTTTTTTTTTTTTCCTTTTTTTTCCTGAGAGTGACATCAGTGATAGCGGGAGTGGGAATTAAGGAATATTGAAGCCAGGGGAATAAATGACTGGGAACACTCAAATGGGTAAAAGAGCCTCATATAGGACTATCAACAAACAAAAAAAAACCTCAATTACAGTTAAATGGAACAGGAACTCAAATCCTGTGGAGTGAAAAGAAGTGTCGGGAAGTTTGTAATGCCACTTTTAGATAAATTAAGTCTTTTTTTTTTATTTGGAAGAGACCGGCGTCAACTCAGGCAGTGGTATTATTTAGGCGATGGTTTGCTTTCAGTGTCAGGCCTAATGACCATGCAGCCATAAGTTGCAGAGAGCCCATCGATTTTACACTCAAAATTCATTTTTCTCTGACTGCTCCAAAATTCAGTTACGCCTCGATGCCCTTAGGCGTCTCATTTGGTAAAACCCACAGATAGTACACACAGTGTTAGATGTTTATGATGCTGTAATTCTGTGATCACTATTTGTATGACAGACGTGTCTTGTTCTCCAACCACCTCCGTTGGAGCCAGGAATCATAGGAACCCTAGGAATCAGGAACTGCAACTAGCCATCCACACTGAATGGGATTTTCTAGGAATTACCATGACCTATTTTTACAACCAATTTCCAACCATACAACCATTTCTTTGGTCCTTTCTTCACCTTCTTGATTGGGAGTCTATTGGGGAGAGATATAAGGTTGAAACACAGGGCACATATGGAGAGAGAGGCATGGAGATGGGTGGTCTCCCCTGTCCTCCTGATGCACAGATGAGCGCAGATCCCCAGATTAACACCCTTACAGGGGGAAGGAAGAGACGAGATACAAGGCCTTGGTCTGGCACTTCAGATAAGAGCCGCCTCTAACACACACACACACATGCACACACACATGCACATACACACACACACACACACACACACACAGATGCACATGTGCGCATGCAAGCGTGCATCTCCAGCCGATACATTATTGATCAAGACGGCTGAGGGCCCGAGGACAGCTCTCAGAGGAGCCACACTCTGGGGAGGGTGTCTGTGGATAGGGTTGGAAAACGCTCTTCCCTTCCCCAGGGAGAGAAAGAGAGTGAGAAAGAGAGAGCGAGAGAGAGAGAGAACGAGATGGAGCAATAGAGCCACGGGCCTTTGTTTCTATTTCCCAATACAGTGCGAGTGGGATTGCCTTGTTAAGCGGTCTTCCTGTAGCCTCGGAGAGATGATGCCAGCTAGGCTGTGGCCATTACCATTTCCTTGGAAGCCAAAGTGCTGGTAACATGAATGCCCTTACAACATAGTGAGTCAGTTAGAATGAGGCAGCTTCAGAAAAAAATAGAAAAAATCACCTCATTGAAATGACTGTGGAGCAGAGGGTATGAGAAAAGAGAGAGAGGGTGTGTGGAGTTCAACGTGACTCTCTTGAAAAAGATTGAAGAAAAAACAGAACTTTCTTCAACAGTAATTATTCTTTTTCATCCTTTTTTTCTCACCCCTCACATACACACACACACACACACACACACACACAAAATGGCATGCTCAACTCAGAGAGAAAATCACAGTGCCTAACAACAGCCTGTGTTCTGTTATACATGCAGACGTTCATTGCGGTACAGAGATCTGCACTCTGTACTCAAAGAGTACAAATCTATTCACAATGGCTGAAAAGAGAAAAGAAAAGAATGCAATACTAGTTTTTTTCGCTTCTAACCTTCCTTTCTTGTTTGCCTCCTCTCTTCCTCTCTCTATCCTTCTTTCTCCACTTTTTTTCTCCCTTTTCTCTCTCTGCCTTAGATTAATTGAATGGCCCCAGCTGTGCTTTAATTAGTGTTAAGAGATCAATGATGCTGGATGCAGGGAGATGTCTCATCTTAAACCCTCCCCCTTCACCAGTGGCCACGAGAAACACTCCATCTGAGCGACCCATCTCTCCTACCTCAGTAAGTGTGTGTGCAACATGGGAGCCTGTGTGTGTGTTTTTGTCTGTGTGTGTGTGTGTTTGTGTGTGTGTGTGTGTGCAATGTGTGCATTGACAACTGTGTGTGTGTGTGTTTGTGTGTGTGTGTGTGTGCAATGTGTGCATTGACAACTGTGTGTGTGTGTATTCATTTAAATGTGCAAGTACATACATACACACACAGACACACACACATACACACACACATACATACACACACACACACACACTAGTGTTCTGACAGGTGTGTGCCTGTTGTGTTTGCACAAGGGAAATCTCAGGACACATTCGCTCCTGCAAACGAGGTATGTTCTACATGTTGCTCATGACTTCTGGCCCCGATTAATGTGCCTTCAGAGACGGATCCACCGACAATTAAAAAGACTTAATTATTTCTGCCAAGATGATTAAAGGTAGATGTGAGGGGAGAAGAAAGAGAGAGAAAGAGATCGAGAAAAAAGTAAAGAGTTACAGGCATGGAGAAAGAGTGAAATAGACTTACATATCCACCTGAGGCATGTCGAAGCCAAGTGCAGTGGTTCTGAGTGAGGATAAGACCCTAACTGTACACACATTGTCCAGATGAGCGTCTTCTTGAGGAAAGTGCTCCTGTCAGCTGGGCAACATTCACACATGTGTGCAAAGACAGCCGGGTGTAGGCACTGTGGGCAACAAAAAGGGCAGAAGATTGTAATTCTACGATACCTGTGTTCTATCCCATCAGAAATGACTGGTGCCACAGCGCTTCAACCACCCTGAGGACTCGATGATAAAGCCCAGGATGGGAGCTCAGGGAGTGGGGGAGCTACTGACATTTCCTCAACGATGGGGAAAATTGGTCATCTGATAGGTCAGATGGATTCTTCGAAGTCACAACCAGAGTGATTGGAGTCATTCTGAAATCAGTGAAGAAGGCACAGTACAGACTGATTGGAGTCATTCTGAAATCACATTTACATTTATGCATTTAGCAGACGCTTTTATCCAAAGCGACTTACAACTCATCAACTATCAAGTGTTCAGGGTCAGTCTCCCCTAGAGCAACTTATGGTTAAGTGCCTTGCTCAAGGGCACAACGGTGGCAGCTGGGATTTGAATCCACAACTTTTCACGCTACTTGCACGCTAGCCAGTGCGCTACCACCGCACATTTCAGTGAAGAATGCTGTGCGAGAGTACACATTTCATCCAGCAAATGCATATTTTAAACTGGGTGGGAGGGGGGAATGCCTGTGTGTGTGTGTGTGTGTGGGGGGGGGGGGATAGGATCGGGTAGAAAATGTTCCATCCTTTCAAATAATAGTAAAAGCCTTTATTATATACATTGTGAATGAGTAGGCTAAAGCTTGCAGTGAGAGTGTATTTCAAAGCTCTGTAAAGGAGTCAAATAACTCAATATGGAGAAAAAGCACTGGCTTGCACCATCCATAAAGCAAATGGCAAATGTTCAAATGCAACGAGCAGAATTCTCATTAGCGGAGGTTAATTACCAGCTGTTAATTTTAAACAGATAGACCAGACCGGCTCTCCTCTGAGTTATTTGAGGCCAGCAGTGTGCCTCTCCTCAGCTGGAGTGGGCCTCCCTTTATCATTCACTCCGAAACCTCCAGACGTACCTCTGTGTTGAAGGAGCTCTTTTCCTCTTTTCTTTTCAGCTGTTTCTTTTTCTCCTTTGTTCCCGCTCTCTCAGAAATGTTATTCTATCTTTCTCTGTCAGACTTTCCTCCATCGTTCTCCCTCTTTCTCTGTCAGACTTTCCTCCATCGTTCTCCCTCTGTGTCTGTGTGCATGTCTTTCTGCCTCATTTCTTCCCCTTCCCTCCTTTTCTCTCACTCTTTCTGGTTTCCCTCTCTTTCCACTTGCCTAATTACTCCCCCCCCCCCCCCCCTCTTCTGTTGCATCCCTTCTCCCTCCATCCTCTCTGTGTCTGTGGGTCTTATCCAGAGCTGAGTCCTGCAGCACTGTGGTGTGATGTGGTGCAGTGTGATGTAGGCCTATCAGTGGCAGAGCTGGGTAATCCACTGCACTGTGAGCTCCGTCTGAGCCCAAACTTGAACACCTCTCCTCATCTTTCCTCTCAGACCCAGTGCCGGATTAACTGCTGGCTGTCCCTGCCATCTGTGTTCACCACACACACACACACATACACACACACACGCACACACACACACACACACACACACACACACACACAGAAATGAATGCACACACATATTTACTCGCATGTATGCATATACACATTCAAACTTGCCCAGTCACACAGAGACAGACATCCAAAGTCTACTTCATCCCCTTGAAATCTTGACTAACTTCTACAAGTGATCCATTGAGAGCATCAAGACAGCTACATCACTGTCTGGTACATCAACTACTTCCTGAGTGACTAACTGCAGGGCTCTCCAGAGCTCATCGTCAGCAGCAACCTCCTCTCAGGATGTCTATTAGCAGTCATGTCTGAGGAAGACTTAGAGAATCATCAAGACCCTCCACCACCACCACCCTGCACAGAAGCAGGCTGCCATCTGGAAGATGCTATCGCAGCATCCTATCTGGAACCAACAGGATAAAGTATCGCCTCTACCTGCAGGTCATCAGGATGCTTAATGACCTCATCTAACACTTTCAGTATAATAATGAAAAAAATGTATACAAGTGTACAGGATCCAGAGTTTCCTTAACCTACTGTGGCTGAGAGTTTTGTTGTATTTAGGCAACTTAAAATCAGATTGCTTTGCCAAAAGAGAGATCCACATAAATATATACAGAAATATTGTACATCCTAACATAATAAGAAACCCACACATTTGCAGTGGTATTCAAACAAGAAGCACATGACCATGAATAGATACTTGAATAGGGCTTTGTGTTTCTGAATTTCCATATGTGTGGGTGTTTTATGAAAGGTGGATTCAGGTGTCAGAAATCACCTCTCATTCTCCTCAGACTGTTTCACAGGCATATACCATTATCTTGTCCTCACTTACACTCTCTAAAAGCCCAATAAGTCTTGGCTCCTTTGATTTTCTGAAGTCTTGCAAGGTCAACCCTTCTATTACAGAAAAATAATGATTCCCCCGCTGCAGGTCACAGCCCCCGTTTGCATTTTGCTTTGTGCCCCGACGAGCTCGTTTGAACTCTACCTTGGATCCCTCTTACAAAACACCTCATAAGCACGTTCATGTTGGACCTGAAACCCGCCAGGAGAATAAGAGACACCTGCAAGGTGTCAGCAGAGCACAGGCGCTTGAACCCGTGCCAGAGACAGGAGGAGGTGAATGAAGAATAGAAACAGAGAGAGAGAGAGAGAGGAAGGGAGGGAGAGAGGTTGGCAACACAAAGAAGGGGAAAAAAGAATAGGTGTCTGACCTGTGGTGCAGTCTGCTACTCCGAGAGGGGCTTGATTGATGCATGGTGACATACTGGCCCGCGGTCAGATCTATCACCACAACTGGAGATGCTGAGGAATGCTGAGAGTTTTAAACGCCTTAACCCTCCCCCTTGGCCCTTAGTGGTAGGGGCCAGTGGAGGGGGCTAAATATGGAGCCAGGCTAAATAATGACTGCAGTGATTGGCCGCAGCAGCCTCCAGACTCTCTGTGTGAGCGCTCTGGAGCCGTAATGGAGGAGTCTTACCACAGAGCTGAAGGGCCCTGAAGGCTTTTTCAGAGCCGCAGCGGAGACGCAGTTTCTCCGGAATGTCAAAACAAATATGTTCTGGACACTGAAGACAGAAAACAAGTCTCCCACATTATCTTTTGGGTATTTTCCAATTCACCTTTTTCTTTTTGCTTATATTGAGCTAAACTTAATTGAGTTTAACTCAGTCATCTGTATACATTGATTAAATTAACTAAACAGGTTTTAGAGGTGTATCACAAGTGGAGGTATTTTCATTTTCTGGTGACAAAAGCTACCTCACCTTTAACCATGATGTGTGCTCTGATGAAAATGCCCAGTACTCCTGTAAGGAATACAGTGACCTAGCATTACCTCCCAAATATATCCTATAGCTGGAAGCAAAGGCTGATGGGACATTGTGGGATCTAAATAAATACTTCTTTTGAAGTATTCCAGGTGTCATTTCAGTTTTAACCAGTTTCTCAATCAATGCATCACCACATTCCTACTTTGGGTATGGTTCTGCATGAGAACACTAAGGTCCTATACACAACCCAGAGAACTCAGGGAGAGAAGGTGTCCTCCATTTATGCTTGGACACACACACACACACACACACAGAGAGAGAGAGAGAGAGAGCGCAATCAAGGGGAAGTGTGTCTTTTTGTCTTTACATACAGCATTCAGTATAACAAAGTTCCATGTATGGTACTCAGTAAAAAGCAAATACACTGCAAAACCCCAGTATAAAGACCATCTAAGAACTCTATTTCATGCAAGTAAGACTGAAACATGTTCTAGAAGTCCAATTAAAAATGCCCTATTAAAATGTCAGACAAATCATTACATATTTCTCAAATTGTCCTTAAATGAGACACAAGAACTGATTACCTTCATATTTTTGCAGAGAACATCTTCATATCCCACCTGATGAAGCAATCTCATTCCTATTTCAAATCAGACTTTTTCCCAGAAAAACTGATTGCTTTTGTATTGAAATCAGCATCTTTTGTTCCTATATTTCATTTCTCTATCAAACTGCATGCATTTTGATTGTCAGCACTCTAATGCTCCTGTGGATTTGAATTGCAAAACAGCCTGATACAACAGAATTGCGTTTTTATGCAGTATTATACCCATAAGAGATTGCACCATAAACTCTGCTTGATGCTTAAGCTCCTGAATTATTGTCATCATGCCATCATTACATCTCATTACGTGTCATGTACTGCTGTGGCCAGCCAAATGAAAAGAGATACATTATTAGAAAGTGTGTGTGTGTGTGTGTGTGTGTGTGTGTGTGTGTGTGTGTGTGTGTGTGTATGTGTGTGTGTATGTGCGAGCATGTGTGTGTGTGTATGCGTGTGTGGCCCTTCCCGCTTGTGATCCCAGATCAGAATCTTCTTCCACTTTTCTTTTTTTTTTTTGCTCTCTCTCACTCCAGGATGCTTTCTCATTCAATTTTCATCTTTTTCTCTCTCACACTCTCCCCATTTCTCTCTCTCTCTCTCTCTCTCTCTCTCTCTGCTCCCTCTGATTCAGCTAGCAAGAGCTTCATAAACAATTTCCTTCTCCCCTACGCTCTCCAGCTGTTTTTGCAGTGGTGCCTTGTGAACGCCAGTCCAATTTCCTGAGTCCATTCTTCACACACCTTTTCTTCTCTTCAATTTCCCTCATTTCTTTCTTCTCTCTCTCTCTCTCTCTCTGTCTCAGTGCATGTACATGTTTGTGTGTGTGTGAGTGTGTGTACATGTTTGTGGATTCCTGTTATCTTGTGTCAGTACAGAGGGCAAAGACTCATTGTGTGGGTGTCTTACCGCATGGGAACCAGCTTCCGTTTGGATATAAAAGAAAATGTGCATGATCTTATATTCTGTATGTCTGCTGTATGTGGTTAAGGACATATACAACCAAGTTCATTTTTGATTTTCATATCCAATAAGCATCACTGTGGCAACAGAAATGCAATTACTATGCATTTTTTCCCTCTCTTTGTCTAGCTCCCACAAGTCTACTAGCACCTTGCTAGCTCTCATATTCTCATTTTCTCTTATCCTGCGTGAACAGTATGTGAATTCATAAGGTTATTATTTTTTCCCTCATACTCTACTAACAGCATGTGGGCAGCATCTCTCTGTGTGTCTGTGTTTTTGTCTTACCACTCAACCACTCAACCTCTCCTCCCTCATCTTAGTCATCTTTGCAAGACCAGAGGAGTTAATAGTTCGTCAGCTCAAATCACAACACTTGGTGTGACACGTAACACCACAGGCCTGTTGCTGTAGACACAAACCCACCCACACACACACACACACACACATTTACACACAGCAGCTAATCAAAATCAAGCCTCGCAGAAATTGATGTTAGAACTCTGAATCAGCACCACAGTCATCTGATGTGGCAACACGCTAAAATTATGTTGCAGTTGAACTCATACATGTATGCGATGCACAAAAAATATATCACCTATGAAAAAACTGAAATCACCAGTAGCATGCTGTGTGTTATGTTATCCTCATGAAATTCACTGCATAATGCATTCTTCCAATGATTTCATGAAATTCCATAGATTATTGAATTTAGTGAATCGACATGCCCTGATGAAGATCTTACACTGGCAGTTAAACATGGTGTGTGTCACATCTCATTTCTCTGCATATTTACATATATTGGCCTCACA
>JAIFZK010000014.1:11975000-11997500 GCA_027481765.1 Tenualosa thibaudeaui
CAAACAGTGTGAGCCTCCTATTGACACAGAGAGAGAGCAAGGTCTGATTTATGCTCTGCTTGTTTTGGTGTAATTTCCTTTGCTATTGAGTCTACATGTCTGTGTGTGGGTGTGTGTGTGTGTGTGTCTTGGTGTCTGGGTGTACGTGCTCAAGCTTGAAGAAAGGAAGACGATTGTGATTCCTAATGACAGCTTACAGGACCTCCTCACGAATTGGTCACACGCATTCTCTCCAGGGCACTGGACGCTTTCTTTCCTTCTCTCTCTCCCTCCCTCCATCCCCCTATCTCTGCTTTCCTCCCTCCTTCACATCCACTCTTCCTCCATTACTCCCTCGCCCTCTCACAGAGGCCTTGTGAAGAATTCAACAGAAGCAAACAGTGCAACAAACAACAACGGTGAAATGTACATCCGTTACCTTCTCATACAAATGCAGAAAATCCTCAGTGAGATTGTCGGACAAACCATTGTGAATTATACGACTGGCAAACACAGTTGCCTATGTGCATGTTGCCATGTTGAAGGAGCTCTGCGACCTGATGGAGAGAAAGAGAGAGAAAGAGAAAGGTGGGGGTGAAGTGAAGTGGAGATAGAGATGGTGGTGGTGGTGGTGTGTGTGTGTGTGTGTGTGTGTGAGGGGGGTGGTGGTGGTGGATGAGTTAGAAAAAGAGTCAGATAGAACATTGCCATGATGTGGACGAGATCATGCTCTACTACAGCTATTCAACACTGCTCTAACTGCATTTGCACCAGTATGGATCGTTGTTTTACACACACACACACACACACATACGTGTGCATATACCTACACACTCACAC
Source organism: Tenualosa thibaudeaui (assembly GCA_027481765.1). Lineage (NCBI taxonomy): Eukaryota > Metazoa > Chordata > Actinopteri > Clupeiformes > Clupeidae > Tenualosa > Tenualosa thibaudeaui. The sequence goes on from JAIFZK010000014.1 coordinate 11,975,820, forward strand.
ATACACACACGGTCACACATGCACACGTCCCCAGTTACACACAAAGTCTTCAGCTCTGCAGTAAAATCCAATGAGCAGTTAAATTCAAGGACCATGGTGTGTTAATTGTCTTAAATGAACATCGATAAAATATATGTTTAATTACCCATTGAGAGTGTAAATGCATTAGACAAACCATGTTTGCGTTTTCTTTCCTTTTATTCCCCCCACTCTGCCTATACACAATGAGTTTTTTTTCCCTCTCAACCTCTTCACTTTATCTGAATGTAAACGTCTGGGGAGCTGTTTACTGTTAGAAAGTCATATGTCAGAGGCAAAAGTATGTGCCTGGTGAGGTGCCTTTGTGTATATGTGAGTGTGTATGTGTTTGGGTGTGCAGTGTGTTACAGACATTCTGTCTTTGAGATGCATCTTTGTTCAGTGTTTTTGTTCATTAAAACAATCAAGGTGTGCTTGAGTGTGGTGAATGTGTATGTATTGATCATCACAAGAATGTACTGTATGTAAACAAACCAATTTCAAACACTCAAAAGAACACAGACATACACATCTATCCATATATCTATCTATATATCTACCTATCTATCTATCTATCTATCTATCTATCTATCTATCTATCTATCTATCTATCTATCTATCTATCTATCTATCTCTCTCATGCACACACACATCTTTGAGGGACATATATGGAATCAAATGGCCAATCTGGATGCATGTGGTGGCAGGGGTGGCAGTGGCTGTGACGGTGGTGGGAGAGAGCAAATGTGAGCGGGTATTTTCAGAAGCTAATTAACTGGTGAGGTGGGGGCTGGTGAGGTGGGGTGGGGTGGGGTCGGGGTGGTGCGGTGCATCTTGCTCATCACAGCGGCATTATGGGTGTGAGGCGCGAGGCGAGGAGCGAGGAGGCGTGGGGGTCCTCTGGGTCTCGGGGCACTCTCTCTCCCCACACTTAGCCCTGACTTTGCTTTAATTGTGCAGAAAATGTAATTTGTGTCTCGGTTCAAGTTTCCTCCCAGAGCAACTCACACACACAGAGGAGTAGGAATGAGGGAGGAGTGTGTGTGTGTGTGTGTGTGTGTGTGTGTGTGTGTGTGTGTTGTCGACCATGGTGTGTGAATAGCACAGCCATTCAAGCATCCAGAGATGACTGTGTGTGTGTGTGTGTGTGTGTGTGTGTGTGTGTGTGAGCTTTCATATACTGTGCAGTAGAGTGCATTAGTCCATATGTCACAGCAACTGGTCAAGTCAGTGACAATGTGGGTGTAAGCAAATAATGAAGAAAGACTAGACAGTTTGTGCGTGTGTGTGTGTGTGTGTGTGTGTGCATGTGTGTGTGTGTGTGTGTGTGTGTGTGTCTGTGTGCCTGTGTGTGTCCTTGAGAACAGCCCTATCCCATGTTCCAATGATAATGCATGCATCTTTAAATCCGTACACAAGGAGGTAATTATTAACTGAAATGACAATTACGAATAATGAAAATTTAAAATGGTCATAAATATTTCACTGGAATGTCAGCAGTCTGTACTTGTCAGCTGTGAAGCATAGGGAATTGAGGCCTCAATCAGCATCTCTACCTAACCCAGACAGGCCTCACTATGTAGGTCAAAGCAAAGTAATACTCAACTTGAAATTCCTCACGGATGTGAGGAGATGTAAAGTTCTTGCTGACACAGTTAATATTCATTAAAGCTGAATCAAAAGTTTGCATTATGTGGCATTAAGTGAAATGTGTCACATCTTCACTTCACTTCATCAAATGTGTCACATCTTTACTAATTAATTCATGATGCTTTAAACTGGTAATAAACCAGCCCCTTGTTCTACACTTCGTTTTGTCTGGTCTGGTGAGGGTCTGGTCATTCAGTAGTGAGAAACAATTGCTTGCTAAAGGTGTTTAAGTTTAAAAAGATTAGATCACCCCACGTCTCCCTCTGTTTGCTGATTGGATGTGGTAAAAATTCCACCAGAGACAACAAGCTCAATGGGATCAACTCCAAAACTAGCACTGTAGGGAGATGATAATCGAGTGGAAGTGTGTTGGAAGGTGTGGCCAGGCTAATGACGCTTTAAATCAGAAATGGATGGAGTGAAGCAATGACATGATTTCAGCAACAGCTTTGGTTAGGTTCTGTTGAATAAGGAGAATGTGCTTATTAGCCATGGTTACAAAAGAGTAAGGAACTGAGAAAGAGGAAAATGGAGAGGTATGTCAGAGAGAGAGTGAGAGAGAGAGTGAGCGAGGGATTGACTTAGAGGTTGAGGGTAAACCATCTGAAATTTACATGAAATGCATGCCAGCTCAACATGCTGAGAGGAAGCACAGAGGACTGACACAATTTTGAAAGGCATGGCAAAGAGAATACAACAAAGAAAGAGAAATCCCCCCACTCTCTCTCTCTCTCTCTCTCCACTACACACACACACACACACACACACACACACACACACACACATACACACACACACACACACACACACACATACATTCTCACTTACCTGGATCTGCTTTATTCCATGTGAAATGTGCTGATGGGTGGTGAGTGTGTGTGTGTGTGTGTGTGTGTGTGTGTGTGTGTGTATGTGCATGCACCGCCTCTGCTTTTCAGCTCAGGGAAAACTGCTTACTGCCATCTTCTTGGAAGAGGGAAGCGCTGAAGAGCATTCCTCTCTCTCTCTCTCTCTCTCTTGCTTTCTCTCAAACTGCTTTTACTCTCTCTCTCTCTCTCTCTCAACCCCCAAGCACCCCCCCCACCCCCCCACCCCACCCCCCCGCCTTTGTCTGACAGACTTTGCAGCGGACAGCGTTTTCCATCTCTGCTCCTCGATCCGGCCCTCTTTTCATTTCCTCCACTCGTTTCATTGGTTCATCTTCACTCTCTTTTGCATTTTTGTCCGACTGGCACGGCTTTGTTTATTTGCTGCCGCCTGGCTCTTGTGTTGCCTTTTGTCTCCAGATGATGCCTTTTAAAGTTGCACCACGCGCCCCGCTTATCACCTTGCTCACCCCTTACACGCGACACCCAAATGTTATTTAGAGGTTGGGCTCAATGGGCAGAGACAGAGCCGAGAATAGTGTGTGTGTGTGTGTTTGTTAATGTAGCATTTTGAATACAATATGGCGTGTCAGGTTTTTTTTTTTTCTTGCTCTGATCAAACGGCCGCAGGTGGGTGGTTTTGGAACGCTAACGAACGGTGACACACTGCACTTAGCAGCAGCGCATTGGTGAAGATAACGATTCACCTGGAAGATTCACAACAACCAGCTTCTCTCTCTCTCTCTCTCTCTCTCTGTCTCACTCTCTCTCTCTCTCTCTCTCTCTCTCTCTCTCTGTCTCACTCTCTCTCTCTCTCTGTCTCACTCTCCTTCCCTCTTTCTCACGGACTGCTTCCACCAAGATTAAAATATCCAAGTCAACGGCAGGCTCTCAGGTGTACTCCACATCAGCCAATGCAGCTCTTTTTCTTTACGCCGGCGGTGGTGGTGGTGGTGTGTGTAGGTGTTGGTAGTTGTGTGTGTATGTGTGCATGTGTGTGTGTGTGTATGTGTGTGTGCGTGTGTGTGTGCGCACGTGTGTGTGTGTGTGTGTGTGTGTGTGTGTGAGTGTGTGTATGTATGTGTGTGTGTGTGTGTGAGTGTGTATGTGTGTGTGTATGTGTGTGTGTGTGTGTGTGAGTGTGTGTATGTGTGTGTGTGTGTGAGTGAGTGTGTGTGCGCGCTGTGCACTGCTGCTGCCGCTGCTTCATGGGGTATTATGGAGCGGTCTGGTCTGAAGGGTGTGTGCAAGGAGGAAGCTGACATGGATAAAAATACCTTTTTATATCCTCCACTTCCCTGACCTCGTGCCCCCACTTTCTCTGTCACACACTCGCGAGCACACACACACACACACACACGCACACACACACACACACACACACACACATCTTTACATACCCACACACTTTATCTCTCACTCTGTCAGCCACACCCCTCCTATATATACATATACACAAACTACATTTTCCCTCTGGTACCAAGACACAAATATTTACACTGTCACACTCACACTCAATAACTCACACACGCACACACACACACACACACACACACAGAAACTCTCTCTCTCGCTCTCTCTCTCACACACACGCACACACACACACACACACTCACACACACACACACACACACACTGTAAATGAGCCTCGTGGTCCAGGAGTAGTAGACACATCAGATACAAAATAACAAAAATATTTTATTATGATCAAAATCCCCAAAATAACCATGTGAAAACTATTTTCTAAACACTAAAGAATGACAAAAGAAATTCCTCCAAAAAACAAATAGGACCAACAAACAAACAAAATCTTACAAAAATCAAAATATCTTGCGGTGTGTCATGCAACTGACTCTAAATAAACACCGCTTAGGAAACCCGACGACTCTCAGCAGCCACGAGTATCACACACTTTGGCGAACACACTAGAGCCCCCCCTCACGTCCCAGCACCGGGACTTAAATAACAGGTGAGGTCTCGTAACGCAATTAACAGGCTCAATTAAATAATTAGGTCAACAATGACCAGGGTACCCATACCGCGCCTGCAGAACGTGAGGCACACACACGCCCCCTTTTACGCGACACACGCAACACAATACAAATCATATCCATAAGAAAAAACTAAGAAACTACCATAACAGAACTCATGTGCACTATAAGTTACTGTTATCAAATCAAAGACACCAATACTGAGACAAAAAAATTAAACAAAACCAATTGTTTCTATCGACCTACTTAAATTAATAATGCGATGCGTCACACAAACACACAGACGCTCTCTCTCACACACACACACCACACACACACACACACACACACACACACATGCACACACACACACACACAGACTCTCTCTCTCACACACACACACCACACACACACACTTTTATTCCTCTCCCTTTCAAGCTAAAGTCTCGATCTGGGTGTCCATGGTTAATCGATATAAAAAGGCATGAGTGTAATGTGGAATAATAGGCCGTCCATGAGAGAGAGAACAAGGGAATTATCCCATCTCAAGGTTCGTCTTCCCCATCCACAAACCCCTGTGGCTTACTAACCAGCCTTTATAAACCATCTTAATCTTTTAATTCACTTGTATCACTCCGCAGGCTAGCCCTCCTTTTCTTGCGGCAGGCACTTTGTTACCCCTAATCCCTCTAAACTGCCTGAGATTTTCCACAATTTCCAAACCACACCACTTGCCCACTGCGAGACACAAAACACTCATACAACCTTGCATACATTATGTACCAAAACACTTTTTCAGACATGGCCGCTCTTTCAGCATGTTGATGTCGATGTCATAGTATCAATGGCCTTGCATAATCCCCCCCCCCACACACTGACAGTCACTGACAGTGAGGTAGACATCTTCAATGCAGTCAATGTTTGTGTGTGTGTTTGTTTAGACAAACCTGTCCGTGGTGTTATGATGGGGAAACTAACGAGATGCAGATGCAGAGACCTTCAGGATTCTTAGGGTATGTTGAGTAAGAACATGTTCATTTCTGAGGTTTTAAACTAAGTGAATGCATGCGTTTAATCACCTCTCTGAATTCCTTGGGGGCGAGAGAGAGAGAGATGTATTAATTAGACTGTTAAAATAGTAATTTTCCACGTTTTATATGTAGAAATTCTTATCATTATATGAATGTCACCTTGAAGTCATGAATTCACCTTGAATCAGAACGATAACTAAACTATAATCACTTCCTAATTATTCCAAGACAAATAATGCAATCATTTTCCTTACACTCCTGAACTTAAATCCTAGTTTCAGGGTAAACAGTAAGAGTGTTCAGCAAATTAAAACACTCAAAACAAACTGCTTAATGATAGTAGGGCTAAAATAAGCTGTGCAGATTCTTGGTGCTGAGGATAACTTTTTGAGTAAACTCTCACTTCTCCAATATTCCAACAACAACACATTGCATTTATATGAGCAATACAGAACATTTAGAAGCTTTATGTCCAGTTTTGACTTGTTTCATAACAGCAGTTTATATTTCCCTTTGTAGGGAAGCCACCTTGAACAGAAAGCTAAGGAGGAATCATGGGGTCCATCTGGTGCAGAGCAGAAGGCCAGAGAGGGAGAGAGAATGCAGGAAAGGAATGCAGTCTAGGCTGGAGGAGGGGAGCAGAAATACACGGAATACACACCAGTGGGAGAAGAGACCTTCACTGACGGCATCTGGCAAATACCGGCAGATTGAATATCTGTCATATGCATTCAAATCCTGGTGTGTGTGTGTGTGTGTGTGTGTGTGCACCTCTTTCTGTGCATGTTGCAGTCGACATTTGCGCCTGTGCATTCACAAACAAAAAACATTTTTGTTTTTTGACTGACCCCTGAAAATAAATTGCACATACTGGATCCAAATTACATTGTTTAACCTCAGAATTATTGCCCTGCTCTCCTCTCCCCTCTGCCTTGGACACACACACACTCCTCGCTGGCGGATGCACTGCCGATGATGTATGAGCTTAGTTTACTCCCAGCAAATCCCATGTTGCACTGCTGCCCTGGAGGTGGGCGTGAGGCGGGTGAGCTGTGATGGAGCGGCCTTTAATGTTTTATAAGCCCTCTGCACCCCTCTTTAATTTAGAAATATGAGGCGACGGGTTGAAAGAGCGGATTATTAGCCGGAGCTAATCTCCCTCTCTCTCTCTTTCTCTCTCTCTCTCTCTGTCTCTCACTCTCTCTCACCCTCCTTTTCTCATGTCTGTTGTTTTCTCTTTCCTGATTTTTTTTCCCTCTGAATCCCTCTTCTTCTCTCTTGTCCTTCCATCCTCTGATGAAAGAGAAGTGTGAGACTGAGACTGAGTGGGTAAAAAGAGGAGGCGATAGAAGAAAACAAAGAGATCTGAAAGGGAAGAGTGAGTGAGGGAGATTACAGGAGGTATGGAAAGAGACAGAGGGATGGAGGGAGAGAAAGGCAAATGACATGAGTGTTGTAAAAAGCAGGTCAGAGGAAAAATAAACAGGGAAGAAGGTGAGATGGAATGCAAACATGAAAGAGGGTGGAGGGGACTGGGCACAATGAATAGCAACACAGATGCTCTCTTAACAAGAGCAGCAGCATGACAAACAAAAGCACACACAAATAGTGTGTGAGAGAGAGATGGCTAAACATCAACCCAAAAGAGCAGTTCACTCAGATGTAAAATGAAAGGATGCAAGGGAGTAGGTCGATTCACTTTCTGATGCGTGGCTGAAATAACCATAAATCAGAACCTTCCATTTTGTGTGTATGTTTTGTTTGTGTGTGTGTGTGTTGTGTTGTGTTGTGATGTACTTTGTTGTGTATGTAAGTGTGTGTGTGTGTGTGTGTGTGTGTGTGTGTGTGTGTGTGTGTGTGTGTGTGTGTCGGCTTTTAGCGAGATGTGTGTTACGGCAGAGGGTGGAGACATCACTCGAGCGCTAAAATCTCACCAGGCGCCCACAGCTGCCAAGTGTGTGTTTAAAGGGGTGGAGACGTGGCGTGCGCACACACACACACACACAAACACACAGACACACACACACACACACACATGTCCAGCTCAGTGCCATGGTGTCTTTTGTGGAGCTAACACACAAGGGGAAAACAACAACAACAACAACAACAACATAGTCTCTCTCCAAAATACATGCACCACTACAGATGGAGTGGCCCACACCGTTTCAACAGACCAGCCCAGAGCCCCTCAAGACCCCTAGGTATGTACCCTGGAGTCCCTTAACTCGGCCACAGTTTCTGCCCAATGAAGAGCCCAAGAGGGAGCTCAGTCCTAGATAATGGCCGTCAGCTATGGTGGTATCTTTGAGGAGGGTGGATGTCACTGGTGCACAGGCTAACATTAAGTTTTATGACCCTCAGTAAGTTTACACGAATGAGCATGTGCACACCATATAAAAATCCTTTTGAGATCAGTGGTACACACACAAAGATATACACAGACACACAAAGTCATATACCCATTATATGCCCACATGGACGCTTTTACAATATCTGAGATGTGTAGTTTTTAACACACAAGAACACACACAGAGATACTGTGGGATGTGCTTGTGTTTGGGTTTGGAGGTAAATAGAGACACAGAGAGATTTTAGCTCTCCAGTGTTCGCCAAATCAACACGACACCCCTCTCAAACATCCAATTAAAGCATCGCCCACAGATTCCCCAACAACAGCCGTGGAGGTTCGTTTTTCTCAGTTTTGTCTAAAAGTAAAAGCTTTAAAAAATAATCTGTGGTGTATGTTTATCTATCCTCCCTCTCTCTCCTTCTTTCTCTCTCTCTCTCTCTATCTTTCTCTCTCACTCTGACCGAAGGCAGGGCAGCCTCCCGTGATGATGGCAAGAGGCGCAGGCGTTTGTGTGGATTCAGATACCTCGAAAGTGCCATCTGGTTGGAGAAATATTAATGACACATACAGATCCCAGCATGTCTCCCAGTACCAATCAAGCGCCAGAACCACGGCAGCTCCCAATTCCCAGGGAACTGGGGGAGAGAGAGAGCGAAAGAGAAAGAGAGACAGAGACAGGGAAAGAAAGAGAGAGAGAGAGAGAGAGAGAGAGGGAGGGAGAATGAGGGAAAAGGGAGAGAGGGAAACAGCCGGCAAGCTAAAGCACGATTGATGCTTTGTGTGGCGTCTGAATACAAATGAAGGATTTGTCAAAGCGCAATATTTGGGTCCCCATAGATTAGCATATGCCGTGCTGGTAATTATGCGCCTGGATGATTGAATGGAGTCAAACCAGGGGGAAGTGTAAACTTCAAGACAGACACTGCTTTTGATTTCTATGGAAATGGGACGAAATGACACACTCACACACACACACACACAAACATGCTGTCATGCTTGCACAAAAAGATGTGTAAACACATACACACCACATGTGCATAAACACGTCAAAAAAGAATTCTGGTAGCAGAAATGAATCTTCGGAATAATATTGAAATTATTTGAAAATGACATCCATTTGGCTGCATTCCAAATGCAGATAAAGATTTTACACAAGCCAAAAACTTTAAAATAGCATTAGTAATTTAAAGTAAAAAAGTACAGCAACAAAATGAGCCTGAAATCTCCCTCTTGGGGATTAACATCAACAAGATGTGTTCCTTGTGCAGAGACAGATCATGAACCCTGAAGCCTCTCTTGTACTGTCAGCAGTTTTGATGTTTCATACTTTTTCTTTTTCTGTCTGTGGAAAGCACCAACATTCTCTGAGTGAATTACATCTTAAGCTCCATTAAACACATTCATAATGCATGGTGTTTTGCCCAGGGAGGGGAACATACTCTTGACCACAGTGTACAGAAAAGAAGAGATGCGGGACATCATTATACAATAAATGAGACACAGTGGGAGGAGTATAATGGAAGGAGGTCCTCTTCAAGAGGGACACCTGAGGTGTCTAACTCGGCCAATATGGACACACACGGCTTTTAACCTACCTCCTAACATCAGCTCCAGGTACATTATAATACATTTCATCCACTTTGTTCCACTTGTAGTGATTATGTCTTTTTATTATCTTCTTCAAACTGGGAAATATGTTCCAAGCAAAGTAATAATGCCACAAGGTAAATTGCATAAGGTTATTTATAATTCATGCCCTGCACACACACACACACACAGACACACACACACATACACACACACACACACACACAGAGGGAGAGAGAGAGCGAGAGAGAGGGAGAGGGAGAGAGAGAGCTGTGGGCAATCTTTGGCCTTGGAGGATCCAGATCAGATACAGCTCATCTTGATTCTAAATGCAGATCAAGGAACAATGATCACTGGTATGCTTCACATAGGCACTGTGGTCAACCCATTGCCTGCAAACCAACCTTTCCTTTAATATATCGTAGTATGCTTATTTATTAGTTATAACATGCATATATGCCCATGTATAATACTGTGCTTATTGATTTGTCATAACATGCTTATACATGCCCTTATATGTCACAGCGTGCTTATTTGGAAGAATTTCTATCCAACTCAATAGGCACACCTATGAGCTGCCCACATTAATTCCTTCATCTTGGTAGTCTGGTGAACCCCTGGAGTTCTTACCACCTGTCACAGCACAACAGATGGCACTGTACTTAACGTCTCTTACGGCAAATGTACTCCACAGGGTGGAGATAGGAACTGTTCTGGTGGACAGTTGTGTGGACTGTAATCCACATTATTAATCAGGTAATCAATTTGAACCAATCAATTATTTTTTTTCATTGCAAAGTAAAATAGTCATGCTCAGTGACATAAGCATGGGTCCTCTGTGTCATAGTGTTGTTTGTGTAAAATATTTTGTGATGTTCACTAGTTGTGCAAAAAGAGCTAAATGTACAATTTTACTCAAAGCAGAATTCAAGTTGCAAAGTTCTTAACTTTTTTTGTAGCAGAGTACTGTGGCATAAGAAATCAGCCTGCATCAGAGAGCTATATACGAGACTCCATAAATATTCTATAAAAATGCCTTATCCAAGTTTCTTTATGTGGCTAACTGACTCGGGGGGAAAAAATAGAATTCCATGCATTAGGGGCCCCAGCGGGAGGGTGTCTAAGCATTTCCACTTTTCAATTCAGTCGGATTTGCACTGTGGTGAGAATCTAAAGCTCCCGTAGGCCTTGGCTTGAGACTCTAGGGGTAGTCATTTGAATTGCCACTCTTAATAAATACAGCTGTGGACTTGGCTGTTCTACGATAACCAAACCTCATTAACATGGCTGGCGTCAGATAACCCACAGTCACGTATCAAGACTAAACACAGTAGAGGAGAGGGTTAAAAGCTTGTCTGTGTTCAGCATCAAGTCGGACTATTGTGATGAGAGTTGCTTGCAAGGTGCAAGGTTAAAGGCAAAAGTTTAGGGTTGTGAAGTGGTGGTGAGGTCCAGATTGGCATCATTTCATGAGCGTGAGAGAGAAAGAGATAGGCGCTCCGCTATCTTCTCGTTGTGTTAATTTCCATTTTTATTGTTTCTTTTGATTATTATTCTGGCAGAATTAAACACAGCGTGAAGTAAATCCCCCAGGCATTTTATATTTTATTATCAAACATACACGGCTAGACACACACACACGCACACACACACACACAAACACACACACACACACACACACACACAGATGTACATTCATACACACACATACTCATACGCTCACATCTGTGAATTCCATCATGTTTTGTAAAGCTCAGATCATTTGACTTTAATTTATTTCTGTAATCATCAAAACATTTCCTAAGTTTTGGTGGTTCTTTGTTTTGTTCTTTCCCTTTATTGTATCTCTCTTGCTTTTCATTGAGCAAATCTATTTTACAGAAGATAAAAGTCATCAATTCAAAACCCAGTGCTATTTAATTAAACGAAAATGGCGACATGGTGTTCCATAAGCAATGAAAAATGCAGGAATATTGTGACTGATGATAGCAAAACAATGTAAGAAGAATGATCCCCGCTGTACTCTGCAAGTCTTTGTGACTGTCATTAAAGTTTTCCATGATGTTTTTATTAGTGTTATTACTACATTTGAATGATAGTCGTTCAGGGCCGTGGACACAGCAGGTGTCCATTGTGGCCCCGTCTCACTATCAGACAAGAGGACAAGAGCGGCTCAATAATTAGCGTCTCAGAAGACTGACGGTTCAAGTATTCTTTGTTCAAACCAAATTACATGTTTCAATTTTGGCTCTGATTACCAACCATTACACTCACTGCAATGAGGACAGTGTTCCAAAATTGTTGTCCAAAATCATCTGTCATCTGAATTCACTTTTACTGATTGACATCTCTGTTCTCAGACTGACCCAGGTACAGTCCATGATAGCCCAGTAGAGGAGATGCATGATGTTATTGGACATGGACAAATTCTGCGGGCAAGACTTATAGTGAAAAGTGAAGTCAGTTGAAAAGTGCACTGAAGAAAGGTGTTCTGGGACGTGGTTGGCTCTGCTAGCCACACAGGGGGGAAAAAGACGTGCAAAGATATGGTATGTGTCACATGAATGCAGTGCCGTGACATTTACAGTAGATAACCCATGCAGCAATCCTGGGAGAGGAGATAGGTAATATTCTTCCTCAGTGGATGAAATGAATAGAGATTTTTTTTCCCTCCCTTCCCCATGGTAGGTGAGTGAGGAGAGACTGTATGAATCTGTGAGAATGTATATGAGAGATGGAGAGAGAGGAAGAGGGAAGGAGAGAGTATATGGTGAGAAAGAGAGGAAGAACAAGAAAGAGAGAGAGAGAGAAGGAGGGAGATGCTACGTGGCCTCTAGTGTACTCTTGCGCCAGAATGCTGATCTTTTTTTTCGCTGCCTTTCTCTCTGGTTGGCAGTCTCCTACAAAATGCTGCCGTCGACGATGCCCTTTAACAGGGAAAGTAATTTCAGGCTCCAACGAAGGAAATATATGTGAGATGATGATATTGTAGGGGAAGGTCAAATATTGATCATGTTCAGTTGAGCAGCATTGTTGGGGAGCTAGGAGATCACTTGCTGAGAGTTCATCCCTGGAGTCTGAAACTAGTGGGAACTCTGAGTCTTCTAAGAGAGAAGCAGTGAGAGAGGGTGGGAGCGAGGGAAAGGTGGGAGGGAGGGCAGGGAGGGAGGAGGGGAGGGAAGAAAGAGAGAAGGGAGAAAGAGGAGGGGGAGAAGCAAAAGGGAGAGAATATACTCAACAAGCATATAAAGAAGGTAGATGGGTGTCTTCACAGGAAACTGTACATGGGAAATGGTGAAAAAAGCCTTGGCGCTGGACCAGTTCATCTTAGCAGGCCCTCAGCTCCATTCGGCCTCCAGTGCAGAAAAAAGCTTTTCTCTCCTCTCTCTCTTTTTCTTCTTCTTCTCTCTCTCTCTCTCTGTGAGCTGAATCATTGAATGGTGAAAGAGTACACCCATTGCTAAGCTGTATGGCCCTTCAGTAGTGCATTACAGTGGTGAACAGCACCAAGGTCAGAAGGCATTAGCAGCCTAAGCTGTAAAGTACAGTACAATGCAGATAAATGGAGGCCTCCACTGCACTGGAAGTTCTTATAGCTCACAGCATTGTATCATATGCATATGTATATGTGGCCTAGAGTGTTTGGCTGAATCTGGCTGAACTTATATATATATATTTTTATTATTATTATGGCTGGCAGATGATGCACTGGCACTCTATTCAAGGCTATGGATTAGAGGTGATGAGGCAGCAATAGCAGTTTTCTTCTTTTCTTTTCTTTTCTTTTCATTTGGGCGCCAGCTTTCATGGATGTCTGTGGCCAACGCTGCCCAATGCCATCGGTTTTGTTGTCAAAACCTTTTGAAAGTGACATGATTCAGTCAAGACTGAGGGGAAATGTCCTTCACGCGATGCCCTCAGGAGCAGGAAGTCAGAGTGGATGGGAGGTGTGTGTGGTGGTGGTGGGGGGAGGGCGGTTGGGTTTGGGGTTGGAGGCAAGTGGGGGACTGGGTAGGGACTGCAGGTGACTCTGTCCAGCCCCCCTCCTGGGCCCCGGCCGTTCTGAAGAGTGGGTAGAGCCACTCCTTTAATTCCACGGCTGTCTGCTGATGTTTACCCCATCTGGAGTAATCCATTCCCTGACCTTGTAAGACGAGAGTCCCCTAGATAGATACGGCAAGAGAGAGTGTGATGGACTCCGTGTGCGTGTGTGCGTGTGCATGTGTGTATGTGTGTGTGTGTGTGTGTTAGGATTTGTGGGGGTGGGTGGGAGGAGGGTGTCTGAGTGTATGTGTGAATGTGTGTGTGTGTGTGTGTGTGCGTGCCAGTGAATCTCAGAGCGTCCAGCGCATTTCCCCTGCTCCCGAGGGGTGCAGTTGAGGGTAGAGGGGGATGGAGTGACACGTCTGGGCCGATCAGCAGGGACCCTCTCAACCTTTGGCGCAGCAGGAGTCCCGGGCGCCGGGCTCCCTGTGAACGTAAGCAGAAGAGACAGGCAGACAGAAGCTGTTAGCCAGCCTTATTTACTCCAAGCCCGGACCTGCGCAGGCCCCAAACCCCACTCCTCCTGTCCAACGACATGCTCTCTCTCTCTCTCTCTTCCTCTCCCTCTCTCTTTTTCACAGTCCCTCTTATCCCTCTCCCTCTGTCTTACTTCTTCCTTGATTCCTCTGTCTCTGTGTGCGGTATGGGTGTGTATTTCTCTCTGTCTCTTTATCTCAATACAGTTTCACCTTCTTTAGTTTCTCTCAATCTGTCTCATTTACCCCCCCCCCTTCTCTGACCTTTCTCTCGTTGCTTTTCTCCTCCTTCCTGTTCTCTCTCTCTCTGTGTTTTCTTCTTCCCTATTTAGAGTTCTCTGAGACGTCATTTTCCCCAAAACTTTTTTAGTCTTTCTCCTTTCTTCTGTCCATTTCTCTTTTTCAGTCTCTGCCTCTCTTTGCATCAGCACAACTTGTTTCAGCTTTGCTTGGGGGTAATGGTAGTCTGGCCATGCCTTCCTATGCACTTCCACTTAATTATCATCTCCCTACAGTGCTAGTCTAGATTTGATCCCACTGAGATTGTTGTCTAGTTAACCTGTCCAATCAGCGAACAGATGGAGGTGTTGTGAATACAGAGCTGAAATGCTATCAGTCAAGGCAGGCTATCACTCAAGGGCTTAAGTCTTTTTAAACTTAAACACCTCAAGCAATGAAAGCAATGGAATCTCACTGCTGAATATCAAGACCGTTTGTACAAAACAAAGTGGAGAACGAGGGCCTGGTTTTAATACCAGGCTAAGGTAATGGGTGTTTGGTTTTAAGTGTATCCAGCACCGGCACAGACGATTGTTTAATCTTGTTACCCACAAACTCACACTGACCCAATGTCTATGCACACACACACACACACACACACACACACACACACACACATACACATTCTATCTATCTTTCTTTCTTCCCCTCTCCTTCTCTCTATCCATTAAATAATAGCTTTGTGAGAGCCTACTGATGAGTCACTGCATTTAATTATAACCTGGAAGGAAGGGCCGTATCTTTAGCACAAAGGCATTGCTTAGCTTGGCACAAATGGCATCGTGTCTCTATAGCATTACACTCATCTGAAATGTGTCATCGTTCCACTCTGAGTCATTCTCTAAGTTGAAGTTGAATGTTGAATGTTGAATGTCTCTGTTCAAGAAAAAAAAGCATGAATTGCTGAATTGATATGAAATAAACTCACATATTCTTGGATGTGTTGTTCAGCTGTGTTAATGCTCTTACATCTTGCGAAGATTGACGTTTGACATTTTCACAATTGCCAAAAAGGTCATCATGAGTTGTACAAGGACCCCAATTTTGAAGCTGAACCACCCATAAAAGTTTTTTTTTCCTCTTTAAATGTGTTAGTGCAAAATTGCCTTTTTTAAACAATTGCCTTTTTTGTTTGTTTCACCCTCATGCAGAAGCACAGTCTCTCTCTCTCTCTCTCTCTCTCTCTCTCGCTCATGCAGAGGTACTCTTGCCTTGCTTCATTTTGCAATAGCCTTGCTAGGCTCGTTGACAGTATTCTGATGAGTCACCCCTACTTCATCACAACCAGGGGGGCTGGTATCTTTAGCGTCAAGCCTCTGCTTAAGCACAACACAAATGGCTGCGCAGCTCGGGAGCATTTCAGTCATCAAAGACGTGTCATCAGTTTCTTTATTCAGTCATTTTCCTGGATGAAACGCACCATTGTGGCCTACCTGTGATTAGTTTCCTTCAGATTCACCTCATCTAATGAGAGGCCTCTGGAGGAAAGAAGAAAAAAGTGAAATGAATGTCCTCTGTCTCCAGCAACCCCGCACCAGTGTACTCCTACGCACACTTCCACGGCCGTGAGGAAGAAAAAGGAGTTTGGGGAGCTGTATTTTACACAAGCTGGGAGACTTCCAGCCAGGACTAGGGGCTTTTCATTAGAAACTCTTGTCTCGTGCTGATGATGTAAATCACATGTCAAAGGGTCCGCTTCCCGTCCCCAAATTACGCCTCCCCCCAACCCACCCCAGTGGTTTTAACAGCATGTAGGACCATTACTGGAACCTTGCCTCCAAGGACCCAGAGCTTATATTACTGCTTGTAGATCCAGGGGCTCTGCCGCAATGGAGGACAAGCACCCTGTAAATGTGCCCCAAACACACACATACACACACATACACACACAAACACACACAAACCTACACACAAATATGGACAATTATATACACACACTAACCAAATGCATGCACATATGACCACACACACACACACAAGCCCACAAGCCCAAATGCAAATAAAAAGGTACATGTGCACATTCAGACTCATACACATGCAAGCACACAGCTGTTCACAAACACCTGCACAGCAGTAGTGATCACTAGCTTGTGTGATGGCTTCTCTCACCCTCTGCTTCAAAAAGCTCATATAGTCATATGGGATCAAGAATCTGGTACCTCACAGCACACACCTACTTGAGCGAGGGAAACTCAGCTTGTTTTACAGCCTGTCATATTTTCCCCCTCTCTCTCTCTCTCTTTCTGTCCTTCTCTCTATCTATCTTTCTCTCCTTCCTCTCTGCTGTTCAGTGAGCTGGGCCCTGCAGCATGTTAGGCAGGAGTGTGTGACAGGTGGGATGCAGGTTTGATTAGATGCACGCCGGGGACACCAAAGAAGGACTTTATAAAGCGGAGAGAAGTGAAGTCAGGGGCCGCTTGTTAAATCTGAATATAGGAGCGGTGTAAAATAACCTGCCTGTGTGTGTATGCATGTGTGTATGTGTGCATGTCTGTGTGTGTGTGTGTGTGTGTGTGTGTGTGTGTCCAAAGTCTAAGACAGGGGATTGATCCCACTCAAAGTGTGCACGTGTGCTGGGCGGAGAATTTCCAGGCCTTGCTTGAGCTATCGCCTCAGGCGTGGTTTATACACTGTTGTCATGGAGACCTGCGCTAAGCGATACCCATTTTATGGAGGAGATCAAGTGATGGAGGCTAGGAAGGTGACAGTGAAAGTTACTCTCCAGATAGAAAGCTAATGCCATTCACTGACATATGCTGCTCAAAAGGCCCAGGCCTATCCTCTGTCATGCTAAAACTACAGGGATTTGAATTGTAAATACCATATTTGTATCTAATCGGCTGGCCCAGAAGAATGGACACAACTTTAGCTCTCCTGGGTAGAGAAGATAGGAGAACAGATAGAATAGATAGGATGGAAGGTAAGAGAACCCAGTTTATGCGACAACTGAATCTATGGGCAGCAAGACTAGTTCATGGGTTCATTTGCTGAGGGAGTGCATATATTGCCATAATGGTTTTGTTCATTGTGCTAGGATCATACAGTCTGCTAAATGACAGATGGTAATGGAACGTGCACATAAGGCCTTTTCAAGGGAAATTCACCTTATGTGTCTAACCTATTGTTGTTCCAGGGAACCGAGGCATGCAGGGCCAGTGTGGCTGGACTCTCCAAGATGGGCTGTCTGGCATGGCTATTCTGGCTTTCCGGGTGAGGGGGGCTGAGGCCATCTCTCCTGTTTCAGTCCCCCTGCTGTGAGCCGCTATCACTGCTCCTGGACTGCACTGAATGCTTCATTTAACTAATACTTTGGCTAATTGGGTGTGCTTTTCAGCAGCCCCTTCTGAGTCACTCTGTGTGTGTGTGTGTGCGTGTGTGTCACAAGTTCACGTTTTTAAAGTGCCATTAGAAACTTCCCTCCTGTTCGAGTTTTTTTGTTGATGTTTGACTTTCCAAAGTGCTAATGCTTTAGAGCGACTTTTATTTGTTAACAAGGTTTGCAAATTATTGTATTAGGAAGAATAATCTGAACCTTCTTGTGTTTAACATTTTTCTGTTGGGAAATGGTGTTGTGTTGTTACTGAGGGTAAATAACTCATTCTCAGGCCTAATCTAATGGCCTTATTCTGATGAGGTTTATAATTCTGTATGTTTCCCCTTGTCCTCTCATTACCATGATGTATTTATGAATCACTAATTAGCTCTCATTTTGTTAATTGTCGAGAGCTAGGCCACAAAAGGAAACAAAACAAACCAACAAAAAAAGACTTAAAAATGTTTTGATTGTTTGCCGTGCCATCGCATGGCAAAAGAGATTTCTGGTTGCCTTTTCTTCCTTCTCACTTGTGGCTCATTAAGTGGCTTAGCTAATTAACATTGAGCTCAGAGGGCACTCTGGGTATTTAGCTTTCTCACGTGTCAACAAGCGATGGCTGCAGATTTGCCATAGTAACTGGCCAATACAATAGAGCTGCAGTATAAAACAGAAATAAACAAGAGTGATCGTTAGTCTGTGCATTACTTATATGACAAGCTTTTATGGAATGCAAAGGCATCAAGAAATGTTGTCTATAAACTGATGTGATGATGTACAGTTTGTGTCTGGAAGCATGTACTAATCTCTAAAGTAAGACATAACATCAGCTGGACACTAACTGGATGACATGAGAAATGACTTAAATGCAAGTTCACGTCTACTGAGTCCTGTATCGTATCAGACTTACTCCCACTCCCTCTGACATCCACACAGAATCGCACAGTGCTAATTCCAGTTGTAGTAGACAATCAGTATCAGTAACACTAGTCCTGCCCATGGTCCTGTGTTTAACAAAACCCTCCATAGGCCTCACCTCTAGTGTGGTGGGTGGAGGTTGAAAGCCATGGTGCAATTAATGACACTCACATCGCACCTTTCTGTGGAAAGCATGTTCTCTCTCTCGCTCTCTCTGTGTCTGTCTGTATTTCTCTTTCTGCTCCATTTAGCTTCTCGACTAATTAAAAAGTATTAAAAAGCCTGTAATTCATGTGATTTTAATCAGTGGTTATGGCGCCTGCATACTCTCCACACCTGCATACGGTTCAGACGGCTGGAGTCCCTGCGGTGCTAGCTAACCTTGACTGCTGATTCCCAGTAAGCTCAGGGTTTTTCCTCTCTACAGGTTGTGGTGGGGGCGGACAAAAGGAGAGAGAGAGAGAGAGAGAGAGAAGAAGAAGAAGAAGAAGAAGAAGAACAGCGGGGAGGGTGGAGAAAAAAAACTTCACCTGTAGGGCAGTTTTCTTTTTTTATTTTTATTACATGTCAACCTTCGGATAAAGATTCAAGCCTCTGGGTAAACACTCTGGCAGCTGCTACAGAGGATATTTTGTCTGTAAAATAGAGTATGGATCAGTCAAAAAGAGGGAAGCTGGGGATGGAGAGAGAGAGAAAAAGAATAAAAGAAAGAGAGAGAGACAGTGAGAGAGAGAGAGAGAAACTCTGGCCTATTCTAGGAGAATGTCAGGCAGGCAATCTTCATATAGGATAGTGCCCTGTAAATTCATCTTTGACTTTTCATCCAACTGGGTAAAAAAAAACAACCACAAAAATAAACAAATAAGAGAACTGAAATTTTTTAATTTGTGTAAATTATCCAGTCACTCAGGGCTGTGCCTCTGGCATTTCCACGGTCAATTCTTTACAAGCACCAACAAACTGCAGTGCTTTAAGACCATTCCCTCACAGGGCTATTGATCAACTTCTTCAATGAGAGCAGACTAAAGAGTAGATTTATTTATGAGTATATAATCACACTAATATGCATAATATGACTTTCAGATGAGCTCACAGGTCATAGTAATAAATAATTTGGGGCCACACCACATGTAATAATCTCTCGCATGAAATAAACTCAAGAAATGAAGGGTTTGATTTTACAGTGAGACATACAGGTTCTTGATAGGGTATTCTCTAATACATAATCATCATGTTGTGCTTCAGTGCTTTCTTTCAGGGCCAAGGCAGTTTTCCAATAGGCTGTTGTGTCATAGTTTATGGCCTGCACATGCAGTGGATGCAAAATACATTTGGTGTAAGGTTACTGCAGAAAGTTGAAACAAACGACTGACAAAAAAATAGACTCTGCTCCCTCAAAAACCCTGTTCTCTGAGTGCCAATGTTGGGACTCAAACAAAACAAATAAGGAGGAATCCAGATTCCTGTTGCGCAAATAACCAACCTCAACAGGGTGGAGGTGGACATGTTCTAGAGGTTCCAACCTTTACTGGATATCTCTTCCTCATAACTGTGCCCAAGCTTTATAATAAATAACATCTTCAGACAAACAAACAAACATGTAAGCACACAAACACAGCATCCAGAACACAAAGCAATTAAAATTAGAAAGGCGTTGCTGTTTTTACAAAACTAGAGAGGTTCTAGGAACTAGAGGTGGTAGCGTAGTGATTAAAGAACCTGGCTAGCATGTAAGTAGCCTGAAAAGTTGTGGGTTAAAATCCCAGCTGCTACCGTTGTGCCTTTGACTAAGGCACTTAACCCTGAGTTGCTCTAGGGGAGACTGGCCCTAAACAATTGATAGTTGACAAAATGTAGTTCGCTTTGGATAAAAGCATTTTTTTTTGGATAAAAGCGTCTGGTAAATGTATAATCACCATTATTCCATTATAAAGTGATGTCAACTGGTGTTTAGCACATGCTTCTATCCAAAGTGACACAGACCCTGGTTTGGGAATTCCCCCTTACTCTCTGTTCTGTGTACGAACAGAGACACCCCCTCATACTGATTAGCTGGTATTGTGGCTTGTGTGGTCGGTGGCACTTTGGTTCCCATTTGCAGGGCATTGCACAAATGCCTTTTTCATTTTTCAGTGCACTCTGAGATATTTGCTGAATTTGACAAAAATATATTGATTTAGAATCGCTTACCTTTCCTTTTGTGGTGAGCATTTACATGTACCGTTACAGTAAATGTATCCTTATGCATTTATGAATGTTTAAAAGATTATTTCTATGCACAGCCAGTATGTTTGTGTGCGCATGCATACATTTGTATGTGAATAAGGGCATTTCATCTGTCTGTCTATGTCTATCTGTCCCCTAAGTATATGTGTGTGTGTGTGTGTGTGTATGTGTATGTGCGTGTGTATATGTGTGTGTGTGTGCATGTGACTGTGTGTGTGTGTCTGTGCTCCTCCATGTCAGCATGAAAGAGAGAGATTTCTCGGATGTGCGAGCCACAAGAACGCCTAATTAAATTCCAATGCAAATCCAGCAGTATTTCATGACAGGCGGCGATAAAAGCCCTATTGTGTTTAATGATATGCCTTGTGAATGTGCATGAGTGGAGATGGAATTGAAACGGGGGTTTTGCAGCACAGAGGTTGGGGGCGGGAGTTGAGGGGTGGTGGGGGGGGGGATGAAGATTGCAAATGTGTGGTGAAGAGGGGGAGGTGAAGGAGGGTTGAGTGGGAACACACTGGTGCCAATGGGTGGTGGTGATGGGTGTGGTGGTCGGGGTGGCGATGGTGGTGTAGAAAAAGGAGAAGGTCCCTCAAATCTCAATGAAGGGATAAGGCAAAGTTATGAAGAGAAGAGAGAATCCATTACACAATTTCTTTGTCTTCTTTTTCATTCTTTTTTGTGTGTTTCTTATCCCAGCCTTTCTGTTAAATTGGCCCCTTAAAATAATGAATCTGTGCTACCATGTCTCTGCTGAGTCCCTCTGCCATATCCCCCCTGATTGATTGCCTATCTTAGGCTCAGTTAATCAGGCCAGGGTCACGCTGTGACAGAGGGATCAAGGCCATTGTGGCTGGGTTAGGGGCCATCTCGGCCCCTGGGGAATACTGGGGGAAGATCCCTGGAATTTTGTTCGATGCCACAGCAGAGTATATGGTCCGATTGCCATTTGAGAA
>JAIFZK010000014.1:12000000-12075000 GCA_027481765.1 Tenualosa thibaudeaui
CACACAGCAGGATCTTCCACATCCAATATATGTGGGTGGACATACTGATGAAGAAGATTTCATGTGCACATTGTGTTGGGTTTAGCCCAGTCACAAGAAAGCTTGAGGAAAGCTTTGACATACACTCCTACAGATTACATCTATTCCCTGTGAACACAGACTCAAGTACAAACTTAGAGCAACTTAGAGCTTTTCATGGGATATCAAACGTTCTCACACAGAAGTCAGTGAAAAATTCAATCATTATTCTATTTATGTGTTTGGCAATGATTTTGTAGGTAAATAAACAAATGTGTGAACGTTTGAATGTTGAACTGCCAAAGTATGTATGCACCAAAACCAATGCATCGGGGCCTTCTCACATTTTCAGGCCTCTTGTATACAAATCTGATGAACGAGATACTGGAATGTTTTGTGAGCACCCCACCACAACCACCACACCACACCCCACCCCACCCTTTCTGAGGGTAAGCTAGCAGCTAACTTTTTTTTTCCGGGCACATCACCAGAATCCACAGTAAAATAATGATCATGGCAATTATCGCCTTAATTGAGTCTTCAGATGTCATTTTGTCAAACGAAGGTCAGGACTGGTTTGAAGGGTGGTTGAGCATCTCTCTCTCTCTCTCCCTCTCCATAAGAAAATGTAATTAGTTTTTCCATGGAAAGAAAAAAAAGAACAAATGGAGAAAGTGTGGCTGGTCTGCGGGCTATCTGTAAGATAACTCTTTTTACAGGAGACGTGTGCTCTAATTAGTTTTGCTCTTTCGTGGCGTTATTCAATAACCTGCAGTAAGGCCGATGTTCCAGCAGATAGTCATACTAATCCAGAACGCGTCTCCCACTGAGAGTGAGAGAAACTTAATTCTGTCATTCAAAGACCGAATGGATTAAAACAAGAAAGGATCTAGTTTTTCTCCCCTCCTTCTCTCTCTCTCTCCCTCTCTCTATTTCTCTCTCTCAGCCACTCCTCATCCCTGCACAAACAAACACTGAAACCCCATGAGGGCCTCCACTCAGAACATGGCGGCTGCCTTAGTGCACTGTTTTACATAAACTCCTTTTCTTGAGCTCTAATCTCTTGCCGGCCACCATCTTGAACGCTTTATCAAGCTCATAAGCATGGACCCATTCTGCTTACTCCTTTGACTATTCAAAAAAAAAAAAGTTAATCGTTGGACTGTTGTCGGAAATTAATTAAGAGGGGTTGTTTGTAACACTTTAGAGAGCCATGCTTTAATTTGTATATGGCTTAATTGGATAGTTTAAGTACAATGTCTTCACACAACAGCACCAACTGTGCCTCCATAATCACGCACAGTGAGCATAACAGTGTCAAAGTCCCAAAGAGACACATTTTAAAAATTTGCCACAATGCTGAGATCACCGGGTCAGCTGGGGAAACAAAAAGTTACTCTGTTGTTTGTTTTTGTCACCATGACAACACCAAGCCAGATATCCTACATGGCATTATGCATGCATCTTGCGAATGAGGAAGGAAACTATACTACATTATAGGAAACTATAATGCTGTTTTTCATGGAGTTTGTGGACTGGACAGAACTGTGTCTATTTAATTTCACTTTATTAGCCATATGTCACTATAGGCCTTTGCCTGATAGCTCCATGAAAATAGACGGTAATGACGGTCGTGTTCTTTTAGTGGTGTAATAAGTTGAAACTTCACGTCATGAGTCAGAAAGGCAAGGCACAAAGATCAACACCTTTTTCCCTGTTCAGCTGTTCACAGGGGGATTTTGAGGTGATCCTTCAATCTCAGCTCCCTGTGCTAATCAAATTAGCTTCGGGATTGAGGATCACGCTCAACGGCAAACCCTGTCAACACCTGCCGAGGCCTGCCACTTCCACTATGGCCCCCCTGTGCTGGGGTGATGTGCTTAGGGCTGACCCCATCATTACTGCCTTGTCAGTGGAGAGAATCTCAAGTCAGAGCACAAATTCACCTTCCCCTTCGTTTCCTCACAAAGCTCCATCCTTAAGTCTGGCTCTGTTCTGCAGGGAATAGAAGGCCAAAGTTTTTCAGGTCAATTTGAAGAACTGGCTGTCTGGAAATAAGTTTTAGATGTCACTGTCTAACCCTCAAGAAATCCCTGATTTTAGCTGTGGGGTGTTTTTTTGTACCTTGTACTCATGACTCCACGGTCTCATATTTGCATTTTTTTAAAATTGAAAGCAACACGCCACCTAGCCTATGCCTATATGACTGAAATACTGGTAATAGTGGAGTTAAGATGAATGTGGATTAAGCTGGACCATGTAAGATAACGTTAAGTAATTTTTTGTCTACAACACATGGTGGTGGGGTTAGATGCTGTGTTGTTAGCAAAATGATGCTAACATTATGTGTGAATAACGTTGGACAACCAGTTTGTTTTGTTGCCATATTGCCAATATCCCTTGGCATGTAGCTCATTCATGTTTTCTAAGGTAGCCCCCAACCAACAAACTTCTTCCTGTGCTAGCCAATGCAACTGTATAGTCCTCAGCAGTCCTCACAGTCCTCATGTGAAAGGGCCTTTGGAGATAGTTAATAAAGTCTCTGTATGAAATCAAAAGTATACGTCTTGTGTTTGTACTTGTAAGTGTACGCCTACATTATATGAATACATAAGATAATGCAAATCAAAACCAAATCTGAACTGCGCTATTGCAGTAGGCCGGTATTATAAAAATCTCTATTATTGGCCAAGCTTATGTCATATAACATATATACTGTTTAACCCTAAATGAGAATATAGTTCCACATATCATATCGACCTAGAAAATCACCATGTTTCATTCTCCACCAGTCTTAATACACTTTGTAACCATAGAGAAGTCAGGTTTTTCTTACTTTTGAGCAAGATGATGGTCTAATCCGATTTAGTGATCTATGCTAGGCTGGAGCTAAATGCTTACCTTCAGACTGAGATGGATGAACTGGAGAAAGGTAAAGCTCAATTGTTTAACTCAAGCGGAGGTGAAAAATGAGTATATTTCCACAAACGGTGGCATGTTCCTCTGATGTCCACACAGCAGAATTACAGCCATAACATGATAGTTTCAGAACCATGCATTCCTCATTAAAGATTTTTCAGGAAACATTTTTTAATGCAGCCAAATTCAGCCAGACATCCAATGTTATATCAAAAATCATTACTTTAGATTGCCCATGTTGGCTGAATCCCAAGGCTCCCACTAAGGGCTCAGGGTTGTGTGTGAGTGTGTGTGTGTGTGTGTGTGTGGGGGGGGGGGGGGGGGTATTTGTAAGTAGTAGCCCTATCAGTCATTGTGACTTGGGATGTACGCCATGCCTCTATTTAAACCACTGAGCTAATAGTGCATGCTTGGCCCTGTAGCGGGGGAGGCATCCAGCCATATATTTGCCCTTCCACAGCAGGGTGGCCTGTTCCCTTTAAATCTCAGTTCCTCAGGGAACAGAACTCATCTCTCGGCTGTGGGAATTTAGAGTGTGCCATTGTTTCAAGGTCTAACTATATTTCAGTGTGTTTCCTCCGGGACCTCTGTCCCCTTCCCCGCGCTAAACTGTGGTGATATGTGGTTAACTCCATTAGACCCTAAGTCCAAGGAGGCATAATTACCCGTTCAGAGCACATTGAGGAAGCTTTTATATTTGGCCAGGTCATTTGAACACATACTGTAGGACACTGTCTGAAGGCTTTGCTTTGACTGTGATGAAAGTTCATGGTGCTCTCAAAGGACTCTTTAGTCTGTATTTTTTTTTTCACAAGGTCGCCATTTTGAGAAAATGACTCAGACGTTGTCTTGAGGCCATTTTCTTTAACATTGCAGAGTGCACTGAAAATTCCATGTAAAAAATGTAAGGGTAGTATGCTTGTAAATCTTTTGCTTTGAGCTGCCTTTCATTTCTATTTTTTTTTCCTGATGCCAACAAAGCCCTCAGAAAACAATTTTCTCCCCCTAAAACCAAGAAGCCAAAACAACAATGGTGTAATGGAGCGAGAGAAAGAGAGAGAGGGAGCAAGAGGAAGCTACTTTTTTGTGATGAAAAATCAAAGTGAGTGTTGTTTCTTTAAGGGTAACTACAAAACTGGTGAGATAGAACCTGCACAACAATCTATCGAATAGAGCTGTGGCTTGAGCTATGATTGTTTTTTTTCTCTCTTATTCCACTGCTGAGTATGTGTGCGTGTCTGTGTCTGTGTGTGTGTGTGTGTGTGTGTGTGTGTGTGTGTGTGTGTGTTTCCCTACCCCCAAAGTGTACCCAACCATCACTTTAAACTTCCCTCTCCATGGCTGTGTCACAAACACTTCCAAATTTGCGCGTTCTCTCTCCGACACCTCCGCGAGCTGACAGACTGATCGCAGGGCTCGCAGACTTCACTGGCATGCCGGCTCCTAGTACAGCAACACAACACAGCACAGCACAGCACAGAGCTGTATGTATGCTATACAGTAACATCTAAAGAAAAACTACACACAGGACTCAAGCCTGGTGACAGGGAGAAAAAGAGAAAAAGAAGAAAGGATGGAAGGAAGGAAAGAGGAAGACATGAAGAGAGGGCTGTTGAGGAAAAAATGCTACAACTCTGCTTCTGACATTTGCCTTCACTGAGAAGATTCCAACAGTGCATGTTTGTTCCTGCATGGCCAGGAAATTGTTACACACATGAACATTTCTGAGTCAGTATTTTCCCATTTCTCATTGTTACAGTAACAAAGTTGTCCATCTCTCTCTGTCTCAGCACAAGGTTTCCAATGCCGGCTCAGAGTGATCTGCAGCACAGTATATTATAGAGAAGGCTATCTTGTTGGCCAGTAAACGCCAGGCAATTGCTTTAGTGATGAACCTGTGACAAGAGTCGTGGCTAGACCTGGAGTTATGGGGCCTTTCTGTAATGTACAAGGATCAAAGATGGAGGAGATAGCTTTAGGTTGTTGGGCATGATAGAATGCCTGTTGTATGTGAGTATGACTGTCTATAAGTTGAATGTCTGCATGGGCGTGCATGGTATATATCAGTGAATGGTAAGTGTGTGTGTGTTTGTGTGTGTGTGTGCCAGGACATGTATGTGCACACGCATGTGTGTGCTCTGCAGGACCATCATATATCCTGGTTTCTTTTTTTTCTTAACCTCCTGTCATTCGCCGCAAGGTTGCTCTAATGGATTTTCACTTCACTTGAGACTGGAGAACATGTATGTGTCATATGTGTGCAAAAGCACGTATCTCATGCTCCTCCACTTGATGTTCTCTGCCTCTCTCTTTCTCTCTCTCTCTCTTGCTCTCTCTGCCACTCCCATGATCATGCCTGTCCCTTTGCTCAGGCATGGGAACTGTGATGTCAAATGGATTACAAAGGTGTGGTGTGGAATAGAAGACACACATTCATTCACACATACACACACACACACACACACACACACATACACACACACACACACACACACATACAAAAGCCTGCCATAACAAGTAGAGTGCAAACACTCATTCACAGTCATACATAGAGACTTCCAACCACACAATGCACACAGAGTGAAAAAATCATGACAATATAACATATCAACATGTTGGAGGCTACACACACACACACACACACACACACACACATACATACATACATACATGAATATAAGGCCTGCACATGAGAACTTGCCCACAAAAAGATGCATACAAACATGTAAATTAATTTATCACATAATTAACCACACATAGTTCATCTTAGGCAGTGCCTTCATTATTGATACATACTTCATCTTTATTAGAGAGCCGTGATCTTTATTAGAGAGCAGGTCATGGACAGAGCACTAGCTTGATGAACAGAAATGTAAAACATGCAAATTGCAAATATCTGTTCTTCCCTGACGTAACATAGTTTAAGTAAACACACAGAACAATGTAATGATCAATATTTATAATGAATAGGGGAATACGTGTTTTATCTCACGCTCACACCTTGTTTGCTGAGGGGAAAAAAAAACAGTTAGAGCTAGAGAGAGAAGCTTGCGGTATGCAGGAGTGAATCGTGAGCCGTGTTCCCTGTGGGCGGCCATCATTGTCTTTGGTGAATTACTTTGGGAAACGTTTCTGCCTCTTACGGTCCTCCACTAGCCCATTTCTTCATCTCGCCCACCAGACTCACGGTACAAATGTGTGTGTATGTGAGTGTGTGTGTGTGTGTGTGTGTGTGTGTGTGTGTGTGTGTGTGTGTGTGTGTGTGTGAGTGTGTGTGTGTGTGTGAGAGCAGGGAACAATACACTTTCTTCTGTCCGAGTGAATGTGGACATCACAGATATTTTGTGTGGAGAGTCTAAAGGTCCAAGGGATTCTTAGTGACTGATATTACTATTATGCTATGGTAATGTGGTTGCCTGATGAGACATTTTGCTAAGCTTTGAGGATAATAAGGCAATAATAAGGTAATAATAGTTCCACTGTGTTTGTCTGTGTGTGTGTGTGTGTGTGTGTGTTTGTGTGTGTGTGTGTTTGTGTGCGTGTGTTTCTGTATGTGTGTGTGTGTGTGTGCGTTTGTCTGTGTGTGTGTGTGTGTGTGTGAGCGTTTGTCTGTGTGTGTGTGTGTGTGTGTGTGTGCATTTGTGCGGCACATATGGTTCAAGGGTGTGCGGAGTTCTCCTCAAGAGGAGAGTGAATACAAACTAATCCTTGGCATTTTGATGGGTGATACATTATGGCTGATATTGCCATATGGTATGGCAGAACAGTGACCTAATGAGACATGCTGCTAAGCATTGAGGGTGAAGTATTAATATATGTGTGTGTGTGTGTGTGTGTGTGTGTGTGTGTGTGTGTGTGTGTGTAAAGTGTGTTGGGGAGGGGGGTGGTTGGTGTCTTGGGTGTGTGTGTGCAGTCATGAGTGTATGCTTCAGACATGTAGACCATTTTCAACCCTCTCATGACAGCCTGTAAATTAGCTTACCATATTGCCTGAGTGCACGACAAAAGAGATAGAGGCTAAAAAAAACACAGAGGGACAGTGGGAGGTGTGTGTGTGTGTGTGTGTGTGTGTGTGTGTGTGTGTGTGTGTGTGTGCATGTGTGTGTGCCTGTCTGCGTGCGTAAGCACATGTCACCTGCTACCCAATGAAATGGAGAAACCGTTTATGTTGTAAATGAATCCAGTACAGCAGCAAGGTGATGTTGGGGAGGGGAAAGAAGAGAAAGCCGGAGGAGAACGCAAGACAGAGAGAGAATTCTGTCACAAATCTCATCTCTTTGACACCTGTCATCATTCACTTCTTGTCACGGCAAAGAAAAGAAAAGAAAAAGAAAGGGGAAAAAAAACGAGAGAGAGGCACTTTAATTCAGCAGCCAGGTGGAGAAAATGGTATTGAATAACCCCTTTGGTCAAATATTTTTTTAGGGATTTCAGGCGCTATGATAAATTAGGTGCCCTTTGGATCGATAACTGCTTCTCTCCTCGCAGCTCAAGATGGGATTTGTCAAAATAGGAACTCAAGCGAAGTCTATTGAGTTCAGCGTCTGAAGACCCACTGTAATTTCGAGGAAAGGAGAAGGCAACGGGAAGTGGTACCTAGGTATATATGTGTGGGTGTCTCTTTTTCTCTCTCCCCTTCTCTCTCTGTGTGAGTGTGTGTGTGTGTGTGTGTGTGTGTGTGTGTGTGTGTGTGTGTGTGTGTGTGTGTGTGTGTGTGTGTGTGTGTGTGTGTGTGTGTGTGTGTGTGCGTGCAGCTGGGTGAATATGAATGTGTGCAAGGAGTGGAGTGAGTGTTTGTGTGTTTTCCTTCTCCTGTATGTATCACTCTCTCCCACTCCTCTAGCCCCTAACTGGTTCACTCTTCCCTGACTGTTACATAAATGGACGGACATGGACATGGATGGGTGACTAAGAGCCAGGCGTCTCAGACATGGTGGTGGTGGTGGTGGTGGTAGCTGGGGGGGTTACTAATGGCATCACAGGGGAGTCGCTTTCCCCGGATCTCTGACCACCTCTTCTGAGTATGCTAATGGCAAAGTCTTAATTAAAATGTCAAGGTGGTGAGATGTCCCATTAAGCCCCCCCACCTCCACTCATGTCACCAACCCCCCCCCCACACACACACACCCACACACACACACACACACATGCACCTTACGTTCCTATCGTACACCCCACCCCCACCGCTCACGAGGCCTATTAAGCTCTGGCCACAGTGATTGAAGTTCAAAGGGCCGAGTTTGAAGGTTCCCTCACACGCTATCGGCTCCCCTTCGACCACCAGCCTACAATCCTCCACTCTCTGACCTTTAGTGGACAGCGGCGGCGGCTAGTGTGACTGCATGCATAATGAGAGGTGCCTGTGTGGTGGTGGTGCTGTGTGTGTGTTGGGAGGGGTCAGAATGAGAACCTCCCCCCCAGCGCCACCACCTCTATCACCACCATGACAGGCTCTCTCTGGGCGAGAGATAAGGGCTGTCACCCGGGCCATAGCCATGTCCCCGGCTTTTAAATGTTAGATCAGTTTCTGTGTGTGTGTGTGTGTGTGTGTGTGTGTGTGTGTGTGTGTGTGTCTGAGAGAGTGGACTGACAGAAAGGGAGAAATAGGGAGAGTACGAGAGGCTTTTAACCTTAATTTTTCCTTTATTCTTCCACTCCTAGCACAAATGTATCTCTCTCTCTCTCTCTCTCTCTTTCTCTCTCTCTCTCTCGTTCCATCCCTCTCCTGTTATTTCCTTTACCACTTTCTCAGGGTGACTCCGAAGGACAGCATCAGCTCCTGGTCGTCAAGTCGTCAAGAAAACAGAAACCACGGCACTGGTTTCCACGGTGAGAGAGGAAGGCACGTTCTAATGAGCCTCTTTTGCTACACATAACCCCCCCCCAACACACACACACACACACACACACACACACACACACACACACACACACACATCACCTCCCCCGCCCCTTCTAACCCCATAACTCACAGTGCTGGCGGCATCAATAATATTTATGTGTCCATTAAACGCCTGGGCTCCCGCTGATGCTTTGACGTCCTTGTCAGGAGCAGAGACACCCAAGGAGTTTCGTCTTCCACTCCACTGCTCTTGGTCCCATCCCATAAACACAGAGAAAGACAGACTGACAGATAATGAGAGAGAGAGAGAGAGTCAGATTTAGTCATTAAACATAGGACAGTGTGTCCGTATGGTTTTTGGAACTTTACATGAAAGTGGATGTACAGATTTCTCACATGACATGACAATGTTGTTCATGGCCTGCCAACCTGTTGCCTGTTTCATTTAATTTTGGTTTAAGTTCCAAATGCATTCAAAACTAGAGACAGATGAGAGAGATTCATCCATTAATATTATATCCAATTTGTAGTCAGAAAACGATTTGCTGTAAGCTAAATGATTGAATAGATTTGAACAAAAGATTATTACGCGTCCAATATGCTTTCTTATCTTACACTGGATTGTGGCTCATAATTCAATCAGAGTAGTGCTTTGGTCTGTCTGCAGGCTCAAGAGTGACAGGCTTGCATCATTTCCTGTGTTTCTTGTCAGGGGAAGTGCTGTTGTTGAACGCTTCACATCCTTGGAATGTCAGCTGTCTTTTACTTACTTGTAGATGTTGTCACTGTAATGCACAAGGTATTCAAGCAGCAGAAAAGAAAAATCTCTTTCCAGTGGATGTTGTGATGCACATTCTGAAGTGGACCAAAAAGCAGGAATGCATCTAGGCATGTAAGTATGAAGAAATAGGTTTGTGTGTTTGTGTGTGTGTGTGCGCGCACACAGGTGTGTGTGTGTGTCCACGTGTTGTGTGTACATCAATGTATTTGGCTGCGTCCAAGGTCCAGTTATGAGAATCTGAACACCTGACTGCAGATATGTGAGTGCATTCTTGTTAATTTCTGAGTCTCTCTCTCTCTCTGTGTATGTATGTGTTAGTTTGAGTGTGTGTGTGTGTGTGTGTGTGTGTGTGTGTGTGTGTGTGTGTGTGTGGGTGGGTGCATGTGTGCATGAGTGTGAGTGTCAGGCCGCCGTGCTCTCTTACCCTCTGGTACTGGGCCAGGACAGTAGTCAGGGGACTTCATCAGACATTCGAAGCACAGACTCTCTCTCTCTCTCTCTCTCTCTCTCTCTCTCTCTCTCTCTCTCTCTCTGCCTCCACAGATCTCTCTGCTTTCCCACCAGTCCACTAACCCCAGCACACCACACCCCACCTCTACTCTCTACCACCAGCACCATCACCCCAGAGACACCGTGCAGCCTGGCTCGTGTCTCCTCATCCTACTCTCTCTCTCACACACACACAAACACACACACACACCTCCTGCAGACAATTATCCCTGAGCACCCTCTACCCCACCCTTCCCCCATCTCCACTCATTCAGGGTCACTGCATCGCTACCCCTACCTAATGAATGTTTCTGTGTGTGTGTGTGTGTGTGTGTGTGTGTGTGTGTGTGTGTGTGTGTGTCAGTTAGAGCATGTGTATGTTTGTGTGTAAGAGCATGTGAGTGTGTGTGTGTGTATGTGTATGTGTATGTGTCTGTATATGTGTGTGTGTGTGTGTATGTCTGTGTGTGTGTGTGTGTGCGCGTCAGTTAGAGTATGTGTATGTGTATGTTTGTGTGTAAGAGCATGTGAGTGTGTGTGTGTGTATGTCTGTGTGTGTGTGTGTGTGTGTGTGTGTGTGTGTGTTTGAAGCGGAGGCTGCAATTCCGATGCCCAAAATGAATCCATGTTAATATTTCAGCCTCATATTTAGCTCAAGGCCCAACTAATGGCAATGAAATCCCCCATAAGTCCAGAATTTGGTCTTATGGACTTGGCCTTGGCCATGATGAGTTTTCACTGTAGATGCAAACACACACACACACACACACACACACACACACACACAAATCGCACATGCGTACACACACACACACACTCACACACACAATAATCTTTACCCCTACTCTTGTGTTTATTCATGCGATCACATCTGCAAATAAAATCCTGAGAAATATACACATTCTAATGGGCCCACATTATCATATGATAATCACCCAGTCAGTCACACTGACTCTAAAATGGCCCTGGGTGGCTCTGGGCCTGTGCTGTGTGTCTGTGCCCCATTGCATTGCCAGGCTACCTGTAGTGTGCAAGAATTTTAGTCTGTCAGTGCTTACTGTAAACAGATAAGACCAAGAACTCACACTGCGAGTGTCTAGTATACTGTGTCAGTTAGGTGAGCCACCTGTCTGAATGTGAAGCTATAAAGATCCACTTCCTCTATTTGAAACAAAGTTAAAAAAAAAAAAATTTTATACTTTCTTCTGTACTTTCTGTACTATCTTGAATAGTACTTACTAAATATGCAAAATATGTCTGTGCATCCACCCAGCGGCGCCGCTAAAAATTTGGGCCCTATGACAGAAAATTATTTTGGGCCTCCCAAACATTGATTATAATATTAAAATGTTCTCTAGGGCCCCCTATCAGTGCCAGGCCCTTGGAATCATCCTAACTTCCCCCCTGGCGGTAGGTGGTATACACATAAACTCATGGACACGCACACAGAAAGAAAGAGAGAGAGACAGAGAGTAGAAAAGTAGTAGTAGTTTGAGGGGAACAGAGGAGTGCATGTGTCTGTCTCTACTGCAATATGTAATAGTACTTATAGTGGTGGCACGTCCCTAGACGCAACGACCTCTTGCTCACCCCACCACAGGGGGAGTGAGGATATATATTTAGATTCCTTTGTATGGCTTGTACATGTGAAGAAATTGACAATAAAAGCTACTTTTACTTATACTTATACTCATACTTATACTTACGAAATATGCAAAATATGCCTGTGCATAAACTCATGGACACACACACAGAAAGAGAGAGAGAGAGAGAGAGAGAGAGAGAGAGAGAGTCGTTTGCATCCTGCTCTGTATTCCTCTCAGTTGAGCAGCTATCTTATTAAAAACTGTTGGCAGCGCTACTGAGGACCTATGAGCATTTTATTATTGACTGAGGGAAGAGAATATGATAATTTGGAAATCAAATGCCGCCTTCCGAAAGTCCCCACCGTCACTTTCAATTTGAGCCACCTCTCTAGGCTTTAATGGGGGAGCGATCCGATAGCAGCCCAACTTCACCAGCTTCTCCCCTTTCCCTCCCTCTCTCTCCCTCCACGTTTCACTGTGGCTTTCCACACTCCCAAAATTATTTATTAATTTTTTTGTTTTTTTTTAATTATAGCATAATAATTGAGGTCTCTCACCTATTGCACCCTGGTAGAAGGAGAGATAGAGAGAAAGAGAGTGGGAGAAAAGAAGAGGGGAGGCAAATCTAAAATAAATTTAATTAAAAGCAGTATCTCTTTTCATGGCGGAAATTGAATTATGTTTGAAGTGGGGAGAGATTGCGAGCCGACAACATGTTTGTCTTTATTAGCTCCATGCTCACATTTCTCTTTCCACAATTTTTTTTGTGCCTCTCCTCTCCTCTCTTCTCCTCTCCTCTCCTCTTCACGTCAACCCTTTCCTTTAACACCTGAAACACTTTCACGCAATTTCATTTTTAATCATCCACCTGACCCATTTTTACACAGTGTTAATTTAACATAAATAATCTGAAAATGAGCGGGGAAAAGTCATTCTCTGTATTAACATGCGCTAGGTGAAATGGGGAATCATTTGGAGCTATAATAAAGGGTAAGATATGGAGTTGTAGTGGAAATATGCTAATAAATCACTTTATGTTTTATGGATATGAAGTTCGCACTTCTTTTCAGGAGTTGATACCTGCGTGCCGGCTTCTCTGTTCTACTGTGCCCATCAATCATTCTCTAGGCTGCAGCAGCAGGTTGATTTCAGCTCCTCAGACAACAACGCTTGTTCTACCTCATCTCTTGTGTAGCCATTGTCACTGTCTTTTGTTTGTGTGTGTGTGTGTGTGTGTGTGTGTGTGTGTGTGTGTGTGTGTGTGTGTGTGTGTGTGTGTGTGTGTATGTATGTGTGCGTGTGAGTGTGTGTCAGTTTGTATATAAAAGTGTCAGACAAAACACAGATATATCACTCCGCCTGTACATACAGTACTTCATCTCTATATGTGCCTCACACACATGTATGTGCACCCGCTCATAGCATAAGCACCAATGCATCTGCTTGAAGCTTGAAGAAGTGTGCTTCTGTTTTTTTCTGTAGTATTTTTCAGATTATATGTGTCTGAAAGTTCTCTCTCTCTCTGTCTGCATCTGTCTGTCTAATGTCTTCCCTCCCCCCCCCCCCCCCCCATATCTCTTCATTCCCTTCTGCTCTTCAGCTGAACTCTAGCTCGTAACACATCACCTTCCTCTTGGGCATCTCTCTTTCTCTTTCTCTCCCTCTCCCTCTCTCCATCTCTCTTTTCCTTCCCTCCCTCTTATTCCCTCACACACCTCCAGTCTACACACACACACACACACACACACACATCCATACTTGGTGCTCTTTCTCACTTTCCGCCTGATAGCCTTCAGACATTTCCTCCTTACCTCCCTACTTCCTCCACCCCTTATCCTCTCTCTCTTCTTTCTCTCTCTCTGTCCCCCTCTCCCCTGATAAGACTAGCCTGTTTTCTGATTAGAGCAGTTGGGTAGAGCCCAGGCCAGAAGCAGAGTCAGTACACAGGGAAAGACTGAGATGGAGGCTCATCCATGTTAATCCCCCAGCCCAGGCCTCTCTCACACACACACATTTCCATACACACACACAAACACACACACACAGTCAGTAGTGATAATAATAGCCATCCTCTGTCACCCTCATTCCCTATTATTGCACCAGCATCGTTGTGACAATACCAGCCCGGCATGATGGGAGGTGTTGGTCCCAACACTCACCAAGGCGGACTAGCTCAGCCGATGAAAGAGAAAAGAGTGAGGAGAGGGGAGAGGAATCATGCAGACGAGGTTTCGAATAAAGCTAAATCATTCAGCTTGTCGTTGTCGAGTCCTGTGATTGTTCCAGCATGTTCTTGGTGTACAGGTGAATATATTGTATTACACCTTGTTTGTTTTTGGAGGGCAAGTATTCCGTGGCATGTGGTGAGATGGTCTATGCAGCATCCAAATAAGCATTGGAAAAAGGAAAATATGGATAATCTATTTGTTTACTTTAGATTAGATTAGATTACATTAGATTAGATCAGGGGTGTCAAACATATGGCCTGGGGACTGGATCCGGCCCTTCACATCATTTCATGCTGCCCATTCAAAAAGTTTGAAAAGAATTGTACTTGCATGGCCTGCTTGAAAATAGCACAAAAAATGCACAAAGTTATTATTGCATTTCAGCAACAAAACACTGGCAACTTCAGATACGCTGCATGTGGCTATTTAACTCAATTATGTTGCATCATGGAACTGCTGATTGACAGGAGAGAAAGACAAAAAGAAGCAGTAAGGAAGACAGAACACAGATACATTGGAACTGTATGGTATGGAACTGTAAGGTAACTGTAAGGTATGGCGGCCCTCTGAGGAAAAGGGTAATGCTTGGTCCATTATAAAATTAGGATTAAATTCTTGATTAGGTTAGAACATACAAAAAATGCTGGATGTCTGTAAAATTCTGTAACTGGTTGTTTTTGCCAAATACTTTCTCTGTTGTGGTCCTCTGGTCTATGGTTTGGACAGGAGAGGGCTGCCTGTGCAGGTAACTCATATTTAGCTCATAATCATCATGGCCCAGCAGTTTCTCTTCCCTGCCTAATGCAGGCCTCTCCATCACCATTGCAGAAACATCAGTGTGTGTGCCTGTGTGTGTGTGTGTGTGTGTGTGTGTGTGTGTGTGTGTGTGTAGATATGCAGGACGACCTTTCAATCAAACGCTAATTACAGCCCTGAAAGCCAGGTGAGAGGCCTCCCAAGCCAATCAGCACCTCCAATCAGTCCATTAAGAGCTGCTCTGCAATAAAAACCAGCACACACACACACACACACATACACACGTCGTCACTAATGGTCAAACAATTACATTCAGATTCACAGGGCAAATGAGAAATGCACACAGACAAAAAGAGTTTCACACTGACACTGAAACACACACACACACACATTCCCACTGTGACACTCTCACAGAGGTCCTCTGAATCAGAGACCACAGCCATAAGAGCTTATCAATAGCCAAGCTTGTCTGTTGGGCGCTGTCTTGGGTCCTCTGTCATTTTTGTCACTTAGACATGAAACGATCCACCATCTTGCACAACACCTGCAGAGTAGCCAATGGAGATGGATCGAACACGGACTGGAAGATGGAGGAGGAGGGGTTAAGATCTTTTGCACAACAGCTTTTCCAGCCATGGGGATCTCTCTCCCTCTCTCTCGCTCTCTCTCTCTCTTTCTATCTTTCTCCCAGCTCTCTCAGAAGAGAAGAGAGAAAGAGAATGATGGAAAATTGGCCAAGGCGAACGAGGGAGAAAGCTAATGGATCAAAATTACCCCCGTCAGAATGTTTTGACGAGAGCTGACGAAATTGCTTTTTTCTCGTTCTTTTTTTTTCACTCTCCTCCCTCTCCCCCCAAAACCCCTTTTCTCACTCCCTCCTTCTCCTCTCCCACAGCTTCACCCTCCCCACTCTCCTCTCTTTCCTCCTGTGCTTTTCTCTCTCTCTCTCTTGCTCCCTCTCTCCCCACTTTCGTCTCATCTCAGTGTGAGCGGCAGACAGAGAAATCCATCTGTAACGGCGGGCATTGTCGCCGCCGTGCAATTTACACCCATTCCTCTCGCTCTCCTCCGCTTCCTCTGGCTGTTGCCGTGATAAATTAATCTTTTTCCGTGCCACTGCGTCGATTCTTTTAAAAGAATACATTAAGAGCCGTTAGAGATGGGCTCCTTTTTTTTCCGACCGGAGTAAACATTTTTTCTCTCCGTCGGCCTCTCAGTCACCATGACAAATCATATTCTCTGGGGATGAAGAGAAAAAGAGAGAGGGAGAGAGGGGAGAAATGAAAAGAGCTGGGTGGAGGAGGGGGTGGTAGGGGGGTGAAAGAGGTGGATGGATGGACAGACACACAGATGGGTGGACGGATGAAGGGATAAGGAGAGAGGCTTTACAGAGAGCCGTAGGTTGTGCATGGCACCTTTTATTATTATTACTGTGTGTGTGTGTGTGTGTGTGTGTGTGTGTGTCTGTGTGTGTGTATGTTTGTGTGTGAGAGCGAGAAAGAGGGAAAGAGTGCGAGTGCGAGTGCACTAGGCCTTATGAACTTGTTGGTCACTCCCACAGGTAAGTGCTCTCTACAGGTGTATGAGCTGCGCTTTAGTCCTAGACGAGGCTCCTAAGCACTTCAGTGGTATTTCCATGGCCACAGCGGCACTGATGGCTGCGTTGTGTCACACTGGTTATGATTAGACATTCTTTTTTCCAAGCAAGAGGCTCTGAATATGGCACATAAAATAAATGAAATAGTCTCTGAGCACTCTTTTAAGTGTCTGATAGAACTGGCATAATCCTCAGATGACTGTGCCCACGCATACTTAACATTTGTTGAGAAATTTTAAATTAAATGTACTAATGGTGAGATGTTCACTATATTAATATTTAAGGATAAAAATATGTTTGTCATGTCACATCGACTTCAGGGCAACTTGATATTTTATATCCAGCAAATATACATATATAATCATATCAGTCACGTGGCCCATTCTGAGGAACATCTGATTTCAGACTGGTATTGAGTTAAAAGCCAGCCAGACATATTAGTGCCTGGTTGGCACTAAACATTCACAAGAAGGGCCTCGTGTAAAATCTGACTGTTCCATGTAAAGGCCAGATGTGGCTATGGGTGCACTGGGATGGGAGCGTTTCACCACTGAGTCTGATGAACACATATTAGGTGAATGAGATGCACAGACTGTTTGTGTCTGTGTCTTGTGTGTGTGTGTGTGAGAGAGAGAGAGAGTGGGAGAGAGAGAAAGAGTGAGAGTGTGTGTGTGTGCGTGTGTGTGTGTGTGTGTGTTTGTGTGTGTGAAGAGAGAGAGTCCTGAGAGAAGCCTTTTCTACTCCTGCTCTCTGCTCTCATCTAATAAAACTCTCACTTTAAAGGGGAAAGAGGGGGATCCATCTCCTTTACGGCTGTGAGAAGAGGGAACGGTTTCATTAACGCCCCAAACCAAACCCTAACTCACACAACTCAACACATTCCCAAACGGCTCCTGCAGAGGCTGCTGCTGCTGAGGAAAGTACAGATATAAACAGGTGGTCAACCATCACTATCTCTTGCTCGCTTTTGCTCTCTTTTTCTCTCTTTTTCTACCTCAACACACACACACACACACACACACACACACACATTACAAACACCTCCTGTGCCACACATTGATCCAAACATATTTGAGGACATACATTTTGTGTGTGTGTGTGTTTTCATGGAATTAATTTGTAGACCTAGTCAGAATGGAAAGATACTGCCCTTGTATACTTCACATAGTCTTTCCTAAGCTCACTCTATCAATTTAAGATATTGGTTCACTGAAATATAGGCAACAAGATATAGGCTACAAAATTAAAAGCAAAAAAAGCATATTACTATTTCCTTTTGGTGTGGCAGAGCAGTCCAGGTGCTTATAATGCAAGCTATTTTGTTGTTTGTTTTTGATGAAGAAAATTAAAGTAAAAAAAAGTTAAATGTGCTCACTAGTTACCCTGTGAAAATATTTACACAGAGTAGAACCTATTGTCCCACTGTCACACAGAGAGGGAAAGAAAGAGAGAGAGATTGTCTAAACTTCACTTTCATTTCATTTTCATCTCCCCATGTTTGTGAAGTATTTGGTGTAGTCTGTACATGCGTGTGTATGTGCACGTGTGCTAACATGTTTGCTCATGCAAGCTGTTGTGTAACACCTTGAGCACAAGTGCGAAGCACCCACCCAGATATATTCCTCTCTCAGTGGCCCCGTTTCCAAGGCTACAGGTTATTATGGGATTCAAGCGTGCTTAGTGGGGGTGTTGTTGTAGGCGTGTGTATGCTGGAGCCACATGGGATTGGAGGAGGATCCGTTGTGAGCACTGCATTTTGGGATTATATCAGGCCCCATGTTGAGAGGTGCATTGTGGGACGTGAAGAGGCCCCATGCGGGTAGCTGTATTAGGGGATTATGGGTACCCCATGTGGAGGAGTGCATTGTGGGTACAGTCAGAGATGGGCTGACATTTAGTAGTTAGGAGATTACATGCCATTTCCTCTTCTGCTAATACCTATCGAGTGAGAGCTGTGTCCCTGATATTTTACCCATGGCTGACATGGGAAATAGTTGTCTCTCTCAAGCATGTCTAAAATCAAACAGGAAGTGCATGCTTGTTGGTTTTTGTCTATGGATTTATGTGTTTCTGTGTGTGTGGGAGGGTGTGTGAGTGTAGCTGAATGTGTCCATCCCTACTGTTCCAATGCTATGTTCCCTTCATGGTCATTTTAAGCATCAGTGGGTCAGGCTGTAAATTGGCTCACTATATTTCCTGCTTTAGCTTGGTGGAGGTAAATGTCTATGTCTATGTGTGTGTGTGTGTGTGTGTGTGTGTGAGTGAGAGAGGGAGAGAGAGAGAGAGAAAGAGAGAAAGAAAGAGAGAGTGAGAGAGATAGCGAGAGATAGCTGACAATTAATGCACACAAGGACAACCAATGCACAACATCAAGTAACAGAATTCATCCACATAACACACCAGTGGACATTATTATCTAAATACTCACCATATGTCCTTCCATCTACAGTATGAATTCATGCTGTTGTGTTAAACCATTGTTCTGTGTGTTTGTGCAATGCAAATATATTTTCAGACCTTGTGCTTGTGCTAAACTCCTCTCAGTTGAGTTAAAATCTTGAAAAATGCATGCAATGCATGGTTTTTTGTGTTTGTCGGTGTGTGTGTGATTGTGTGTGTGTGTGTGTGTGCGCGCGCGTTTCTGTGTGCATTTGTGTGTGTGTGTGTGTGCTGGGAATGGTAAAAGGAAGGGGGTTGGTCCATAGGAATAGAG
This sequence comes from Tenualosa thibaudeaui, assembly GCA_027481765.1. NCBI lineage: Eukaryota > Metazoa > Chordata > Actinopteri > Clupeiformes > Clupeidae > Tenualosa > Tenualosa thibaudeaui. The sequence continues at coordinate 12,018,930 of JAIFZK010000014.1, forward strand.
AGAGAGAATAAAAAAAAGAGAGATTGTGTGTGGATTTGTCACCAGCATACAGTAGACGTCTCCCACAGCGCTGAAATGAAAGAGTTTCTGTGTGTTGGTCCGTCTCCACAGGGGTGGGTCACAGCAGGCACACAGCCTTCAGCCGGGCCTCCACCAAACCCCACCCCCCACCCCCAAAGATTTTTCCCTCCTTTTTCATCACTTCCTTTTTTTTCATAGGAGCAAGAGGGGAAAAAAATAGGGCCATGTGAAAACGGTGCCTCCTGCAAAGAAGCAATTAACTGCGCAGCCCCATCAAAATCTTTCTTCCCCACTTCTATCTCTCTCTCCCTCCCTCTCCCTTTTTCTCTTTCTCCCTCTCTTTCTTTCTCTCTCTCTTTCACATGATCGTGCTTGTGCTTGCTTGCTTTCTCATTCACACACTCTCTCTTTTGCCCTCTATCTCTTTGTCTCCCTTTTTCACTCTCTTATTCCCCTCTTTTTCTCTCGATCTCTCTCTGTCTCTCTCACCCCCCCTCCCTTAGATATCTGACTCATTCCTCTCTGCTCTCGTCTAAAGGAGTGAAGATTAAAGCCCAGTCAGAACTGCCTCCTTGGCCAGAAAACACTGAGAGCTGTAATTTTTAGCTTCGGAATTATTAATACAGTCATACAACAAGAAGAGTCTGATCACAGGAATTTTCCTTTTCCTTTCACAAAAAAGCTATCTTTGGCATCTTTTTTGACTCGTGTTTGTATTTGTGTGTGGATTTGGTATAAAACACACTGCAGTGACACAAGCAGTGTCCTCTGAGGTTTTTTTTTAAATAGCATACGTAATTCCAATCAATGGCATTTCGAAAAAAATAACGTTAAATCACAAACAGAATAAGCACGATCAAGCTACAGAGGTAATCGGGACTATCTGAAGTGACTGGGGAATACATAGACAGGCGGAAGAAAGCTCTTTGGATTCTTTACTGAGGACTTCCTCTCCACGAGGGCCTCGTCTTTGGAAAGACAGAGAGAGGCAAGACAGCCTTTAGACACCCCTAGCACAGACACAGACACACACACACCCCAGTGTGTCCTAGATGATTTGATATTGTGTTCCCTGGTTTCTCTCATGGCTTTTTTCAGTGTCCTGGCTCCATATAATGCACACCCACCCATACATACATACACACATGCACACACAAACACACACACACACACACACACACACACACACACACTCACACACACACACACACACACACACACACACACACAGACACACACACACACACACATTTCCCATGTGTCTCGCTTGAGTGGCTCCAAACATGCGGCAGGTGTTTGTGTTGGCGTTGGGGTTGATGCAGACAGCCATTAGTGTAGAGGTTTTCCTTCAAGGACACTGGCCCTCCTGTCGGTACTGTTCATTACAGCGGGGGGGTGGGGGTGGGAGGGATGGGGGGTGCTAGGTGCCTGGTGCCCTCTCTGGAGCAGAGGGGAGGGGACACGGCCCAACAGGCCACACACACCTGCCAGCCTCAGACCCATCCAGCCACCCCCCCTCCCAGGGCCCTGAGGGACAGCTGTGGACAGGAGGTGTGAGACAGAGGAGGAAGACAGGGAGACAGAGCAGTTGGGGACCAGAGGAGCACAGACATGGGGGCATGTGGGAGTGACGGAGAGAGAGAGAGAGAGAGAGAGAGACTCATACACTTACAGTTAGACATAAACACTTCGGTTAGGCACATTGACTTGGATGCTCATTCTGTGAGCATTTTTTGTCCATAGACATGTGTATGAGTCACATACTGCATGCAGACAAAAAGACACTAACAAACCCATTATGAGAATGAGAGAGGGTGTAGTTATGTCCTCTACTCTCCAAAACGGCCCACAGTCTGAGAAGATGGATGCTAAACATCACATAGGGTGATTCAGGAAGTTGTTCATTCTAGCAGTGTTTGTGAATGACAATTAAATAATGAAATAATGAACGCCTTTATTAGCTTGCACGAGTCTGAATCATGAGATTTGTGCACATTTCAACAGCGCTGATCTCCATATTTCCTTGCATTCAGCAGGATTCGCAGGAATGGTTGAATCAAAAGCCAATTTAATCTCTTGTTTGTGAAACTCGAAGCCTCCGCTATCGGCTGCAGAATGTGATCTTTCATATGTGATTGCCTCAGACAGCCTTTCCAGGATAACCTTTCAGAGTTTATTTGTCAGATTCACATTTCCTCCCCCCTTTTTTAACAAACCCCCCCCTCTCTCTCCCTCTCTCTCTCTCCCTCTCTCTCTCTCTCTCTCTTTGCCCTTTTCCTCATGTCCGATAGTTCTGTCCCTCTTCGCCACCCCTCTGTCCTTAACTGCCATGTGTCACAACGGGGAATGATATAAATGGGGACATGCTACATATTATTCCCCATGTTCACTGTGTCACCGTGTTAATAAAGAGGGAACAAAAGTGAAAATTGCAGTGTTTTTATCTCTCCTCCTTTCTGTCTTCCTCACGCTTTTTTTCTCTCTCCCCCCCTCTCTCACCCTCACTTTCTCTCTCTCTTCTTCTCTTTCTCCCTCCATCCTTCCCTCCCTCCCTCCCTCCCTCGCTCCCTCTCTCCCTCGCTCCCTCTCTCCCTCACACCTTTCAGCCCCGGCGTGGAGGTGTGGGCCACGGTGTGTAAATTGGCTGTGGAGAGAGAGGTAGAAAACAATTATCTGGGCATCGTCGCCACGGAGATGAGGCTATGGCGGAAGCGGTAATGAAGCGGGGAGTTGACATGCCGGCTTTTGTCCGACTCGCCATATTGTTTGAATGCGAGGAAATGACTCGCCGCCATTGTCAGGGCTTGAAATGAATTGCCAATTATATCAGATGGCATCCTATTGGTGCTTAGGTAACATTTAAAGTGATGGATAGGGACAGGCAGGATATTTAGTGGATGTGTTGCTCTCTCTCTCTCTCTCTCTACCCCACAGTCTCTCTTCCTCTTCTCTTTTTTCTTTCTCTGTAACCAAATGCTGAATTCCCTCACAGCTTGAGTCCCTCCACAGAGAGTCCACAGGACCGTTCTGATTTCCATGCCTTTTCTCCTCTCAGTTGGTTTGCTTTTTCAAGGGATAATATCTTTGCGTTTCGTGGGGAGTTGAATACCGACCAGATGTTGTCCAGAAGGTTTCAGAAGCCAAAGGTAGAGAGAGAGAGAGAGAAAAAAAAACAGAATCTGTGACAAACACCATGGGGATAATTTAACCAAGCATTTGTGCCAGTAAAAAAAACAAACACCTGCTTTTATTTATTTATTTTTCTTTTACCACCTGCAGTATGTGGAAGTCATATCCCACAATATGGGTCTACTCTCCCAAACCATTCAGTCCCAGTCTACTTTTCTCATTGCTTGATATAAAACTTTATTTTGTGTCCTTTGTCTATAGTAATAGCCCTGTTTGTGCCACCTGCCTTGATGGTGTCCCATCATGTTACACCATCTCTCTGTTTGCTTTACACAAATGGAGCATGTCACTGATTGCAAGAGTCGGCTATGAGTGGCCCTGGGAGTGCTTGGATTAATTGAAGGGGTACCCAAAACTAATCTGTGATGGGGTTGCAGCTCTCGCCAGTACAAAGCCCAGATTCACACTACACAGTATGATCTTAGGTAAGTTTGACATGCCATTGCTTGTATGTTATTCGTACAGTCGAAGCATTCATCATGAAAAAAAAAGTTGGCCATAGGGCTGGTGGTGCTCAGTAGGATGTAGAGTGTATTATGGGGTGTGCAACAATTTATACTGTAGTTTGTTGAACTATACTATCATCCAAACCTCCTTGGGCCTCCACACATTCAGCCCCACCCACACCACAGGTTGGGTGGCCATCCAGCTGCATGTAAATTTACAGACTAGGCCGGCATTTGCCAAATCAAACCAGCAGAGTATCTGGCAACCAAACCGTCATTAGATTCCGGGTCCAAGTAATTATAATTGCCTCCATAATTATGCCTTTAATTGCGGTAATTAATATTGATTATCTGTGTTGTTCTCCAGGGGTTCATCAGAACAGGCTGATGAGTGGGCTAATGGTATTGTTCTATGCTTGAGGGTCAAGAGATTGTAGGCACTGATATTCTACACAAATCTCATTCATCTGTAAGTGATGCACTAATGATGGGTATAAAAATGATTAAATATCAGGCAAATATATATTAAATTAGTGTGTAACAGTAACTATTAAATTTATAAATGGTTATTGGATGTTTCGGCCCCCTCTAAAGATGTTGGTGGAGAGCACATACCAAAATAAAATAAAAAATAAATAAATAAATAAATACAGATTTTAGCAGTGAGAAAGTGAATGTATTTATACAGAAAGTTGAAGAAGAAACTTGCAGGTGAAAACATAAGAAGCAGGCATGATGGGGAAGTAGGTGGATCCCATCTGCGTCTGCCAGGGTCGCTGCTTAACCGTGCACAAGACACCGCTGCGAGGTGTCAACTGCGAACAGCGTGGAGAAGGAGTTTATCGATGCACCTTACTGTGTGTGCGGGGGCACGACTTGTTGTTGTCGTTGTTTTTGTTTTTTTTTTTCTTCACCTTCATCTTCCTCTTCGTTTCGCTAGCCTGAGCCAGATGACGAACCCTCCCGATGACATGAAAGGGCCCCCTGACGCTGCCGCGCCTCGTTCAGGAGCGTGGGTGAGTGTGTGGCCTGTGGCACAGGCGGTTTCGGGTGTACCAGGTGGGAAAGATGGCAGCAGGGTGCGGTGCGCAGGGTGTGAGGAGTGTGTGGTGGCAGGCATGTGTGTTTGTGTGTGTGTGTGTGTGTGTGTATGAGTGTGTGTGTGTATGAGTGTGAAATCGGCTCTGATGAGTTTATCCGCTGCACAGTGGGTGCCACTGCTCTTAAAATATTCACCAACATTTTTTTTGCCAAGAAGAAAGAACAAAGAAACACCTGGCCTTGGCAAGAGAGAGAAGGCAGAGGGAGGGAGTAACAAGTGAGGGAGGGGAGCAGAGCAGAGGGAAAAGAGAGAAAGAGAAAAACTGAAAGAGAGAATGAGAGAGAGAGAGGACATTCTGTTTATAGAGCAATGAGCTTCCAAGTGTGCAGTCCTGATTGGGATGACAACAGAGAGAGGATTCCTGGGAATAAGCATTTAAGTGTGTGTGTGTGTGTGTGTGTGTGTGTGTGTGTGTGTGTGTGTGTGTGTGTGTGTGTGTGTGTGTCTTCAGGCTTCAGGGAAACGTGTGAGCTTTATTACTGATGACAGCTTGTGGGACCTCCTCAAGGAGTGGTCACACACACTCAGCTCCCCATGTGAAAGGAGGGAAAGAAAGAAATTGAAACACAGATGAATGAAGCAACCAAGAAAGAAGAAATCCAGAAAGAACAAGAGATAGATAGATAGAGAGACAGACAGAGACAGAGTGAGAGAGAGAGAGAGAGAGAGAGAGAGAGAGAGAGGGCCTCACTTGGTCTTCTGTCTCCATCTGCACGGAGAACCATTAGTGTAAGACAGGGGGTTATATGTCCAGATAGAAGGTGTGTGTGTGTGTGTGTGTGTGTAAGCATGTGCATACATTGGTATGTTTGTGTGCACTGTATGTGTGTGTGTGTGTGTGTGTGTGTGTGTGTGTGTGAGACAGAGAGCGTGTGTGGATGTTTCTGTGTGTGTGTGAGCATGCGTGTGTGTCTGTGTGTCTGTGTGTGTGTGCATGTGTGTGTGTGCGCGTGTGTGTGTGTGTGCATTTGTGTATGTGTGTGTGTGTGTGTGTGTGTGTGTGTATGTGGGAGAGGTGAGGGAATCAGAGGAGCAGGCTAATCCTCTCTCCTGCACCCCCGTGAGCCACAGCCGCCCCTATGGAGCTTGTCTAATAAGCAGGATCAGCTATGTTCCTGCCCGCTTCCTTAAGTACAGCTCCCATTGCCAAGATACTCACACAACTCTCTCTCTCTCTCTCACACACACACACACACACACATTGTAGGTACTCTCTTTTCCTTCTCTTCACACATCTCTCCCTCTCATACACAAATCTCTCCTTGACTCTCATCTTGGATCTTCTCCTCTGTCTGAGCTCACATCTCCTACCTCTGCCTTCTTTCTTCTCTCTCTCCCTCTCTCTTTTTTCCATGCTCTCTCTCCTGTCATTTCATCTGCGTAAGCGGTAGTAGTTTACCTTCAGACATCTCCTCCTCTCCTCCCCTTCTCCTCTCCTCCTCTCCCCTTCATCCCTCGCTCAGGGTCAACTTCATCTCTGCTCCCTGTACCTCAGCACTTTACTGCTGGATGGACTGCTGAATTGGAAAATCTTTTTTTTCCCCTTCTTCTTCCTCCCCTACTTCGACTTTTTGTCTGTTCTCTTCCCAGCTCGGCCATAGGAATTCCCATCTTCATTGCTGAACTTTCTGGAAATGTTGAAATGAGCTCCTTATAATGCAAATGTTAACACAGGGGTCTCCATGATATCTATAGGGCCAGGCCTGTCAGAAGTTAATATGTGTGTGTGTGTGTGTGTGTGTGTGTGTGTGTGTGTGTGTGTGTGTTATGATTCTTCTAAATGTTCCTGAACCAAAAGCCCTCTGAGCACTTACAGTGGTTCAAAACTAGACTGTATCATCCACCATCCATGGGTCTACCACATTCACACGTCGGTTTTCTCAGTCATTCATACACCAACATGCAATGCTGACAGATTTGGCATTGTTGTAGGAGTAACTGATGAACCCTAAGAAACGCACACACAGTGCACAGTGAGCAGTCTAGCCTTTTCTTTAGTGCATCTCAGAATTGTAAAAAAAAAATAAGAAAATAAAGGAAGTTTGTGCTTACTGAGCTCCCCAAACACTGCAACAGAGCTACAATAAACCTGCTATCAGGATGTGCCTTTAATTGAAATGCAAATTGTTAATGTTATCTACAGTAGTTAGAGAATAGGGCACATCATTAACTGCAGGCTGCTTAAATATTTATATGGCATCAACAGGGCAGAGCAATCGGCCCAGTGTGTGTGTGTGTGTGTGTGTGTGTGTGTGTGTGTGTGTGTGTGTGTGTGTGTGTGTGTGTGAATGTGTGTGTGTGTTTTCTGTGAGTTTCGGAGAACTGCAGGTATGAGAAGTGAAGGCAGAGAAAGAGCTTGAACTTGAGTGGCCCAAAAAAAGAGCAGTCTTTGAGTGCCTCAGTAAACTTTACCACCAGGCCCCAAAGATCTGATTGAATAAAAGAGAGCGAGAATGAGATAGAGAGAGAGAGGGAGGGAAACGAAGGAGGAAGAGGGGAGATGAGGGTTAAGGTTATGGTTATGGACAGATGAGATGAAACAGGGGAGTCAGGGACAGAGAGAGAGGGACAGAGAGCGCGTGTGAGAGAAAGAGAGAATGATACATTATCCTGTACGTGTAACAATCTCTCTCACAACCTTCTGCTGTCATTCACCACAGCTCAGGGAAGCTCCAGAGGTCATTAACTTTTAAAGCGGGGTCCAGTACAGAGCTTGGGCCATACGTGGTGCCCACATGCACAACACACACACACACAAACACACACACATACACACACACACACACAGGGCCCCCACAGAAGTGCCAGCGCTACCTGCCTACCCAACGGACGGGGCATGACAGACGTGCTGTGCACAGAATGGGGCACAACAAATGACACGAGGTGAGCGAGACAGCACTGGCATAGTGCTCTCAGTTGCACATACTCAAGCGCCGGTATGTGCGCATCTGTGTGTGTGTGTGTGAGTGTTTGTAAAGGTGGGGACAAGGGGACTATTTGATTGACAGGTCTCATCAGGGAAAGGGTTTAATGACACCCCCAACCGCCAATTAAAGCTCCTCATGCCCCCAGACCCCCCCAACTCCACCGCCACCCTTTACCCCCCCACCCCTTCCCTCCCCCCGATTGAATGTCGCTAATAAATAATGCATGCCCTTAGTAATTCCACATAATCTGGATATTAGAAAGTCAAAGGTGTATGCATTATTAATGGGGCCAAATTGGACTTTAATAACTGTGCCAGCGAATCCTTACACGGCACAGGAATTCACTTATGTTAATATGCCTTTATTATTAATGGCCCTTGCGTTCCCTAAAATGTTAACTGACTGAAACACTCCAGAGGCAATTCTTAAGATTGACGACCCCCCCCCCTCAACCCCCCATCTCCAGTCACCACCATCTTCCTCCATCCATCGTGGGTGGAGGGGGGGGGGGGCAATGAGAGGGGGAGGAGGATAAGGGGTGGAGGCCGTGGTTTATTTATTTGGCCATTTACCTGTGTCACGTCAACCCAGATCATTAGATCAATAATTTCCCCATCAAGTCATTAGGCGGGATTGGAGTAGCACAATTAAGCGTGGGGCGAATGCCTGGGATCCACCGGCATTAGCGTCAGCCACAGATCCGCGCCTCTGCCACGGCGAGCAAACAAACACACGTGACAGGAAAACAAATGACACAGCATGGCAACGTTTATAAAGCAGTTTCCAAGAAAGTGGGCTGATTTTTTTTCCCTTCGTCTTCTCTATGCAGACAAGTAGTAACTAAATACCACCAACACAACACAGGTGTTTTACAACCACATAGATGCAGACTGATAACTGCACTGTCCAGTTTATGTCGTTATGCAGTGAGGATGGGGAGATCTCCATATGTTGATGTAGGTTTTGTTTTGGGCAGGGGTTTGTGGGGTTTGTTGTGTTGTCCTGAAAATGATTGCAGCAGCATATTTTCCAAACAAATCAAGAAGAAACTTTTTTAAAAAAAAGCTCACATTTCCATGGAAACTACCTGCGACTCAACTTCAAGACTTTTGCACCCCCCCCACACACACACACACACACACCCACCCCCAAAAAAGCAGATCTTTTGAAGTAGTAGAAAAGTACAGAAGAGAAGCCATTTAGAAGCACTGGAAAGCCTGTTCCAACTATTCTTTCTCTCTCTCTTTCTCCCTCTCTCTCTCTGTCTTTCTCATTCCCTCTCTCAGTTGCAGCTCAATTTGCATATCCTATCTGCTCACTTCAGTGAGAGCTCATTGCGGCTTCAGAAACATTTTCCTGTCGGAGACTCCAGGAGAGGTGGAGTTGGCACGGGGGTAGGGGGTGGAGAAGGAGGGCTACGTGTTTGAGAGGGGTGGGGGTGGCAGTGGTGGTGGCGGATGGCGGAGTGATTGAATTGTTAATATGTTGTCTTAGGCATTTGCATACAGGGCTGCGCTGCATAGACGTCTGTTCCTGCTGCAGTTCGCCGCCACCATCACACCATCTCTGGCGAGAGCTCGCAGACACACACCGTCTGCAAACAGGCAAGTGCACACACACATACACACACACACACACACACACGAACACTGTTGGGGATGCTACTGCTGGTATTGCTGAAGTTGGAATTCATCCTGTCTCTGTCTCGCTCACACACGCAGATACACACACAGGCATTAACGCTGTTCCCTGCTTGCCATTGATGAAGTTGGCAATCTCTCTCACACACACTCAAATGCCCACAAACAAATGCAAATGCACATGCAACACACTTTGTCAGTCCCTCACACACGAACACACACATTCTCATACTTATGCAAACAGTCACACTGACACACAAACACACACATGCACATGAACACACACACACACACACACACATTCAGAGAGTGAGAGGAACCAGAATGCAGGCCAGGGTATTTGTTGTTCTCCCTCCTCCCTCACATCCGGTAGAGTTGAGGATGAAAGAGGGGGGTGTGATCTCTTTCTCTCTCTCTCTCTCTCTCTTTCTCTCTCTGTCTGTCTCTCTCGATCACTCTTTCTTTCTTTCTTTCTTTCTTTCTTTCAGGCTGTTCTTCACAGAGATTACCACTCTGCATTCATGCCAAATTGATACACGCAGAAATACACACATGCTCATACACAAACATATAAATACACACACACACACACACACACACACATGCACACACACATACACACATACACACACACACATATTTATTCATGCGCAGACCGCATGAAATGTTTTTTGTGCACATTACTACCTCAACTGTAATGACAACATGATTTATGCTGTTCCAGACACACACACACACACACACACACGCTTGCATGTGAGCTGCAATGTTCTTTGCACACCCTGTACATGAATCTCCTCCATAGAAACATGATCATCCCCTCTCTCTCTCTCTCTCTCTCTCACACGCACACACACACAACCCAAGCATTAAACCACATATTGGCATCCACAAACATTCAAGTGCTAGAGTTTATCCTGATATGAAATCTCACATCGTGCTCACACTGTGTTTGCTGTGATGTTGGAGTTGGAGTTTCATCAGTCTGTGTTCGTAAGTAAGTCAGTAAGTCCCTCATTTCAAAGCTTTGATTTTAAACTAGGTAAACATTGTGGTACCTATCCCTCTATGAAAGTCAGTTCAGCACATCTAAGTGCAGTAATGATACTGAATCCTCTCAGCTCTGTGGAGGACATCGTCTAATTGCGCATTTAGCACAAGAGACTGATCATTATGGAACCTAAAATCTGAGAGATGGTGCATGTATATACATTTTTTTCATTGTGTGTGTATGTGTGTGTGTGTCTGTGAGTGTGTGTGTCTATCTGTGCATTCATACATAAATAGATAGAGAACAGGAAGAGACTACTGATGGGCTTCTTTTATGTTCCATTTTATTCTGATCTTGATCCTTAGTCTGTAGATTTCTGATGTGCATTTCACTGATGAGGATAGTTTCTCTGATTCAGCTGCAATTCTTTTGTTTTCCTCATCAAAGGTCTCTGCAAATGTTGTTACTAAAAAGATGCTTTTTCTTTGCAAATAATCTATGATTTTCTACTCCGCCACCACACCTTCATTGACTGTGGACTGGTCCAGGTCTTGGAGTGCTGTTAAACTAGGTGCAGTTTCTATATTTAAACAGCTTGATTGCTTTTTGTGGTCAGCATAAATGGATGTTATTTGGACTAGACAGAGAGTACATATGCATTGACTGTATTTTGTACCTTTCAGACCATGACAATAAGGTACTAAATTTAAAACTACTGCACACACTATCTCTTTCTTTATTATATCTCTTTATTCTGTGTTATGTTGTTTTAATGCAGGTAGTTGACCATTAATCTTGTTAAATGAGAATCATTTCAGTTCATCTCAGCTTCTTTTCAGTAATCAATCTATGATTAAATCAAAACATTAATTTCTATGATCTGAGATCTCACTAAGGTCAACCTAAAACATTTTCCTGTCTCCCTAGATAATCAAGTGATTACATACCAGTGAGGGGAAATATCAACCTGACCAGTCTGCTAGGTCTGCAGTCTGCTGTACCAAATGCACCCTGTATTGACTGAGTCACAAATTCTACAGACTTTGTCACAAATTGTGAGTAATACTATATTCTACCACATTTGATTGCTGGATTTCTCTATTTGGCTGTGAAAAGTCAGGAAAAAAATAATAGAATGATAAAAGTATCTTCACACACATGTGCTTGTGCACTGCTTTTAACAGAAACACTATAAACACTATAATCTCCTCCGACCAATATCCGTTTGTGGTTGTGCAAACTAGCAAGACAGAGACACACCAGTGAGACGCTGTGTGGCACAGCAGGGCGAGCGCAAGTCATTTATAAGTGCAAATTGCAGTGAGATGTTGGAATGAGAAAACAACAGCAGCCTTGCAGCGGCGGCAGCAGCATCACCGAGAGCAGCGGCGGCGGTCCTGCCAGTGTGGCGCATCTACCATATGCGACTGGCAAAGCCCCTTGGCACAGCCACGGGCTCTCGGGCGCGGAAGATCACACCAGCAGAGCATCTCCTGCAGAGATGGGCACAGAGGGAAGGGGGGCGGCCTCCAGCCTATAGAGCTGCTCCTTAGCTCCAGGCTAATGCTACGTGGGCCGGCGGAAGATAAGAGAGGAGAGCGGAGGCAAATGTCATCAGGTGTTTTTTTTTTTCCACTCGCACGTCTCGCTTCATGAGCGTGATGGCATTAGTCACTAATCATGCCTAAAGTCAGGGGTCTCGCTCTGAATGTCAGCGAGAGATTGAAGCTCACGTGGGATCACAATCAGACAGAGTTCACAAGCCTTTATGGAGGAACCTGAAAAACACCAAGGTGGGTAAAGGTCATTAGCATGTTATGAAAAGAAGATGAGAATGACTTCAATTTTCAGGCATTGCCTTGTTTTGCCTTGTTTTGCATAATGAATGCAGAGTAAATTAGAGTCTTTTTTAGTTCATTGTAATTGCCAGTGCATTTTTGTATTTGTGAGTCGGTTGGTGTGTTAGGTGTGGTCTCCAGGCAGTGAGAGTAACAGACAGCAGGTATGTTGGAAAAGCACACACACACACACACACACACACACACACACATACACACACACAGACACACATAAACACATACACATTAAGTGTGTTTGAAGTCAATGTTACCTAGGAAACCTCCTTAATGGTGTGGTTAATTACGAGGTGAGATTAGAGACATAGTAGACAAGGCTCTGACCACAGACACCCACCCACACACACACACACACCGTCTTTTAATATTCATGGCTGCATTAGCTCAAACACACATGCCCATGCACATGCACACACTCACACACACAGCTTTCTTCTCATTACATGTCTGTCTAGTCAACCCCTGTCTACCAGAGCTTGCCCCCTTGATCAAACCAGACATTTCATCGTAAAATTTGTTTGAAGTGTGTGTGCTTGAAGTGTGTGTGTGTGTGTGTGTGTTTCTGTATGTGTGTACCTGTGTGCTTATGTCTTGCTATGTGTCCACATGTGTGTGCACAAGTGACAGCTGTCTATACTTGTGTATGTATGTTTGTGTGTGTGTGTGTGTGTGTTTGTGTGTGTGTGTGTGTGTGTGTGTGTGTGTGTGTGTTCACGCCTGTGTGTGCATGTGTTTGCGTGTGTGACAGGCCTTGGCACTTCATCTGGCTGCATGTGAAGGTGGCTGTAACAGACTTCCTGACACGGAGTCGATACATTGACATGCGGCTGTCACTGAGGCCAGCGGCTCACAAGACTGACGACTGGCTTCGATTGGCTGTCGGGGACTCTGCGTGCAGAGTTAAATCCCTCCTAGTATGGTCGACAGCTCCCTTTGATGGCAGGAGGAATTCAGTGCATGCCAGCGCTGCCTTAGGGCATCAGGCCCTCAGCCAGCACACACACACACACACACACACACACACACAAATACAGTCAAGCAGTGAAACACTGTACACAAATATACACATACAAATAGAGCCACAACATTGGACAAACATACACACACAAAAACCGTCAAACATTGCAAACACACACAGAGACACACGCATATACACATACACACACACACTAAATTGTCCACCTCCACAGGCATACGCACGCACATACAGACGCAAACATGTGGACGTGAACACACACGTAGAACTGCCATCCATTCACATCCATCCAGACTGCCAGATGACAATATACATAATAAACATGGGCATGTTGTATACCACACAGAAAAAATGACAATCTGAGAGTCTCTCTCTCTCTCACACACACACGCATATACACACACACACTCACACACACACACACACACACACACACACACACACACACACACACACACAGATTTTTGCAGACAGAACAAGATACTGAGAACAGAACAGAGAAGCAAAGTATAATACAAATGGAAACATGCACATACACAATATACACGTCTACACACTCACACACACAACAACAACAACAACAACTATAGAGAGCTCCTAGATTACTGGCTATGTCTGATTGCAGTCACCGTGTCTGACCTATAACATCTCACTTTGGCCAAACAGCCAATTTTCTCAGACCTTCGAGACAAACACAGACTAGTCACTGCAGTTAGAAAAGGGTGAAAAATTAACTCAAAGTTGGACTGGGATGAATATTTACCTTTCTAGGCCCTACAGTAACAGTATCATCCTATGTTACATGTGACACTGTTAAGGTTCACTGCGAATTTGCTACACCTTTACAGTAATATATACATATTTCTGTTGAATAAAAGCACATTGATGAACTTATTATAGTATTAGTGTGAGTAAGACGTATTTATATAGTATTAGTGTTAGTAATATAGTAGTATTACAGTGTTATATAAATCATACTGGACTTATGGACATACTGGACACTATGTCTGGCTGCTACTACACTGTCCAGCCGTAATTCTTGATAACCACCTATGGATTAATGTTATGGGGCAATAATTTGGTTATTACAATCAGTTAAAACCATGGACAACTTATAGTCTATCATGGTTACTAGTGATTGTACTTTTCCTGCATGACCCCTGGCAGTTCGGTCGTGGATCTGCCCAATTTTTCTTCCTATGCTAACTAACATAAGGGAGTTTTGCCTTGCCCCTGTTGGGACTGTCACTATGAGACAATTCTATTGTAAAAGGTGCTGTATAAATATAATTGAATTGAATTGAATATAGCATACAGTACAGTAGGATTGACTGAAGCCTACTTATGTGGTACTGTGATGCTGTAATGTATTGGAATACTAAGTAGAGCATAAGTGCAGTGTGGATGTACTGCAATGCATGGATTTGTGATTGGTATTGTAATCACAGTGCAACAGCTAAAATTACATTACAGTGAGTGTTTTTTTTTTTTTACATTCAGACTGATTTTGTTACTGTACTGTCGGGGTGATAAATACTGGATGGATTTATTATTTAATGATTCCCTTTCCATGTTTGACAATGTTTTACATCAACTGTCCACTAATCAAAATTATTATTTGTATTTGTTAACATAAGCAGTTACTGTAAATCCTCCCTTCTTCTGATAGAACCCATAATGCTAAGGTTTAAATTAAAATATGCATAAAATATGCATCATGTGATATATATTAGTGTTATTATTATTTCACATGATTTTATGCATATTTTTTAAAGCAGATTTTACGCCATGCCATGCCTTCTCTCTCTAACAATACTTTTGGTTCTTTGTTAGAGAGAGAGTCTCTGCAGACAGGAATTGACTAGTAGCATAGCTGAGCATCCAAATATTGTACATCAGACAAACGAATGGACAAATGAAAAAGCAAGTGGCAAAACTGACAGAATTCAGTTCTACCCATGAAGAAAAAAAAAAAACATGCCAGCTGCTCTCTCTCTCTTTCTCTCTCTCTCTCTCTCTCTCTCCATTATCACTCTGACTCTGTCAGTCTCACCCACTCGCCCTCTTTTCTTCCACCACCTCTCCCACCAAAGAGGAGAACAAAGCCGGCTTGAGCGCCAACGATGTCACGGTTCAGGGGGAAAAGCCTAGAAAGGGGGAGCTGTGGGCTAGGCTAGGCTAGGCTAGACCAGATCTTGCCTGACTGGCCTGACTAAATAACCATTGACATTTATCCAGGGCCCACAGCCAATTAACCTTCCGTGTCTCCACCCCTTCAAAAACTGATAAGAGGTTGCTGGGGTTTTTTTTGTCTCTCTCCCAGAAACAAACAGGATAATTTGTTATTAGCTGAGTGAGAGCAAGCAGTCCTACTTCATCAACACTGAGAGAGAAATCAGGATGGAAAGATCATGGAAAAGTGACAGAGTGGTAAACACAGAGGCAGAGAGAGAACGAGAGAGGGTGGAGAGTGTGTTTGCATGTGTGTGTGTGTGTGTGAGGGGGGGGGGTGGCATTTGACTATGTCAATCTTCATGTGCTGGTGTTTGATTTGTGAAATTTTCTATGGGTCTTATGAGAAACACACACACACACACACACACACACACATAGTGTATACAAGCATTTACACACACACACACACACACACATATATATATATCCACATACTCACAAAGAAAGACCCTGTCTCAAATTGAGTGCCTGGACATTATTGTTTTCCCTCTCGTCCACTTTTTCAGACATTAGCTATCGTCCCCCCCCCCCCTCCATCCATAAACAATTGCACATTTGCACTCCACTCCAAACACAATCACAAACCCTTTCACATCGCAAAACTGCCAAGGCAACAAAAAAAATTTATAAGCAGGGACAGCATAAACTCTCTCTCTCTCTCTCTGTCACACACACACACACACACACACACACACACACATATACAGTGCACAAACACACACACCGCCGGCTATTTGGGAATATTCTTCCCACAGGCTTTGCAGCTCAGCAGGGGGTTGCTGGGAGAGGACTGCATGTGCACTTCGCACCTCCCTGTGCCTCCCTGATAAAAATGGCCCTACACACACACACACACTTTTACACATGGTCTCCTTCTCAAACACATATACACCCTCTCTCTTTCTTTCTGTCTCTCTGTCTCTCTCACTCTCCAATACACACACACACACACACACACACACACACAGGCACAACAGGCCTGGAGAGAGAAGGCAGGGCTTTGCCGACAGCCAACCCACAGAGGAATCTTATCTCCAGGCCAGCCTGTGCCTCTGTCAAGGCCTGGGCTGTGGTCAGCAAAGACACACACACACACACACACAGACACACACACACATGTACAGTGCAGAGTCTCTTTTGTTCACCCAAGCATACAAAGAGCTTACCACCTGGTGCAGTGGACTGACATAAATCTGCTCCCTTACTTTCAGACTCCCTTTGTCAGTTTTCTCTCTCTCTCTCTCTCTCTCTCTCTCTCTCTCTCTCTCTCTCTCTCTGCTCCCCATTGACTCAGTTTCTCTTGTGAAAACCTGTGGCTGGATGTCCCAGCTCCTGAGCTTGGGCCTGGGCTTGGGCTGCTCAGGGCCTGTTCCAGAGAGGCGGCTTAACAAACTCTAAACTCAAATTTGAATTCAGATTCGACAGACTTCATGGCCACATACCCCAAGGTAACACTTTCAAAGGAGTTGATTACAATTGCATCGGCCAAGGTCAATGAATTCTAAAAGTGCAACGATATTCAAATGATGCATGCATTGCATTAAATGCAAATAACAGTGTTTCCTTTGCATTTCCATATGTGATTGGCCATTCCTTTCTCTTATTCATACAGTATTATGACTATTGTTGTGCGCAAGCTGAGAAAAAGAAAAGTCATTAAAATTCTTAAAGGTGCTTTGACAAGACAGTCTTCAAAACAGCAGTGTTTGAGTTCATTACATTTAGTTATCATATCATGCATAACAGGCATGTAGTAATCATTTGCCAAACTATTTCACCCCGACGAGCCTTGAAACAGGATAATAATGAGCTACTAAAAATGTACTACTGTGCAACTGCATCATTCTCACATGTAGTATAGGCAATCTGGCTAAACCTTGTGTTATACACAGACTTGTGCTACAGTAATTTGTCAGGTTCCTTTACTCAAAGTGACATTTAAACACAAACGTTTTGATTCTTGTCAAAGTTATACAGGCAGGTGCAAAAGAATATCGCTGCTTGAAAAGGTACAGGAGGAGAAGTAATGTGAGAGTGGGTTGTAAAGGTGAGAGGCTGTCAGAGTGGTTAATCTCAGAAAAGTTGCCTCTTCTGCAGCCTTTTTTTCCCCCAACACTGAGTAGGTTGCAGCTCTCTGCCTGCATATCTGGGTTAATTGCCAAACATGCTCTCTGGAGTATGCCTTAGCACTGTCAGTCATTACACAATAGTATTATCAACACACACACACACACACACAAACATACACAGGAATACATAAGTAAAATTGCATACACACACACACCAACACATGCAAACATTCATTATCGCCTCTATTACACCAGTGTCAATATAGGAAGACCTATTCACTTTTTTGTCATTTCCCCAATGCTTTCCCCAAGTGTTCAGCTATTTGTTTACCTTCCCTTGTGATTCCTGATCCTGTTGTTGTTTGTGTTCCTATTGCTCCTGTTGAGGTTTTTGTTGTTGTTGTTTGCCAGGGGCACCTGCAGGCCGGGCCTGGTCGCACGCAGCTCCCAGAGACCGGGCTGCCTAAGATGTGTATTGACATTTGCGTTTGGTTCTGAATCTGGGCCTAACAAGAGCAGGGAACTGAGCCAAGAAATAAGAGGATCTGCCTGTCTTTCAGAGCAGAGGGGTGTGTGTGTGCATGCGTGTGTGTGTGATTGTGTTTGTGGTTGTTTCTGCATGTTATTGGGGTTAACAGGTATAAATGTAATTTGTTACATCATTAATAAGCATGTTGTAAATGTGTTATTAATGTTAATGTCAGGGATCCAAGCATAAACTCTCTGTGTGTGTGTATGTGTGTGTGCAATTCATATGGCTGTGTGTTGGGGGTCATATGTGTGTGGCATGTAATTGATGTGTGTGGGTGTATGTGTGCACACATGTGTATGTATGTTTGTGTGTGTGTGTGTGTGTGTGTGTTCGTCCATGGGTGGTGTGTATACGGAACCATCTCCAGCTGTGAGGGCAAGCCAAGGGCATTTGTCTTAGGAGACGCAGAGCATGACACATGGGCTTGTGATCTCTGCTGGAATGCGATGAAGCGCACCCACAGGACATTCGGCTCCAGGAGCGCCATATGCCCACTCCCTGCACTGGAACGCCCGCTGTCATGAAAAACATATAGGACAGGAGGGCGGAAAAATAGACCATATATATCCCTTCCATGGATTCTCTTTGAAATTATTTTCATTCTCTATGCTCTCTGAAGTAAGCTGATGGGTGTATGTCCAACTGACTTGTGGGTGGACCGTTTCATGTCAGCAAGCGGTGGTAGAAATGGCTCTGAGTGCCTGACTGGAGACGGAATATTATTGGATGAGCTGGGGGGTTTGCCAGGAAGAAATGAGAAAGAGAATCATGCAATGCTGAGGCCATTTTTGTGTTGGTCTTCTTCACAAGCACGCTGAGGAAAGAGAAGACCACAGGCAGGGAGGGGAGGGATGAGGAGGAGATAGTGAGAAAGAGAGAGTGAGAAAGAGAGAGAACACATGGGTATCAAGAGAAAGCCAGTGTGAGCATATGTGACTGTGTGTGTGTGTGTATTTGGGGGAAGGAGGGTTTCAGTACAGTTCTTTGACCAGTCTGAGTGTGTTACAGCAGAATCCTCTCTGCTGTGGTCTCTGCTGAGTCCAATCACAAGTTTGTATTGTCCACATCTATTGTGCGTTCCAAATAAAAAACCGACGGCTCAGAGGATTTCTTCTCAAACACCCGGGCTGAGGCTGGTACCAGATGGACATTGTTTACAACCAAATTCAATTTGACTGGTTCCATTGCATCTGACAAGGCCAAGCGGGTAGCGAAATGTGTTTGGAGAGAAACAAACACCTCTTAATCTCCCATTCTCTTGCAAGGCACTCTAATCAACACGAATGCCGGCGAGGATTGAGCAACAGCCAGCCATGTTCTCAGAGAAAGACTGGTTTGTTTTTGCAATGGAACTTTAAGGTTTAAATAAATGTTTTCACTTGAAATGTGCAGCTGTGTACGTGCCAATATAATGTGATGTCTCTGGTACACACATTTATTTTACTCTTTGTTTAGCCTCTCTCCGGTTATTTATAAGACATGCTCACTGTAATCCGTTTTGATTATCAGTGTCAGCTAAATAACTGTAAAATGTTACATTGCAGTTATTTAGTTGACACTGATATTTTGATTTAGATAAATTGTAGTAATTGCATTTATTTAACAAATATGCTATAAGTGTCAGAATCTCATCTTCATTCACTGTAAACATTTTAAATTATATATCAGAATCAGAATCCGTTTTATTGGCCAAGTATGCTTACATACACAAGGAATTTGACTTCGCTAGGTGTTAGCTCTCTATACATTTAACAAATCGACATGTAGCAGTATACATTTAGTAGATAAATAGTAGTCTAGACACATACTGTACAATAGAGACAACAATATACATATAGGCATATGTTAACATAATGGACAAATAATACAATATACAAAAAGGCACAACATTCAAGGCAAATGGCACATGTATAGTGCAAAAAGTAATAGTGCAAATGTAATGCAATGTAGTAGGCAAGATGCATATTGGAATGATAAAATATGATAAATTACGTAATGTGAAGAAGTAGGTGAATGGCCAAAGAAGGGGTGACCCACTTATCCTCTGTTCAGGAGAGTGATGGCAGTGGGAAAGAAGCTGTTCTTGTGTCTGGTTGTTTTGGTGTGCAGGGATCTGTAGTGCCTGCCAGAGGGAATGAGGTTGAAGAGAGTGTATGCAAGATGTGTGGGGTCTTTAATACTGGTCTCTTCTTGGTCCTTTCTATTGTACAAGTCCCAGAGGAAGGGCAAGGGGGGCACCAATGATTTTTTCAGATGTCCTAATTGTGGTTGTAATCTGTGTTTGTCCTGTTCTGTGGCTGCTCCAAACCAAACTGTTATGGAAGAGCAGAGGATGGATTCAGTGACAGCAGTGTAGAAGAGGTGTAAGAAGAGTGTATGCCCTTGGCTTCTGTAGATGCCGTAGAAAGTACATCCTCTGCTGAGCCTTTTTGAGAATGGCATTGATGCTGGATTCTGGATCCCAGAAAAGTGCACATTTGACACTTAGCCGTTGGATATTGTGAGGGGGGCAACACTGTTGGGGGCTTTATAAAGTCCACAACCATCTCCACAGTCTTTAGAGTGTTTATCTCTAGGTTTTGTTGACTGAACATGAGCACCAACTTATCAACCTCCTGTTGATATGCAGACTCGTCACCATCCTGGATGAGCCCAATGACAGTGGTGTCGTCTGCAAATCTTAGGAACTTGACAGCTGGGTCTTTATATAGTGTAAATGTCAACATATCATCTTTGTTCATTGACCTTGTTAAGTGATTGTGGATTCATGGTGTTCGGATCCATTTCAATCTTCTAACAAAGACCTTTGTTAGCTCCGCCAAAGGGGTTATGTTTTCGCTGGCCTTTGTCTGTTTGTCTGTCTGTTGAAACACAGATTTGGATGCTGGAAATTTGGAAATGTTTTTCTTGTCAACGTGGGAATTAGGACAAGGAACAGATGATTACATTTTGGTGGTGATCCATAACACCGTCTGGAAAGAGGTCCCAGAGGTCTCGGAGGTCTGCGCTCTCCAAGTGCTTTTTTAGTATATTTTTGTACCTGGCATGTCATCATGCAATCATGCCAGCATCTCATGTCACCCTTGTTCTGTGTATGTGGAAGATTAATTATTAATCACTCATATCTAACAACACAGGCGCATTTTTCTGTTGTTGTTTTTCTTTAGGTTTTTTTTGCAATCTGATCAGTAGACAATATCAATTTCCATTTTTATTAAATAATGAATGAGATGGAAGCAGCGAAAAAGCACAAAAAATGTAACAATAGGCTCCACCACTTATCTTTCACCTCTCAACATCACACTGCTGCGCTTGCAAACTTTGAAGCATTCACTATGCGTTCGCATTGGAGCACTGACTAATAGGAATTGCCAGCCTGAAGTCAAACTTGCTGCGGAAAAAGGGATGGGAGGCGTTTCCTGACACTCAGATCTTCAAATGCACTGGATGGATTAAGACATCAAGGCCCGACTGATCCAGGTTTCCACCGCCGCTGTCTCGAGATGGCCTCATAAAGCAGTTTTTGCATAGAGATGGCACAAGTGCACATCCCACTCCTACATCCTCTTCAGCGAATCGTATTTGCATGTTAGACAAAATGTGTTTTATTGAAATTACCAATAGCAGAAATGAGACTTGTTTTCTTTTTTTAAAAGGTCTCCCCTAGTCTCTTAGCAAGGCAGGGGTGCAGAAAATGTGAAGCATTTTTCAGGAGTCATACCCCCCCCCCCCCCCTACACACACACACACACACACACACACATTCCTCTTCTGTGCCTTTTCAAGGGTGAACCTGAGCGATGCCAAGACGAGAAAACTGGGTCTTCTAACAGAGGGAGGCATTCTTGTGTAAAATCAGATCGCTGATGTCATCGCCGTGAGTAATTTGTGACACTTGAGACAGTGACAGCCGCATGCAGTCTCTCTCTCTCTCACACACTCTCTTTCTCCTTCTCTTTCTCTCTCTATCTATATATCTATCTCTATCTCTCTCTCTCTCTCTCTCTCTCCTCCAGGGAGACCCACACCCCAGGAGTCCAGACAAGTGATCCGTGTCGGGGTTGATCTGATTTTGTACATGGGCGTGTGTGTGTGTGTGTGTATGTGCATATGTGTGTGTATGTGTGACTGTGTGTGTTGGTAGGGAGGTCATATTGATGGACAGATGGAGGCCATTATGAAGGGGGAGGAGGGGCCCAGCAGCTGGGTCCATATCACACACATCTGCTCCAGCGGCCAAGTTCAAGCTGATCTAACATGAGTTCATGTTTGTGTGTGTGTGTGTGTGTGTGTGTGTGTTTGTGCATACATTTGCTTATCTGAGTTTACATCTTATTGTGTTATTGTGTTTATGAGTGTTGTTACTGTAATACTGTCATGTGTTCTTGTGTATTAGGTCATACATGGTTTTTAATATATGCTTACATGTACTGTATGAGAAAAACAAAAATTTAGATTATACAGGCATGTACATATGCACAGGAAACATAGGAAACATATGGACACAAGTACATACCTAGTGTGTAAAAAGTGCATTCATGTGTGTGTTTATGTAAGTGCATGTGTGTCTGTGTGTGTGTACTGAAAAGAAACATACATGTGTGCACTGGGGTCATGAATCACCATATACTATATGTAAATAAACATGTGCACATTTGGGTAGGTTCTATTAATGGAAATGTGCATGTGTTTGTGTATGTGAGCCTGCATACACTGCCTTTTTCTCACCATCGCTCTCCTATATTTGTGTACATACAGGTTCCTGTGGATCTATTTTCGACCGAGGTACTGTACTGCTCTTTGGCAACAAAAAAAAAAACAGCTCAAAGAGGGTTGGTGGCAGCAAACAATCTGCTAATGAGTACGAGTCTGTCCATGGTGCTGCCTGCTGCAGACGACCATGGAGAGGGAGAGCCACTTCCCTCCCCCGAACACACCAGCTCACATGAAGGCCCCAGTGCTGAGAGGAGACAGCGGGTGGGTTCAGCCTCACCCTGAGCTTCCAACCAGGCTCAGGGGGCTCCGTCTGTGCTGCTGTCTAATGGTGTCACTGGGAATGTTCACACACACACACATATTCTCTCTTTTTCTATCTCCCATCTCTCCATCTTCCTGTTGTTTTCAGGGAGGTAAGGGTGACAGTCTATCTTTCTATCTGTCTATCTATGTATCTGTCTATCTGTCTATCACATGCACTTGTTAACGCACAAAGAAACAATACAAGGCACTGATGTGGTTGTTAATTGCTCCAAATTATATACCAGTAAATCCCAGATAGAAAATTACAAGCATAATACAATGCACGTTGATATAACTTTTTTCTTTAAGTGGGAGGAACATTTTCTTCAGTATCCTGTGAAACACTTCAAACAAGCCGTGCAAATACAGTAATTATCCAGCCAGCAGACAATGGTGATATGAATTTTCTTGTTATGAAACAGTCTCTGCAACCCACAATCCCACCGATGGCCCTTGAAAGCAGGTTTTTCACAGACTTCAGAGAGTACTGGTCCAAGCATTTGCATTTGAAAAAAGAAGTTATTGTTTTAAAGGGAAGTTTGAAATTGTTGTGATCTTCGGAGCTAAAGAATGAATAATGTGTTTCCATATGTCCCATAAGATGATGGATGCTCCCAAAAATTTTGTTAGAAAATAACAATGCAACAATATATCCACAGGGAGGATGATGTTAAAGGGTCTCTTTCTCTGTCTCTTTTTCACAAGTGCCTGTTGTGGGGGCATACTAACCACCACTAATAAATCAATACAAAGCAGAAACAAATCAATGAAAAGTAAATGCCTTAAAGGAGAAATCCGGTGGGATTCAATCTATAACCCTGTTGTTCAAGGTCACCAAGTGCTATCAGTAGAAAAAGAACAAAAGAAACTGATACAGGCGAACCAGCAGTTAACATTAACTGAATGAGGTACAAAAACTCACTTTTTGTTATATTCAGTTAATGTTAGCTGCTGGTTTGCTATTTTGTCTATATTACATCAAATTTTCTTGTTCTTTTTTCTACAGACAGCTCTCTATGACCTCCAACAACAGGGTCATGGATAGACACCAGATTTCTCCTTTAACAGGATTTTATGGCGTTCTTCTGCTTCTCACTTCTGGCAGAACACCTTCTGAATTTGATTGTTTCCTGAAGTGCTATAAAATCCCTCAACTTTCAACAGTGGTACTTTAATGCAAAAGGAAGGAATGAAGAAACATTATCTCGTTTCTCGTATCTTGCCAAGTTTCCTGCTCCACCAAAACTCATGGCAGTAAGTTGTGAATTGAAAGTGTTCTCCAAATAGAGCCGTTTGCAGTAGAGTATTCCCCAGTGAAGTGCATTTGCAGCACAGGCCGAGCTTTGTGAACTCATGGAGAACAAACAGTGTCTGAGCACATCTACCTCTCCCATGCTTTAAATCACCTTGGATACAAGCAGTCGCCGCCAAATGACTTAATGTAATACAACATAATGACCAGTTTGAATCCTTATCCTGGACGAGCAGGCCTCAGAGCTGGAACTCTGTCTCTGGCCTGAATTGGCTGCTTTGCTCGTGGTGGAGTGAGTGTGTGTGTGTGAGTGAGTGTGTGTGTGTGTGTGTGTCTGCAGTGAGGGTGTGAGTGAGAGTGTCTCAGGGCTTTTTTGGAGCTGCCTCCAGGATGGTTGAGGAGAAAGAGGGGGGAACTCTGGCTTTTACCCCACTCACAGAGACAGGCAGCACTGTGATTAATTAGCCTTCTACTGCTCTGTCAGAGGTGTAACAGCCACCCCCCCCCCCCTCTTTCTCTCTCTTTCTCTCCCTCTTACTCTCACTATCTGCCTGTGTCTGTATCTCTCTCTCCCTCTTCCTGGCTGTGGTCATGTTTTTCAGATAAATCTAATGGATTGATGGACTGCAGTATAGAGGACACCCATTCAAACTATGTACCTATTTTAGTGAATCCATCTACCTCCTCCAGCATGTGTGTGTGTGTGTGTGTGTGTGTGTGTGTGTGTGTGTGTGTGTGTGTGTGTGTGTGTGTGTTTGTTTGTGTGTCTGTCTAAAACTCATATTGTCAGAGAGCCCAAAGCCAAAGCATGATGTACAGCATCAATATCTCAGATCTGTGCTTTAATATACTACTCTCTGTGTGTGTGTGTGTGTGTGTGTGTGTGTGTGTGTGTGTGTGTGTGTGTGTGTGTGTGTGTGTGATTTTCACCAGTGACACCAAACCAGGGCTGCATTAAAGTACAGAGGAAAACCCACACAATGTAGTAAAAAAGGCAGGATGCTCCATATGCAAATGTTAAACAAGTTCTTCACTATAACAGTCACCGCAGAAATACACCCAACACCCTTTAATATTCATCATTAAACAATAATTTATTGCCTTTTTATGATATCCGCTAAACATTTACGACCAGCCTCTGCTGCAACCTGCAACCTGGGCCAAGTGAAGTCCCCAGCACACCTGTGTGACAGGAGGGCCGTTTTCAGTGGGCGAGTGGCACTGGCGACGAGTGAGAGACTGGGCGAAATGGGAAATGTGTTTGAGGGCGATATGAAGGCTGGGATGACAGCACTGAGTGAAACTGCGGGGATCTGGCATCCATCACTTAAGCAGTGCGCTCCCCCAAATGAAAGGATTGCGTCGCCTGTGTGACTGCAAAAGGGAATGGGAAGAAAGAGAGAGAGAGTGCGTGAGTGAAAGAAAGAAAGCTAGAGAAAGGAGAAGGAAGAGGGTCGGGGACAGGGACAGGGAGGGGAAAGGAGGAGAGAGAAATGGAGGGGGAAACAGATTCGGAGAAAAAATGGAGAGAGATGGTGAGAGAGGGTCGGAGAGAGTGAATGCAGAGAGTGATGGTGAATTGAAGGATGAAGGGAGAGAAGGAAAGAAAAGGAAAGGAAAGGTGTGGGAAGCAGAGCAGAGGCAGCCATCACCCTGACACCTGGCATTTGATGCCAGCTATCTCCTCACAGCTCATTCTCATGCTAATGAACTTAAAGATCACCACAGTGTCTTTCTCTCTCCCTCTGTTGGTGTGTGTGTGTGTGTGTGTGTGTGTGTGTGTGTGTCTATGAATGTGAATCCAAAACCTCCTAGTTATCATTCATGCATAGATACACACATACACACACACACACAGGCATTCATTTAGTATATCTTGATATACACAGTTAAATTCAAACATTTACTTACACAACAACTGCCCATTATGCATACATGCCCGTCTTCATAGACATGTCCACCTCTCCACGCTAAAATTCATACATGGTGCTAGTCTTTAGGGGGATCCTTGAGATAAACACACAGTCACATAGACATGCACAGAGAGAGATAGAAACTGAAAGAGCACAAAGGGCCAATTCCTATAGTGGCACCAGAACAACACTGTTGACATGAGTTCCTATACTGAATGTCAACCTAGCCTAGCATAGAGTTGTCTCACAGTAGAAAAGGCCCCATTCTACAAGCTGAGAGAGGGAGAGAGAGCAAAGCACTTGAAACCTCTCTTTCCCAGTCTCCTTTTCAATTATAATGACCCCCCGGTGAAGCCTCTGGTGGCTACAGACGTTACATTCCCTTTCAAAAGGGGGACAATCTCTATCACATTCAGAGAAGCCATCTCTCTCTCTCTCTTTCTTTCTCTCACCATGTCTCTGTCATTCTTTAAATCTTCAGCTCACTTCAATTGTCCTACTCTTTTTCTCAGGTTGACATTCTCTGTCTCTATCTTTCTTGTCTTTTTTTCCCTCCCTTGCAATGGGTCCTTAGGGAAACAATCCAACTCTAATGGCTTGGGCCTGCCGCCAGATTGGGAGGTCACAGTTTGGGTCAGCGGTTTTTGACCTTCCTCACACCTCTGATGACTTCAACCTACAAACACAGTAGCCTCTAAGGGGAGGCTGTGATCTGGGAACAGGCTGGCTAAGACCAGCTAGCTTTACTTTCCCCATGTCAGACTGACTGTGAGAGAGCTCTTTAAGTGTGGACATGCAGTTGATTCATTTTTAAGAAACCCAACAGATTTCCCAACAGATTCAGCAGGTAAGATTTATATTATTTATTTTTATATTTGTGGTTTATTACATTTGAAGTCATAAAAAATTACATTCCCACAAATTGAACAATGAGTCATTGCATTTGTATTATGTTTGTGGTTAGTGCATAGCCAAGGAGCCAGACCCACATCAATCAAGATGTAGGGTCTGGCAATGATTGATTGGCCTCTCATTTTGAGAGGTGAAACCAGCATGAGATTTGATATTAAAGCACTGGTGTAAAACTAGTGGACTACCTATACATGCACACAAACCTTCCAACTCTTCCAAAAGCCTTATTGGCACAACTAGAACATGCTAAGCACTTGCGATTGCTTCCAGGGTTTGGGGAAAATGGTAATGATCTGCAGTGGTGTGTGGTTACATAGACCTGCGGAGCCAATTCTAATTTGCTAGCAGTTTGTCTGGGTTTTTACACAAGCAAAGAAGCCCATACATTTCTTATTACATTTAGAGTGCATATTTGCATGTTTATCGATTGTGGTTTATCTCAAAGCTTCCTAGTTATACTACAGTGCATATGACATGTTTATGCGACCAATACAGGACAGCCAAAGTTGATGGCATTTACATAGATCAGAAGGTGTTCAATAACATGTACAATATTGAGGAACTGTTTCATGTTCTTTGTTGTCAGAGGCAGCCATGGCATTTCATGTTAAATTCATGAGCACCAATAAAACTGTGGATGAAATTATATGGGATTGTAGAATGTCATAGAAACCTAGTCATGGGCATTGCCTTATATTCATCATGGTGGTTTATTTGACTTTGATGATATACACAAGACTGCACTGAAAAACACAAAATGTCTAATACATTTCTATAAAATAAATTTGTTCTCATGAAACAATTCTTGTCAAGCAGTGGGGGACTTTTCTGGCAGATGCCAGAGCCCTTTAGCTGGGTAATCATTGTCCAGTGCAGTCACTGTTGTGTACAGTAGGCTAAGCTACCTCCCACCCGAGAGAGGGTGAGCATTGTGAAGTGGAAGTAATTGTCTGCACCTGTGCTGGCTTTGTGTATTCAAAGTTTTTTGAGGTGCTGTTAAAACTCTCAGATAATGAATGTTTCTCTCTCTCTCTCTCTCTCTCTCTCTCTCTCTCTCTCTGTGTGTGTGTGTGTGTGTGTGTGTGTGTGTGTGTGTGTGTGTGTGTTAAAATCCAGCAGCGCTTTTCAAAATACAGCACTTACTCCCCTCTTTTTAGAAGAGCACTATGCCTGTGCTGCTGGGAGACAGAGGATAGTAGCCAAGCATTCCTTGAGTATGTCATTGTAATTACAACAGATTGTGCTGAGTTTCTCTCTCTTTCTCTCAAGCACACACACAGAGAAAAAGAGAGAGAAACACACACACACACACACACACACACTATCAGACAGCCCTGAAGGCCAGACACCAGAGGCCAGGGAGTCTGTCCCTATCAGCGTCTCCCCAGGGTAGTCAGAGGTGTGCAATCTCTCTCCTCTCCTCTTTCACACACATACACACACACACACACACACACACACATCAAATGCAGAGGTAAGGGGTGGACTGACAGCCAGGTGTGCCGTGCGACTGTGTCCCAGGTGCTGAGATGTGGCTGCAGGTTGAGAAGTCTCTGAGGTGTGTGATCTCACCTCTGATTAGCGCAGGTGCAGGAGACGAGGTTGAGAAACAAGAGCCCAGGTGTGACTCAAGGGGCCTGGTGGCTCACCGCATTCATGCAGACAGAGAGCATTAGACCAACAAGATGCCGGGTCTGCTAGGACTGACAGTTTTCCCCTAACAAAGCAAAACCACAAACTGAGTCTAGTTTACTTAAGTCAATGGGAGAAAAATAACAAGCAGTAAACATGAAGACGTGTAAAGCTCCCCCACTCTACTCCTCCGCTTTGTCAGGGAATGTTAAGATAAGAGAAATCTCATTAATTTTTCACAAAATTTCAAATGATAATCGTTTAAAAGCGCTACCATGCATGCGCCTGTGGAGGTGGAGTCGTTAAATCTCTCTCCCTCGTTCCCTCTTTCCTTCTAAATCTCTGTGAGTTCCTGCAAGAGAGAGAGAGAGAGAGTGAGAGAGAAAAAGGGAGAGAGAGAGTTCTGTGTGAGCTTTATGAGTCCGTTTGTCATTCCACAGGAGATTTTATGGCTGGTGCACAGCTGGTCACCCTTCGGGGAGAGACATGATATGGGTGGCTTGGCGTGTCCCACTGCTTTGTTTTAAAGTATGAACTTGGAATTTCTTCAGCTCTAAAATTATCGACATGGCCACACAAATCAGAGGATTTAGTAAGCAATAGTGAGCTGCCCTGTCTGATAAGTAAAGTCAAGAAAAGTGGGTTTTATTTTTAATTCAGCCATATACACTGTATACAGTGAGATGAAACAAGTGGTGCTACATTTAAGATATAAAGAAAGACATTAGATATATAGAAATACATAAAGACAGGCTACACTTCATGCATAGGTGATAGGCCCCTTCTTTTGAGAGAGAGCAAGAGAGAGAGAGAGATCTGTGAACTAATTCACTTGAGGCTTTGTTTTGCTGTTGCAGACACACATCTAGATTAGATATGGTACTAAATCACCTGGCCTTTTGTCATTTGAGTTGTTTTTCTAAGTTTTGCAATTCCATTGAAATTCCTTCAGGTCTGAATTTGGCAAAACCAAACAGCCTCCAACCCAACCCTTCCCTTGCGTACATATGTACCTGATTTCAGTGGTAACAGCCAGGGCACAGTGTCCTCCTAACCCTCAGTAATTTCACTGATGATGATGTCACTGGAGTGAAATAACCAAAATTAAATCTCAAAGTAACTTGCACCTGGCTAAACCACCCAACCGTTAAGTTTAACAACAAATAAGCTAGTCAGGAGAAAATGGCTAAGTCAGAGCAAAAAAAGTAAACTAGCGCCTTGTTAAATTTGTTCACCCTTTCTTAAGAGAAGCATATAGGGTGATGTGCCCTAACATGTTGATTTAATGTTCATTTTGATAAGCTTACCCACTGTCTGAACATTAACTTGACATCTCAGGCTAAATCTTGTGACAAACAACAACCAAATAAACAATTGCACACAAGGAGGTTTCACGATTCATATTAAAGTTAGCATAATAGCAAAAGTTTTCTCGTGCAGTTGGCAGCAGTGGACGCTTTTCCTGAATCTATAGTCATATCTTTGGAGTTTAGTCCTCTTTCGCCCTTTCCCCGTGCACCCTCCCTAAATTACCTCGAGATGAAGTATAGCCTCGCAGCCTCAAGGCTCGCAGAGATTTAGATCTTCGCCCTGGATGAAGGACAGGTGAGCGCGCACATTAATATGCAGAGTAGGCGCTATGGAAACCAGAACTCTCTCTTATGGCAGCTCGCTTGCCCATTATCAATCTATTTGTGCAAGTTGCCCCGACCGAATTTCATTTACTTTTTCGTTTATTTGCCTTCCTCGACAATTACCAGGCTTGTGCTGAACTGGCGTAGAAGTAATCTGGCAAGGGCAGAAAGTTCGTTCGCTGTTAGTGCAGTTGAGAATGAGTTGTGTTTATGCCATCGAGGGAATGGCTGTGCATATTTGCATCCTGATACTAACAACGATTCTTAAAATGGAATTTGATAGACAGAGGAGAGGCATATTGTGGTGGTTGTCGGATAATACGCAGATCAAATTTTCTCATGGTGGCCCGGCGGTTTTGCCTAGGGTCAGAAGACTGGTTTCAGCACCATGGACAGGGATTCGCTGAAAACTCATTGCACCTTACCGACACTGCACAATCATCCCTTGCAGAGTGCGAGAAGTGATCATCGTCAAAGCGTTGACATCCTTAATCATTAAAATGTGTTCAGGCCCTTTTTGTTTCGCCCCTGAGCATTAGCGAGCAAGCATAGTTAACTGAGGCCTGAAAGACGCACGGCATTTGGATGGTCACCTAGCGTAGAAACATTGCTCAGAAAATTACCCGTTAATTGTATATTATTACGATCCTCCTCACTCTTTGCCCTCACGCGTTGCGTTCATTGAAAGCGGTTTCCGGTGCGTTTCCAAAAGAACAGGGCAAGGTGAGGCGAGAAAGGGACACCGCCGGGAACAATAACAGCAACGTAACTTACATAATCATCGCGATACATAACCGCCGCACATAATTACAGTGATTTGTGCTCTCACATTCGCCCTTGTATTAAAAATATGGCTTAGAGCTAGTCAGGCGTGATGGCAGGCTGCGGTGCTGTGAACGGATTGTCGCCCCAGGGGTATGCTTGCAGAGTAGACTGGGATGCTTTGCCAAAGAAAGCGACCTGCCCGTGCTCTGGTCGGGTTACAGTGCCTGGAAAGGATGATGTAAAACGGCCTATGTCTATGTCCATGACTAAAGCACAGTAGGCCATATCAGCACATACATTTCTGTAGACGCGAAACATAAGTACCCCCCCCCTGTTTCTCTCTCTCTCTGCGCGCGCGCGCGTGTGTGTGTGTGTGTGTGTGTGTGTGTGACACTAAAAGCCACAGCGGCAGCCAGATTTGGCTGCTCGCGCGGCCGGGCTTCCAGAAGCATCTGCATGAGTGACTCTACCTGCAGCTCCGCCGGTGCTTTACACGTGTACGCATCTCCCTTTCGGCCCGAGCGCTCAGCGGGGACTCGGCAGCAGTCTATAATTTCCCTGTCAGCACGGAAAGCGGCGTCTTGAGCCGAGGCTGTATTGTCACTGTGACAAAAACACGGTGCTTTTGTCGAAGAATGGTAGGGTGTGTTTGCATGGGATGCAGCTGCTTTGCGTTGGTTTGTTCCCGGGTTCCCGCGTAATGTTCATAAAAACTCACTGCAGTCATTTAATGACCCTCGTCTTTGTCACGATTTCGTGGGGACAATGGTCAGATGCAAGCTTAAGCCGCTGAATGGCACAGGGCAACGCATGCTCAGTAAAAGGTGACAAACAATAATAATTAACAAGTCCCCCCAAAAAAAGCAAATTATATATTATTGTCCAAACTCGAAAGAAAATAATTGCAATGTGAAGAAAATGATTACGGTATGAAATAGCCAGTAACCTGACAAGTCATCGATGTGTTATCATTGGTGCACAGCAACTGTGGTTTGCCATGCTTCTCTTGAATGTTATATGCATATGAGTTCAACGGTCTTAAATCTCTTACAAATGCTGCAAGCTATATTGTTTAGTGACCACGTGCCTTTACAAATCTGGTTATATACGTTTGTGACATTTTTTAACAAATCAAGAGAAAATATCAGTCTTTCAGATGTTAAAACAACAAGTTAGCTGGAATGCCATTTCCGTGTTGTGGCGCACTCGGTCCTGCCTATGCTGTTGCCGCCTCTTTGCCCACGCGCGCCGCTCGGAGGAGCTCACAGACTTCATATTTTCGGAAAATGACTTCCAGAGGAAAGCTATCGCGACAGCTATCCCTGTATTGAGACGGTGAAGCTTACAGTGAAACCAGTGCTGCGATTCAGATGCTAGGCTTTTGTGTAAGGGTAGCAGACACATGAGCACTCGGAGGAGCGTCCTTGAGCCCTTCGTCATTCCGCGAACCGATATTCCGTGAACCAAGCGCCGTCTCGTAGATTTTCAGCACCATTCGCTGTCCATCTGCGTGTGCTGAGTCGCCCCCTTGCACTGAGACTTGCATTTTCATACGCACATACACAGCTTCATGTTTTCATAAACAAAGAGCGAAATAAATACATGCGTGTGGTACTGGTATTGGTATGTGTGCGTGTGTGTTCGTTGCACAGTGAAGCTTTCAGTTTCTGAGTATGACAGCAGCTAGTAGTTAGGAAAAGAGAAAAACATTTTATTTCTGTGTTCTTGCTTGTTATGCAACCAACACAATTTATCCACATAATACCCCTATGTTGTTAGTGGAAGGTGTTTTAAAGGACAGTGAAATGTAAAATTTGCCCTTTTTTAATCAGAACATTGCATGCACGTGTGTCTTTGAGGAACAGCACAAAGAACTGTGCTGCTTCGATATTGTTCTTTATTTATAGTGCCTCAGCCTCGGTGGGGCATACCATGTAGCTACGGAGAAGAGAGGAGGGGAGACAGCGCGCTGTGTGACACTAACAGCGAGTTTTCTGGTCCCGTTTCTCGGTCGTGCAACTCCCCGCCGCCCCGTCGCCTCTTGAGCTTGCCCTGTCTGTTTAAACCGAGAGGACACCCATACCGACTCCTTAAAGCAAAAAAAATAGAAGAGTGGCTAGAAGCAGGGGCGAGGGGAACGGAGGTGTAAATAGGCAGGCGAAAGCGCTCGGTCTCTCTCTCTCTCCCTTTTATGAAATGAAGGAGTGAATTATTAAATAGGGCACACACTCTCACTCACACACATACATACACAGGGATCACGCCTCCACCGGGATCAGGCGGACGCTGGCGCCTTCCGTTTTTCATTTCATCCTGACGGTACATATATATTCGTTTGTAAATATTTGCCGAGGTTATATATAGTGTCGGGATTTTTTTATATCTGCACGTCTTATTATATGTATCATTTCTATATTGAAAAGGAAAGATACACTTCTTTGTATTCTCTTGAACATCCACTCGCTGTCGCTTCTACACTGGAAGAGAAACTCATTTGCCGTACGAAGATGGCAACTTTAACCAACGGACAAGTGGACGGCACTGTTCACGCCGGAGCGGCCAGCACAAACGGGCTCGTGAACGGAATAAGCCACAGCCACAGTCCCGCGAGCTGCGCCACCATTCCCATGAAGGATCACGATGCCATCAAACTGTTCATCGGGCAGATACCGCGGAACCTGGACGAGAAGGACCTCCGGCCCCTCTTCGAGGAATTTGGCAAGATCTACGAGCTGACCGTACTGAAGGACCGCTTCACGGGCATGCACAAAGGTAAGCTCTGCTCCAGCTACATCGCAGGGGGCATACTCTTACTCCCTGCAGCGGGGCTGTCATACCGAGGAAAATGTCTCAATGTGCTCGGATGTGTCTGTGGTTCTCTTCATTTCCCCCCAGCACAGACACACACGAATACACAAAAATGAAAAAGGGAAAGGGGTGTGTAAGCTGTCCTGAATTATTTAGATAGTCACTGGTTTGTTTTAGACAGTCGCATTTTGATGTTTCTTCGGGACATTAGCTTGGCCGAAGTTTGGGCTTACATTGCTATGAACCTATAGCAATTGTTGATATGTACGCCGTGAAATAGCCTACTCTGGCTGGTCTGCTACGGAATCACAAATTTATATTTTGGAAAAAGCGATGGCTGAAATGCAGTATTCGTGTAGCGCAACAGCGGGTTTGGAAATGTGTAGGTTTTTGGTTAGGAGGAACGTCATCCTGTGGAATGAATGGCGCGCGAGTGTCACGACAAGCGCCGGCTCCCTCTTTTAAGTTGGAGTTCTCGTGAGACATGTTCGAGGAACTGTTGGCTGATATCGCCCCCAGCTCTTGGGCTGTTGCTCGCGCGCGCGTGAGTGTGTGCGTGTATATGAGTGAGTGAGTGCGAGAGTGTTTGCGTGATTTTGGTGCGTATGTGTCATGTATCAAATGTTGCTGTATTTTTGACATTTACATGTATTTCTTTTTTCTTTTTTTGCTGGACTGAAATAATTAAAATCTGAAAGCCCAATGAAAATATAAATAACCATTATGTGGTTTACCTTCATGAAAATTCCTTTCATGGAAATATTGTAGTGGAGTCTTGGTATACAGATTTGAGATTCAGTTGCACCCTGCTTAACCTAAAAACAGCTACAACAACAGTTAGGTTCTATCAATTGGCTTGTGTATTGCAATTGTTTCTTTGCTTTGCTTTCTTTTCTTTTCTTTGCTTTCTTAACTTAGTATAAATGACAGGAATGATCATAACCTGTAGATGCCAGTACATCATTCATCCTTTGGAGAAATGAAAGAAGTAGGTCTATGGCAATCCAGCATTGGCGAAGAATCTGTGGGCTACTGTTGATGGCCACTTCTGTCTCCTGGCTATTCTCCAAGACCTGTAACACTGTAGTTGGAAGTCCGTACCTCACTGACGGTGCACAGAGATCAAGTAGCATTCATTGAAAGCACAAGTGAAGGGGTCTTGGCTGGGCACGGAGGTGATGAAAGGATGATGGGGTTGGAGGGGGGGGGGGGGCTCATCATGCTCCATCCCCTGGGGGTCATCACCTCTTCACACTGGAGCTAATTGATCCGGCGATCCCTGGAGGCAGGGGTTTATGCCTGCAGGGTGTTGCGCGGGTGTTAGCATTAGCATTAGCCGGGAGGACCCTGGGGACTGTATGTCGCTGTAAACAGCATGACATTAGGCATGTGTTTGGCAATGATAGTAAATAAGTACCAGGCCATGGACCGAGAGAGAGAAAGAAAAAGGGAGGGTGGAAGAGAGGGATGAAGAGATAGAGAGAGGAGAGGAAAGAGGAGGGAGTCAGCAGTGAGGGTGAAAGAAGGCTGATGGTGGTTGGTGGTTGTGGAGGGGGGGGGGGGGTTATCTTTTATTAATAGTGCGGCTGTAGTAGCGACTCCCAGTCCGGCTGTTAATCATGCTGCCTGTGAACTATGGGCGTCCACGCTGGCTGATTCTAGGAACTGTCTCTTTTTTTTTAAATATATAGCCCCCCCCCATTCCACCCTTTTCAAGCCCCCCCTCCTTGCCCAGTCATTAATGCCCCCCCTCCAGCTACCATACAATGAGCCTATATTTTAGCTGGGTCTCTTTCTCTCTCTCTCTCTCTCTCTCCGTCTTTCTCTCGTGCACACACAGGGACACACACACACACACAGACACACACATTTCATCCCTGTAACTCTATCTTTACATCTCTCCAATGGTTTGCCCAACCAGAATGCTCTTGGACCCTGCTCTGGAATACATCACGCTGAGTGGAGACACACCATCGTCACTTTCCATCGCGGCATGTGTGTGTGTGTGTGTGTGAGAGAGAGTGTGTGTGTGCGAGAGAAAAAGCAAGATTACATCCTTTTCCATTTCTTTTTCTTCCTCCCTCTCACCCTCCTTTGCCTCCTCCACTGTTTCTTCCCCTTTTTCACGGTTTTGTCTTTTGGTCCTTAATCTTGATTTTTGATTTGCCACTCTTTCTGAACCTTCATTTTCTACATCTCTCTCTTTCCCCTCACCATCTCAAGCACGTTTCCTTTTTTATGCTCTGTTTCTTCTCCCCCCTCCTCTCTCCCTGCTCTGAATCGCCCTACACCTTATCTTTTCAACCCCCCTCTTCCCACCCTCGCTCCCTTGCTCCCTCCTTCTATCTCGCTCTCTCTTTTTCTCTCTCTTTCTTGCTCCATCTCTCTCTCACACACATCTCACCCTCCTTCTCTCTTCTCTCCCTCTCTCCATCACTCTCCACCCCCTCCACCCATTCACGGGTTCTTTCATCCGTTTATTCGCTCACCCACCCACACAGACACGCACTCGCACAGACGCACACACACACACACACACACACACACATGCACATGCACACGCCTTCCTGTGTTCTCCATTACATTACGAGCTGGCAGTCGCCGAGCACTCTGCACTAAACTGTCCAATCAACATTCGTGGAAATAAATTGACAGATAAACACATAATTTAGCAGCGTGAGGGCTCTGTGTTCGGCTGGCAGAACAGCATGCTGTCTGCACTCTCAAACGCGGCAGTTGAGATTGCAGCAACAAGCGGAACAACAAATCACTGCATCCGTGCAAAAAAACAAAGACCAAGCATCAGATTTAACTAGAAAAGAAAGCAACCGTAAAATTCTATATTTTTATTATTATTGATATTTGTAGTTTAGTAGAAATATTAAATCTTATCTAAATGCATTTGCACAGACACTTTGCCCTCCATGTAGATGCAGCTCCCTGTCTTTGGTGCTAAGCTGGACTGTGTAGGTGGCAGCGAGGGTGTTTGATGCTGGTGTAAAGTGTGTAGGTGGAGTTATGTTCTGTTTGATGCTGTTTTCCATCTAGGGTGATGGATTTTACTTAGCCATGAGGACTGACTGCATAAGCCATACCATGCAGTATGATTTTTTTAATGCTTGTGTGCATGGTATTCAGTTAGGTGTATGTGTTTCTGTGTAAGTATTTATTTGTGTGTGTGTGTATGTGTGTGTGTGTGTTTTGTGTGCACATGATTGTTTCAAGGTCCAACATAAGTTGATGCTGGTGGTCCCTTTGTGTTTGTGAGTGTGCAATTCCATCTATGTATGTGTGTGTGTGTGTGTGTGTGTGTGTGTGTGTGTTTTGAAGTACATTACTGTTTGATGCCCTTGGTCCTGCAAAGACAGCAGAGTAATGAGTCAGAGAAGAGAGCAGAGTTATACAGTCCTTAGGACTTAGTCCCAGTAGACCACCACAGAAAGAAAGGAAAGAATGAAAGAGAGAGAGAAATAGAGAGAAGAAGAAAAAGATGGAATTGCAGAGGTTGAAGGTTAAAGGTGCAAATAACAACAGAATGAAAGCAGAATGCAGAGAGATGAACAAATATTGTAACTGAATAGCAGTGCAAAAGTGGCTTTGGTTTGAAGAATAAAATCTACCAGATGAAACAGGAAGTGGTGAAAAGTCTTGCTGCTAGAGAGCTACGAGTGAGAGGCAGGGGCAGACGAGAGAACAAACTCAGCCAGTTCAAGGTGATAAAGAACACGAAATTGAATTTAAGCTGAAAGAAGGCTGCAGCGTTTACTAAAGGTGACGGCTGAAGGGAGAATATGGTGGTCACTGGCTTATTGTGAACTGTATGTTGGAGTGTATATGCCAATGTAAAGAATGTGTCGATGGCAAGGAACATCAGCAAAATAAAAAGATTTATTAGCTGTGCGTTAAACTATATAGTAAACACACTAAACAATCATCAATTTTATAGGTAAATGTAGAAATACGAATTAATACAATGGTATTTCTACATTTAACTATATTCTTAATTCACAAGAAAATTATTTATTTATTGGTTATAGTATATTGATAAAACATTAGTCCATTACTGTAAAGACATCCAAAGAGCTCAGCATAAGGCAGGTTTGTGCTCCATGGTGTGGTAGAAGGCTTAAACTAAGGACTTGTTTGAAGTAAATTGTATTGAACTGTAGTCAGTCAAGAGAGATCAACAATATGAGGGAGCATAAAAGAATGACAGTGTGTGTGTGTGTGGATGTGTGTGTGTGTGTGAGAGAGCTAGAGTGTGTGTGTGTGGTGTGTGTGTCTGTGTGTGAGAGAGAAAGAGAGAGAGAGATGTAGTGTCTGTGTGTGTGCATGTGTGTGTGTGTGTGTGTGTGTGTGTGTGTGTGTGACGTCTCGGCTGTCCCGTGGGCTTTCTCAGTGCCCCCCTGTGACTCAGCACTGCTAATGGAGCCCATTTGTAGCGGTCACCAGCTGCTGCAGGGAGAACATGCAGAGCGCTCCAGCAGAGTGCACACACACACACACACACACTACACACACACACATGCATATATACACACAGAACACATACTCATACACATGGCCATACACCTGCCCCTGCACAGCACTCTCAAGCACTCTGTCAGAAGTACATACGAAGGAAGACACGTATGCTGACTAAATTTCCTCTCCAAGAGTCCTGTACTGTGACCCTGAAGCATTCCAAGTCTAAATGAATGCAATCATGTCCACATATATAGTACACACCTTCTTACACATTAAAAATAAATTCTCCTCACAAGTGCTGTTGCATCTCTGCATCAACAGAGAGCTGTTTCACCGCAAAGGTATATTGCTTCAGGAATAGTTTTTGTAATTTTGTTGCTACTGAAGTAAATCAAATTCACAACAGGCACAGCAGTATAATGTGTGCCCTATATTTGTATAAAAAGAAAAAGCTAATTAATTGCCAAACAAGCTAAAAGATCCTTTGTTCGTAGTTGATAGTGAAGAGCACATTCATTTATTACTGTGACTGGTTGACTTCAAAAGAGAAAAGAAAATTGACAATATATGTAGGCCTAATTGCAACTCATTCAATGTTTAACGTTAGTGGTGTTAAGGACACTGAAAAAAATTAGCAAGACTACTCAGCCACAGCAAAGACCATCTGTTTGTTTACAATGAATTATATCATTAATGGGACAACATAATAGCAATACATTTGTGTTCATAGTAATGCCACGCAGCTAGCCAAACAGTACAAGTTAAGCCTGTTCCGTTGTCAGTACTGTTGCTAATGCCACTCACAGTGACACCCCAGCAACACTGAGGATGGAACTGTTGCTACCTGTTCTGGGAACAGGCGTGACCACAGCGGCACCTCTTCTCTGGTAACTGTAACCAGTGTGCTGGTAATGTTGTTAGCTGCGCTGAGAATAGTGGTGTTGCTGGCTGCTCAGGGAATGCTGAGGCACGAGGAGCACTGTGATTGGACCGCTCGGCTTCAGCAGACACTCATCATTTGGAAGCCTAATCCTCCTCTCCCATCTATGGGAGTCTGTCAGCGTCCGGAGGCCCACAGACAGGCTAGCTCTCCTGGGCCGCGTCTGCTCGGAGACCAATGTCCTTGTTAGAAAGGAAGGGAGAGAAAATGAAAGCCAGAGAGAGGGGAGAGAGAGAAGGAAGAGAGGAGGGAGAGAGAGGCCCAAGTGTTGTTTTTTTTTTGGGTTCCGTTGGGTGGTGTTAATTCAGAGCGCGTCCCGGACACACGATTTCACTGCTGTTGCATCATTCTCGCCCTGCACTTTTTCTTTAGCTCTCTCTCTCTCTCTCTCTCACTTTCTCTCTCTCTCTTTTTCTCTCCTGCACTCTGTTTCTCTCTGTCTCTCTCACTCTCCCCCGCTCTCTCTCACTCCCTCCAGCTCTCTTTCTCTCCAATTCTCTCTATCTATCTCACTTTTGCCGCTCTCTCTCTTTCGCTTCCTCTCTCTCCCCTTTTCTCTTTCCTCCTCTCTCTCTCTGTCTCTTTCTCTCTGTCTCCCTCTCTCTCTCTCTCTTCCCCTGCATCATGGGGACCCACTGCGGATTCCTCGTTTTCCTTCCAGCCCAGCCCAAAAAACTCTCTCTCCCTCTTCCCTCCCTTCAGTCTCATCGCTCCCATTCTTTCATCCGTCCACCTCTGCATCCCTCCTTTGAAACACTCGATGGAGCTCCATTGTGCGGCACTTCCATGACAATGGCACGCGATCGATGTTGAACATTTTTGTTTTACGAGAAAGGCAACATGTGTCAGTGAACACTGTCAGCGACCCCTGAATCTCTTTCATATTTACACACACCCATTTTGTCCAGTCTCATTCAGACACATAAACATACACATATTCATTCAGATACACACATACACACACACACACACACACACACACACACACACACACACACACACACACACAAACACAAACACTCCACATGACCCAGTAGGATAAAGAAATAGTGGTGATGCATACGAGGAAACACTCACTCACTCACACACACGCACACACACATGCACACACACGTACGCATGTAAACACACACTCAATCTCATTTTTCTGTGACTGGACGGGGACAAGGGCAGTGGTGGCAGAGCCATCATCCAGCATTATGGCACAGGGCTTCTATGAGGGTCACATGTGTTCGCCCGCACACACACACACACACACACACACACACACACACACACACACACACACACACAGAGAGAGAGAGAGAGAGAGAAACATACTGACACACACATTCAAGTGCACATAGATTGCACAAAAAGGAATGCACCCAGGCAAACACACACACACGCGCACACACACACACACACACACACACACACACACACACATACACGGACACACACACACACACACACACAAACACACACTGCAGCATGGGCGATGTCCATTATTATTGCTGAGGACTGCTGAGGGGGCTGGCCACCCACTGAGGAGGCAGTTAGTCACAGTGAGCGATGAGGGAGAGATGGAGATGGCGGGTGGGCTAAGGTGGGCTGGGGTTGGGTGGTGGTGGAGCAGAGGGGGTTGGAGAGGAGGGAATCGGCCACTGCGCAGGCAGGACAGAGGGTGTGGATACATGGTGGGGGCTGGTGGTTGTGTGTGTGTGTGTGAGTGTGTGTGTGTGTGTGTCTGTGTGTGTGTGTGTGCATGGGGGGTGCGGTGATGGT
This sequence comes from Tenualosa thibaudeaui, assembly GCA_027481765.1. Lineage (NCBI taxonomy): Eukaryota > Metazoa > Chordata > Actinopteri > Clupeiformes > Clupeidae > Tenualosa > Tenualosa thibaudeaui. Next base: position 12,060,023 of record JAIFZK010000014.1, read on the forward strand.
GGAGTCCTGTAGATGGGTCGACCTCCCCCATCAAACACCCTGCCGACCTCCTGTGCGCTCTCGGGAAGATCGAGAGGAATGACAAAATCTCTCCTGCTCTCTTCTCCTCTCCTCCCTTTGTCTCTCCTTCTATCCTTTCACACCTCCACCACCCTTAGTTCTTAGATCTGCGTTTTATGGTCTGGCTGGAGCCATGGGGAAATGTATGGTCTTTATAGAAATGTTTTATTGGGACTGCAATTAAGGACAGTGAAATTTTGGCATCCACAATTGTAGTGTCTGGGTGTCTGTAAGTGTGTGTGTGGGTGTGTGTGTGTGTATTTGGACAAATGTTTGTACTGGGTTGGAGTCAGACAATGTCAAATAATGCTTGAAGTAGTGGTTGACCATCAGCAAGAGAGGGGAGCCGTGTGCCGTTGTCCCAGTTGCAGTTGTAGAGTAAGGGGAGAATCCCATAAATAGGCCCACAGAGTAGTCCTGTTTACTTGCTACTGGATTAAATTGTCAACAAAAAAATCGTTGTGCAAAAAAAATGAAACAGAAATGAAAAAAAAAAAGAATCCTGGCATTGCAGAAAAACGAAATACACAAACGCAGGTCCAGCGGAGAGTCCAAAAATCCCTGTTTTTTCTTTGAAAGATTTATGTTGCACGTAGCTGCTTTGTCTTTTTAGCGTGCATTTAAATGGCGGGATGTGGAGCGGGGAGTCGGCAGGAGCTGATCGCTGCTCGGCTTTAAAAGTTTTCTCGCCTCTCGGCTCTCACTTCACATAAAGCAGCCCTCCAATCATGGGCCGACTATTTGCTCCTAGCCGGCCTGATTCACAAGCATTTTCTCTCTCTTTCTTTTTCTCTCTCACCTTGGTTACTTTATCTCTCTTAACACACATGCTGTCTCTTACGTTCTTTCACTCTGACACACATAAACACACGTCTTTCACCCACAACCATACTCACACACTCATTAACTCTCTCTCCCTCCTCCCCCCTTCCTCCTCCTTCTTTCCTTCTCTCACTACCCTTCACACTCTCTCTTTCTTACTACCACTACAATAGTTCTTCCAACAGAACCATTTTGATTTAAGTGCCTGAAAGCAGTTGTGTTGTGACAAGTGCTTTTTAGAGAAGTAAATAGGCTCTCTGTTTTTCAGGCCCGTTGCATCATCTAAGTGTTATTGGGGGCTGTGTTAAATGTTTAAATAGCTTAGGGTTTGGGTTGTTTTCGAACCATAACTCATGGTGTGTATCACGAAGTGTGTCTGTGTGTGTGTGTGTTTTTCCACAGTAATGCAAAATATCCAACATAAATACCTTTTTAATTTGGAGCACAGGGTTAACGATTACATTTATTATTTATGAAGTAATGAGCTAATTTCTTTTCTTCGTTCAAATTGATGCAAACAAGAATATAACCTTTAATAATGTAGCCGTATTTAAACATGTCATTTTTGTTTGTTTTCATATATGTGTGGTAGCGTGCATTAGTGAGCAAACAGCATGAGCAAGTGTGCATTAGGGCAACATGAAAGTGAACCCAGAAAGTGTCTGCACCAGTGTTAGTAGTGGAAACTTTTTTGAATAAACAGGCATGGGAATCAGATGAGAAAACCAGCCATGACCCAGTTTGACTTTACTCCAATTTAAATTCAAGTCTTTTTCTCTCTCCTCTTCTCTCTCTTCTCTCTCTCCCCCTCTCTCTCTCTCTACCAGTTTCTTCTTCCCTTCACACTTTTTAAAGAATCTGAGGATTTTTTTTTTAGTTAAAAAATGTTCGTGCTAAAATTAAAACTGAGACTTAAAAAGTCATGCAGGGTTACCTTACAAAGTTTTGAGTTAATTTCTAGTGAAGCTAATTAAGATCTTCCTTTATGCCTTGTGGGGCTTCCTGTATGGTGACTACGAGACAATAAGACACTTCCTGAGAATCCCTTTGTCCATTAAATAAATAAAATATAGAAATATTATCTCACACTCTGCACTCGTTATGAAGTCTCTGTTACCTGAAAAGCTTTGACCCAACTAGTAGAGGTCATATTAACATTCTAGCTTCATTTGTACCTACAGAACAGCCAATAAAGACTAATATCCACTTATAAAAGACAAGGTGTAAGTGGTCACATTGTCTTTTTAAAAAAAGAAGAAAGAAAAAAAGCTCAATGGTGCAGCAAAGAGTGCAGTAAGAGATGGTGCCTGATCTCTTGGTAGGTCTCTGCTCACGGACAGACAGAAGGGGGCTGGGTGGTGGTGGCATGCTCCTCTAGTGGCGCTCCAAGCGTTTCTCTCCTGGCAGAGGTGTAAAAAGCAGTGCAAAATGCGTGTGTGAAAAATGTCTTGTTTTGTTGTCACAGAGGTGCAATATTGCGCTTTCCAACACGTGCAGGACTGAGTTCGATTGGCTACTGGCGTCAGTCGTAAGTGCGCTTATAGTCTCACAGGCTGTTGACAGACCTTTGTCAGGCCAGTCACGGCTGTTTTTACCAGATTCATTTTCTTTACTATAAATGTTGTGTCAGGGATAGGAATGGCGATATGGAGTAGGTCCTAGTTTGAATTTTTAGCCTAATGCTATGGGACTGTGGTTTATTTCATTCCTCTTGCCTCCATTGATGGAGTCTCTGTCCTCTCTCGATTATGTATTACTATAAGCATAAGACTAGTTGTATATGTCTCATATATCATACATTAAAGCTGCCCTGGGACACACATTTTCTCTTATTTAATGTGTGATAAGGGTTTTGACATTCACAAATCATCAAATTTATAGGATCATATATGTACAAAGTCTTTAGATGTTATGTTGTAGACCCACCTGTCCCATCTGAATTATGGGAGTGGATCCCATACTTTTTCCAATTTTTTTTTCTCTCATTCCGGACATCAGACTATCAGCCGTGAGGAGGGAGCACTTCAGTGTTTCTGACAGGGGAGTCGACATGATACGTCCGCTGTGCCAGTGTACCTCTTTGGGGACAGAGGTGTCAGTTTAAAGAGCCACCGGCCATCCATCTTGTCACAGAACCCAATATCTAATGTCCTGTCCTCCTTAATGTTCTATCAGAGGTTTGTTTCACTCTAATTCTCTCTCTGTCTCTCTTTCTCTCTCTCTTTCTCTCTGTCTCTCCTTTTAAAACAACTCTTTTTCCTCTTTATGCACTCTCACACAATCCAGCAACAGCAGTGGCAGGTAATTTTTGGTTCACAATAGGAGACTGAAAAATGTATGAAATTGGGCAAAAAGGCTTGATAATGGCAGAAATAATTTTTTATGCGAATGCTTTTTAGCAATTAGCCATTTTTGCCTTGATTGCATGATGGGAAGTGGTAATAACACTGACAGAGCAGAGCAGCTAAAAATGATAATGGAGACTTTCTGTTCAGAGAAAAACAGTGTTAGCGCGTGCGGGCGAACAGACCATTTGCACAATTTGGCATCGTACCGTAGGATTCCTTTCAGACAAGATGTGGCACCACTGGTTGACGATCATTATGAGGAATTCGCCTTCAGTTCACTCTGTGTCTGTCTCACACATGTATTTCTTTCATTCCCTTACACACACGTACACACACGCTCACACACGCACACACGCACACACTGTCCATCCATGCTGTTGTACAGTTCAGAAAGGTCAACACCATCCGTGGCCCTGCAGAGAGGGACAGGAGGGGAAGTCTGGCCCCCACCTATTCCCCATGAGCCTGATTTACACCCCCACTATCCAACACCTGCAGCCACAACGATCCCAGATCGATTATGTGTCACACAGGTCAACAGTACCAGGCTCACTCTTAGCAGACCCTCACTCATCCCTGGAGAGGAACCATTTGGGGAATTCAAGAACCTATTCAGTGGCTCGGGAACCAGCTAATGGTACATCAACCTGTGTCTATTTACCTGTATATTCACATACTGCCCAAATGGCAACATCTATAGGTCCAAATTCATGTATAGAAAGCATAAACTGGCCCATTTAGAATTGGCTTTACCATCTATAAATGGAACACAAGTTCCACTAAGTTTGAATGCATGTGTGTATGCCCACAAGTGTGTGTGTGTGTGTGTGTGTATGTGTGTGTGTAAAGCATGGGTGTCAGTAGCACAGGCCCTTGTGTGTTTAATAACCAGAGGGACTGCAATATGTGCTGATGATATAGCTCTTAATTAAAGTGATCGAGAGAGAGAGAGAGAGACGGACTGGTAGGGAGAGAGAGAGAGAGGGAGAGAGAGAGATAGTGTGGGCTCCGCACGCAGTGTGTGGAGCAGCCACGCTGCAGAATCCCAGAGAGATGGAAGTACAGATAGCATATCTGCACTCTCCAAGTGTGTGTGTGTGTGTGTGTGTGTGTGAGTGTGTGTGTGTGTGTGTGTGTGTGTGTGTGTGTGTGTGTGCGTGTGTGTGTGTGTATAGTTATGTTAATGCACATTTTCCACCTTGTGTTGGGGCAGTGTACAGTTTACAAATCTTCCCTGAAAAAGGAGGGCTAGGGGAGGAGAGGTGCCAATCTTGTGAAGGGGCTTTATTGAATTACTGTGTGAATGGAACAGCATGCATAGAAACTGTACATCCAAACACACACACTCACACACAGACACACACACACACACACACACCCACACACAAACACAAAAACAAAGGTAGCTGTCTTGCAGAATCTTACCCAAGCTTGTTATGAACAATATATATATTTCCACAACTTCCTGCACAGCATTGCAGCATCAAGGAATTTATTTATCATTTTATTTGGTTGGGTAAATCTCTCAGTCTAGACCTATCAAAATAACCAGCATCATAAAACAAACTTTAAATCAAACTCGTAAAAAGGTGTTTATAAAACCATTAGTGCTCTCCTCCACCAATGAGGACACAGACACATCCTCCCTAAATTCCCCTGTAAAAAGCATTCAAATATGTATGGGGAGGTTATCCACACTTATACACTTGGGCCACTGCAGTGAGTCAGAGCAAGTAATTTCACACACACACACACACACATACACACACATACATACATTCACACACACACAGAAAGAGAGACAGAGAGAGAGAGAGAGCTTACACAAGTGGGTAGCATCGGGATCACTTAGCCTTCTCATCGTAGCCATAACAAATAGAGTGGTTCACTTTGGCTTGATCTATGGCCCCCCCATGTCCATCTCTTTCAACTTTTATTTTTCCCCATGAATTAAAAATGCATCGGGTCGACTTATTAAAACAGGATGGATGGGAGCGGGGAAGGTGATCGCATTTTCACAGCGACCGTTAAGGCAAACGTTGATTCAGAAAATGGAGCGATATGAATTAATCATGGTCGAGTTTTCAAGGACAGACAGGAAGACTAAGACAGTGAGGAGAGAAGACAGAGAGAGAAGGAGTGAGGAAGAGAGAGAGAGAGTCAGAGAGAGAGGGGGATGCAAGGATGTTTTGGAAGCTTGGAGTAGACAGCGCAACAGGATTTTTTTTCCCCCAAAACTAGGAGAGAATGTCCTGCAAGTCGAGCAACTGAGCTTTGAGGAGGTAACGGGATTGCAGAAATGTGCACTGGTGCAGGCGCAGATAAAGCATGCGGCAAAAACCTGTGCCTCTGAAAGGAATTGTGGGTAAGCCTGCTCGCTTAGAAGCCAGCGGTGTTTTTAATTCCCCGCGTTATGGTGAGCTTAGAGTGTGTGTGTCTGTGTGTGCGTGTGTGTGTGTGTGTGTGTATGTGTGTGTGTGTGTGTGTGTGTGCATGTGTCTGTTTGCGAGGGTGTGTTTGAGTGCACGCTGGTGCGTCTGAGTGAGGAAGCAGAAGTTAATGCCAGTGCCTACAGCAAAGGAGGAAGATCTAAATGTGGAGAGGAAAAGAGAAGAGATAGAAAAGAGATAGAAGGAAAGAGTGAGAGTGAAAATGGGTGAGAGAGGGATGGAGTGGGGGAGAGAAAAAAGCGGAAAGAGAAAGTGTATGAGAGAGACAAAAAAGAACCAGCAGTGAGTGAGAGAGAGAGCAAAGAAAGAGAAAAGAAGAGGAAAAGAATGTATGTGAAGGAGGGATGGATGGATGAATGTATGGGAGACAGGGAGAGGGATGGGGTGGGGGAGAGAAAAAAGGAAGAAAAAGAAAATGTATTAAAATGATGAAAAAGAGTGAGCGAGTAAGTGAGTGAGCGAGTGAGTGAGTGATAGAGAGAGATAGAGAGGGCAGTGCCTTTTAAAAGAGAATGAAGAAGTGGAGGGTAAAGATTAAAAGTCAAAAAAGAGCATGAAAAGGGGGAGGAAGAGATGGACAGATAATAGCAGCATGTGTGAGGGGTCGTTAAAGACAGAGTAATCAAATGGTGGCCAATGGCAGAGGAAGTACGAGACAACCAGTGAACACCAATGAATGAACGAGTGAGCAAAAGACAGAGACAGAGGACGAGAGAGGGACAGAGAAGGAAGGAGAGAGAGAGAGAGAGAGGAAAGGAGAGGGGAGCCCCAGAGATAGATGTCCCCCACCCCGCAGATTGATGTGTGCTGGCGGGGCGCCAGGTTGGGCCCTGACCTGTCTGTCCTCTGCAGTACCTCACCCGTGACGTTTTTAAAGATTTAAGCACCATTCGGTGGCCATCACCGGACAGCAGCACACTCAATGACCTTCCAGCTGCAGGGCCACTACGGCACAGCACAAAAATGAGAAAATCCTTCACCTCTACTCGTGTGTGTGTGTGTGTGTGTGTGTGTGGTGTGGGGGGATCTAATGTGAAAGGAGTAAGTAGGAATGACCAGTAGTGCTTGCCAGAGAGAGAAGACAGGATATTGGCAGAAACAAGAGACATGTTTGCCCGTAAAAGGAAGATGGTAGTCACAAGCATGTCTGCGAAACAGGAGAAATGAAGAGCGTAGAGGTTTTGAGCATAACTGAAAGAGAGAGAGAGAGAGAGAGAGAGGGAGGGACGGGCTATGTGTATATGTACTCTGCTGTGGTCAGTGAGCTTATTTGGATATCTGCGTGACCGGTCAGGGAAGGAGAGAAAAAAAAAAAAGTATATCCGTGGGGAGCTGATCTGGAGAGAGCCGCTCTCAGAATTACCACTGATTTGCAATTTAATGGCTTCTGAGATCTCCTGCCGATCCCATGCACAGATTCCCTCTGCACCACTGCCTATTAGTGCAGATATGTAATCACATCCAGACCTCTGCCCTTCCCCCCGCTCTGCACGCCTCCAGTGTGGGAGTGTGTGTTCATATGGGCTTGCATGCACTGTGTGTGTGTGTGTGTGTGTGTGTGTGTGTGTGTGTATGTGTGTGTGTATGTGTAAAGGTTAGAGTGAGCATATGGGTGTGCATTGTGTGTGTGTGTTAAAGGGTGTATGTAGGCATATGGGTATACAGTATGTAGAAATGTGTGTGTGTGTGTGTGTATGTGTGTGTGTGAGGGAAAGCCACAGAACACCCATTCTCATGCGGGCCTTTGGCTAATAAGCCAATCTCCTGAGAGTGGGAGGGCTAGCTCAGGCAGACTTGGCCCAGACTGGACACAGCTCACGGCCATTAGCACTATTAACACTGCTCCCCACGGGCTCCCCTGCCCTCTCACGTGTGTGTCTGTGTGTGTGTGTGTGTGTGTGTCTGTGTGTGTGTGTGTGTGCATGGTCGAAGCATTAACACAAGCAGATGCCATTTGCAGCCCTCTGGGATGTGTAACGCCGTTATCCCCCTTCTGGCTAAGAACATTTTGAGGAGGACCTTTTAAATAGGAAAGGGGATGAGTGGTACAAGGCAAATAAAAAGCCACTTACTGTTTTAAGACAGTGAACAAAATGCTGTTTGCCGCTTCTTGTTCGGTCGTGACATCGGAGCCGGATAGTTTTTCTCTGTGGGAGGAATATCATTTGGCTATGAATGCAAAATGTAGTTTATTTTTGTGTTGTCAGTGAATCTGACCTCTCTTTGCTGAGCTGTAGTTAGGCAGCCTGAGAGAAACAAAGATGGATGTTCTGATTGCAAGCTAGATCAGGCTGCGAAGTTACCCCGCTGACAAGCAGCTCTTCTCTGTTCAAAGGCTTCCAGTTCTACTGTAGACTTGTCTGTATGCTAGCATGCTCTCAGAACCCCCTGTGAAATTCAGCCCTAGAATTTTAAGGTACCCTGAGAAGCATGTGAGAGGATTCTAATAGCTTTGCAATGCTCTTTTCATGCACTGACTGGACAATGAATTGCAGACTTTGTGATTGTGAATGTTAGCTTTACCCATAGCGCTTAAAACTCCTGTATATTTTCCTCAGTTTCATAAATGTAATGTTAAATGCTAAATAGGCACAGACACCAATCTGAAAGGAGTTAGTTAGCCTGTGTGCTTTCATTTTTTTCTGTCATTCTATCAATAGATCTCAGCATTGCCTTTCTTTTCAACACTAACCCCTTTTTTAAAAAAGCTATTTGCTGTCTGCGAGCCATAAGTTCCAGCCACCAATTTGCTAGCATCCAAAATTACTGCCAGCACAGCTTATACCCTATTGTAGTGGCAGCCGATTTAGCATTGTCAGTTGTTGCTCAGGCATTAGCATTTATCTGGAATTGAGGCCCTGCCCGGTGAGGGGGAGAGAACAAGAGGAAGAGAGTGGTTTTGTGGTGCGCTCTTGTCTCTCAGTGCGACCTGCCAAATGGATGAGTATTAGCATTCTGAGGGGCAGGGAAAGAACTCGTTTCCCAGAGTGCCTTTCAGGCTACAGTGAGAGAGTGGAGCGCAGGAGCCGAGCCTGTGCATCAGACAGACCTGTAGCTCGCAGCTCCCACTGCATGTCAACATCCTCTCTTTTCTCTCCATATTGAAAAATGTTAAATCTATCCTAAATCTTTGCTGTTTCATTTCATCACCAAGTAATGGTATACTATGTATCCAAAGTTTGACTTGATCATCACAATCAACATCATCGTCATCATCATCATCATCATCAACAATAACAAGATTTTGTCATCCTTTTGGTATTATGTCTTGTATTATTTTTGCTAGTTTCCCCTTCATGTGCAGACACTTTTTTCAGTTGTCTTTTTTTTTCCTTCAGCTGGCTTGACACTCCTTTGTTACGATTTAACATTCACCCCCTTTTGTGTATTCTTTCACTCATCTTTTTGCTGCCTCTTGCGTTCTTCCCCTCTTTTTTTTTCTTTTTCGGGCCTGACTTCATGCTTGGCTGAAGTCCATGGCTGTATTCTATAGGGAGCTTGAAGCCCTGGCTGCCATGTGAGGATCTCATACAGTGGTATTAGACACAGGCATTAGAGAGGACAGTGCTCCGCTGTTTCAGAAGTGCTCCGTGTTTACAAATCCTGTTATATCTCTGCCCATGTCCTTGGAGTTGATTGCTGGTCCGCGTTAGCTTAGCGAACGTCTTAATTGTGTTAAACGGAAGAAAAAGCTGCAGATTAGAAGCCATTAATAAGCGTTGTGCGGGGGACAGGAAAAGAGAGAGAGAGAGAGAAGCAGGGAAGGGGGAGAGAGTGTGGGAGGGAGTGAGTGAGAGAGAGAGAGAGAGAGAACGGGGAGGAAAGAGAGGGGGGAGTGTATTCCCGTGATGGTGCTTTTGTTCGTTTGGCAGAGTAGGGAGAGAGAAACGGCGGCGTCACCTTGAAATTCAACAGCACAGGAGAAACAGGTCATTGTGTCTCTGCTGAAAAGAGGTGCACACTACCCTCTCTCCCTCTCTCTCTCCCCATCCCTTTCTCTCTCTCTCTCTCTCTCTCTCTCCATTTCTCTGTCACTACACTCCCTTCACTATCTCCGTTTTCTTATCCCCTCACCTCCTTCACTCTCTCTCTCCCTCCCTCCCTCTCCCCCTCCTCCATCCCTCCTCCCTCTTGCTCTCTCATCATCATCTTCCCTCACTCCAGTGCTTTCGCTATCTCTCCTCGTCTTCCTCTCCCCTTCCTATGACTCTTTGTCCCATCCTCCTTCCCCCTCATGCTTCCCTTTTTTCCTCTTCTTTCTATCGAAATCTCTCCCTCTCCCTCTCTCTCTTTTTCCTATCCCTCCCTTCTATCGTTCACTCCCTCGCTTCCCCTCTCTTGGGGAGGGCTTTAGAGGACTCTTCATCTGTGTATAAATAGTGTGGGATGAATTATAGAAGGATCCAGGGGGGTTGCTAATAATCCCCCAGACTCATCCGACAATGACACAGAAGATGGAGGGAAAACAATTACACTGTCACACACACACACACACACACACACACACACACACACACACACACACATACACACACACACACACACACACACACACACACACACACACACACACACACACACACACACACACACACACACACACACACACACACACACACACACACACACACACACACACATACACACACACACACATATGCACACAGAGACACACACATAGATACAGGAGAAGTCATCAGAGGGAGGGATTGAGAGTAGGGGGTATAAGGTGTGTGTGTTTGTGTACGTGTGTGTGTGTGTGTGTGTGTTGGGCTAGGGTGTTGTGTTCGTCTTCGGAAGCCCCTCACAGGCTCTCGGGGCTGGGCTAATAAACCCAATTAAAGTCCCTGGGAATCAATGGCGCTGGGAGCCGGAAGGGGCCGGCTCAGAGAAAGAGCGATGATTCATGTCCCTGACGATGCCGGCAGCATCCCGGGCCCACCCCTTCTCATCCCGGCGTTCCGCTCGAGACGACAGCGCAAGGACGAGGGGACGCATGCTGGACGGGACCAGGAATATCAAGGAGCTGTTTGTCCCTGTGTGTGTGTGTGTGTGTGTGTGTGTGTGTGTGTGTTGCTGGGCGGGTGTCTGTGCATCTGGGGTGGGTGTGTCTGCAGAAGGACAACACCAGGGTAGAAGCACATCAGGACAGGCAGATGACCCTGTGATTGGTTTTGTAAAACACTTGTATCCTAGGCCGTTTTATCATGTGCACACACACACACACACATACACACACACTCATACACATACATTCATACACACATGCACACCCACTCATACACACACACAGATGGAGAGAGAGTCATCTCTCTACCCTATTCACCGACCAACAAGGAAAGGCAAGAATTCTGCAGAATGCCCCTTTACACACACAGACAACCTCTCTCTTTCTCTGTCACGCATACATCACACACACACACACAAAACCTTTGTCCCGCTCCTCTAAATAAACCTGTGTATTCTGTTACAGTGCATATCCTCTGCTGGCAACAGGCTCCCAAGATCAGAGCCGAGCCGAGCCTCTGGCCCTGGCTAAAAGAAATGCTCTTTGGGCCGCACCCCACTTGCCAAGTTTTATAAATAGGCCTTACTCCTATTAGGATATTAATACTTAATCAATTGTGCAGGCTCTCTTGGCATGGCAGCAAGGGTCAGAATGGCTCTTTAGACAGCGCCACCGACGGTACGCAGTGACATTTGGCGACTCAAATGCTAGGTTTAATCACTCCCGCCCCAAAACCCGAGTGTGTCTGTTTTACTCACAGCGCCACACAACTTGTCACGGAACTGACATTTGCTGACTTGTTAAATGCATGGCATGCGCGTCATTATGCATGCAGTCTAACGACCCTTATAAAGCTGTAATATCACCTCGTAACGACCGTGACCTATGTGGTGTACCTGCAGTCCCAATACGCCTACTTCCAGAGTACCTTAGTTAAATGTTATTGCCCATGCCTTTTGAGGACATGTTTAATGAAGATTTCTACCCTTGGAGCTCAGGTACATTTGCAAATGTGTGTCCAAGTGGGCACAAAAGTGCGAAAACATACATATACACATACACATACAAATACACATATCCAAACACACGCACACACACACACACATTTACACAGACACACACACCTACACATAAATAGCACACAATCATCACACATAGACACATATACACATATACAACCACACTGACAAACATTACAAAAAAATAGCATATGTGGATTCACCTCCATGTGGTGCTCTGCTCTGCACTGACTGTAGTCATGGCCACATCTCTGGCTCGTCTCGGAGCATTGGAATGCCACAGGCAGCTGCAGAAGAGCTTTCAGTGGAAACAAGAGAGTGATGCTGTGGGCCTTTCACTTTATTCCATCAGCTTACATAATCACCCTGTTTCATATCTGCCCTCAAATGGAGTACACTGCTTTTTGTGTCCGTGTGTAGCTCGGGCATGTGTGTGTGTGTGCGTGTGTGTGCGTGTGTGTGAGAGAGAGAAAGAGAGAGAGAGCGCAAGAGAGAGAAAGTGGAGGAAGAATACATGCATGTGTGGGAGGAGAGATACAGTGGTTTTACATTGCGTGTGTATCTCTGTATGTATATTTTGGGTATCTGTGGAAGTGTGACGGGTGTGTGTGTGTTGGTGTGTGAGTTCTGTATGTGTGTGTGTGTGTGTGTGTTGTGAAGGGAGTGCTGTGTCCTAATGAAGCATTTTCTCCTCCATTGATTCAGTGGCTCGTCTCCACTGTAAATCCCTCACACGCAACACATTAAAGCAACGGCCTCTTTCTGTCCAGGCCATCGATTAACACTCTCTCTCTCTCTTTCTCTCACTTTCTCTCTCTCTCTCTCTCTTTTACATGTACTCTCTTTCTCACACACATACACATACACACACACATACACAAACACACACAGGGGAAAGGCTTGTGTATTCTCAGCACAGTAGATAGCAGACCAAGAGAAACACCAGGCTGACATTTCAAGGTGCTTTTTTAACCTCTCTACATTTTAAGCTCTCTCAAGCACTGAGAGCCGGGACCGGGTGGAGCCCGGTGGGGCCAGGTGGGGCCCGGTGGAGTGGGGCCCGGTGGAGTAGGGACTGCTGTTGGGGGCAGGGATCTTTACGGAACTCTATTAGAGCTGCAAACTGCCATCCGTCTCTTCACACATACACACACACGCACACAGTCACACACACACAAACATATACACACTTCATCTCTCCCTTTCTTTATCCCTCTATCAGCCACCCTTCCACACCCAATCCCTCAATCTCCTTTCATTCTCTCATCCCCCAACTTCACACTCTTCAACTCTTCCGACTCAGTAACTTCAACCCCCCATACCCTCACCCCCCCCCCCCCCACACACACACACACACACACTCACACACACACACCCTTCATTTTCTCCACTCCCTCAATCTCCTTCCATCAATCCATTCTCCTCTCCCTTAACCCCCCCACCCCCACCCCCACCCCCGACCCTGCCACACACCACCACCACCACCATTTCCCTCCTGTATCCCTAGCCTTTATCCCTCTCTCTTTCTCTTCATCTTGCTGTCTTTCTTCCATCTCTCCTCCTCTGCTCTCCCTCCGTTCCTGCACCATTGAGACTCTCCTCCTTCTTGGCGCTGGAATAATATCACTCAAGCAGCAGACTCATTAGCGGCTGAAACAGCTCCTGAATATTTAAGGCCTATTTTATTGAATAAAAAAGAGAGTGTGAGTGAGGGAGGGAGGGAGTGAGACAGAGAGAGAGAGAGAGAGAAAGAAAGAGAGACAGAGAGGAAAGGAGAAGAGGGGAGAAGACATAGAGACAGGGAGGAAGAAAAAAAGAAAAGTCTGACATGGTCTCGGCACAGTAATTGAAGATTCCCTTGCAATTTTTTTTTCTTCTCAACCTCCCTCATATTATTCTCATATTGCAGTCTTCAAAGTGCATTTTTATTTTATCAGGGGTTTACGGCCTCCAATTAAATATTTTAAAAAGATGTGTGTGAGGGTCTGTGTGTATCTGTGTGTGTGTGTGTGTGTGTGTGTGTGTGCAGAGAGGGTTTGGTGATGGCATCATAGGGCATTTGAGAAGACCTTGAAGTGTGCGGCCCAGCGGGAGAGAACGAAAGAGACTTGTGGGAGATGAGGAGCTGAGAAAGGGGAGAAAAATTTATGTGTGTGTGTGTCTGTGTGTGTGTGAGAGAGAGAGACAGAGAAAAAGAGAATGTGTGTGTGTGTCTGTGTGTGTGTGTGAGAGAGAGAGAGACAGAGAAAGAGAGAATGTGGTGTGTGTGTGTGTGTGTACGCTACTGCTGACAATGGCACCAGCAGCGTCTAGCGCCCCAGGCAAGCAGACTCACAGAAGCCCCCATAACCCAGGGGGTGGTGCTGAAGGGAACCTCATAACCAGCCCTCTGCCGTCCACAGGGAACCCAACTGGTACCCAGGCTAAATGTGGAAACAAATGAATATGCTGTTCTCCTTATGGATGCCCGATGAGAGCTGCGACAAAACGCTTTAATCAGACACTTTAATCAGACACTAATATTGTAAAATAAGGAACTGAGAGTTAGATAAATCCTTTCTTCATTGGGCGAATGGTCTTGGTCATTTCTTTCAATTATACTTGAGCCTATATGCGTGTGTGTGTGTGTGTCTGTGTCTGTATAAAGGAATGAGTGTGTGTGTGTGTGTGTGTGTGTGTGTGTGTGTGTGTGTCTGTGTGGTTCAAGCGTGTGTGCGAAAATGACACTCCCCTCTAAACAGACTCTGCTCCTGTGATGTGGCTGGTGCCCTGTCCTTGACTCATCTCCTGTTGTTCATCTGACCACTCTGTGTGTGTGTGGGAGTGGAAGTAGAGAAGTCTGCGTGAGGTCAGCCTCACTCTATTGACTGCCTGTCTTACTACCTGCCTGACTGACCTGAGAACAGTCCAGCTCTCCCCTCAGAAGTTTGAAGGCTCTTCCTCCCTTCCGTCCGAGATCTCTAAAGCCATTTAATTATATAACAGCCTCATGGTAATGGCGTGCTAAATCATTCAGTGTTGTTGGATTCTCAAGGCCCAAACCAAATGTATTTCAAATATTTAAAAAATCAAAAAAAAATTAAAAAAAAAAAATTTAAAAATCAAAAAAGGGGGAAAAAATCATCATCAGAAGTGTTTTTGCTTCTCTGTCAGTTTGAGAAGTCAGCCTCTCTTTCTGTGTTTCTACTGTCAGGGCTTTCAGACGCAACAGTGTGATCACTCCTCTCTTTTTTCTTTTGCCTCTCTCTGTTTTTTTTTCCCTCTGTCTTTC